>JAWMRA010000076.1:598586-612706 GCA_035584735.1 Pseudotriccus pelzelni | reverse complement strand
CCCCTGGATCCCTGGAAGTGTCCAAGGCCAGGTTGGATGGGGCTTGGAGCAACCTGGGCTGGTGGAAGGTGTCCCTGGATGGGCTTCAAGGTCCCTCCCAACCCATCCTGTGTCTGTGAGTGCAAAGTAGGCCCAAATCCAGGAGTATTCCACCCCTGTCCAGCCCAGGCTTTAATGGTGACACTGGGGGAGGGTGTCGGGTCCAGTTTAGCTGCTCTTGGAGTTTGAAATCTATTGTAGAAAACTCAGAGGAGCCTCCGGGATCCACTGGTTTCCTGGGGATGTTTTCTTTTCCTCTTGTTGTGTCCCTTTTTGCTGTGAGCCAGACCCGGGTCTGGGTGTTTTCTGTGCGTGTGGGCCCAGGGGAGGGGACAAAAAGCAGAGTTAATTACAGGGGATGCTCCCAAAAATAGAGCTGCTCCTGCCCTGGCCTGTGAGCTGGTTGGTGTTCCAGCTCTTTCCATGGGTTTGGAACACCAGGAGGGCGGAGTTACTGGCAGAGGGACTGTCTTCGAGGGGTTTAACTGAGCTCAGAGTCACCCGGGCATCACAATAGAAACAACTGAAGTAATTGGACATATTTAGCTTCCTTTCCTTCCTGCTTCCCTCTTTCCCTCTCCTGTTCTTTATAGGGATATCAACCACCCAGTCCTTCCACGCCACCACATCCTGCCCCAAACAATTCCACAAAAAAGGAGGAGCCACAGCTGTCAGTGCCCAGCCGGGAGAAGGAGCAGCACCCACGGAGCAGCTCCTGGAGGTGCAGGGAGATCTCAGGGAAGGAAAGTGGGAACAAGTTTGTCCCAGTGTGGGAAAAACCCCTTATTGTGCCAACAACGGCCTCAGGCTGTGCCAGGGAGGTTTAGGTTGGATATGAGGGGGAAATTCCACATGGAAGGGGTGGTAAAGCTTTGGAACAGGGGCGGAATCCACACAAACAACGTGCGGATGTGGCACTTGGGGACACGGGTTATGGGTGAACGTGGTGGGGGTTTGATGGCTGGACTTGAGGCTCTTAAAGGTCTTTTCCAACCTCAACAACTCCACGATTTTGTGATTCCAGTATTGCAGGAGTTTGGAAGAAAAAAGATGAGAGACCTTGTGCTTTGCCAAATGAAATGTTCCAGGGACAGGAGGGAAAGATGGAGAGGGAAGTTCTGGCTGTGGAAGGCAAGGCTGAAAACCTTCTTTTAGGGTAATTTCTTCCTTCTTCACTGACCTTCAGGTTGATGGATAGTATCCCAAATATTTAAGTTCCCAGTATCTGGCAACATCCAGATATTCCTCATGGTTTCCTCCTGTGCACAAGGAGCTGCAGAGCAATCAAAAATTGAGGATATTTTGGAAAGGTTCAACCTCGAGGCAGCTCCTGCCCAGCCCTTAAAGCACCAAGCACAGGGATGGGTCAAAATCAGCCCCTTGGGCTTCCCAATCCGCTTCAGCTCAGTGGGAAAATCATCAAGCCAAGGCCCGGCCCGGAGCAGAGAACATGCTTTATTGAGGAGTAGGTACAGGAACAGCACATTCTACCACATCATGGGGACAGGGAATAGCTTCTGCAGGAGGATGGCCCTCTTCCCTGCTCCCCAAGGGATCTAATTCCTCGGGTATTCCGTAAGTATCTGCGGTCAGTTACAACACGGGAGCAGAGGGCACGGACAGCAAGGTTCAGTAATGCCCACAAGGTCCACGCCAGGGACTGATCAGGAAGTTTCTTTTCCTTTTTTTTTTTTTAATTTTCCAGGACAGACAACCAACAGAGGAGCAAGAGAGAACTCTTCCAGGCCAGGATGGGGCAGTGGTTAACAGGGAATGGCTCCCCCCGGCCAGGACACTGCAAGTGCTTCATTTCAGAGCCTGTTCCGCGGGGAAGCACTGGAAGGGTTCCAAGAAATCAGCACTGGGATGTTCCCAGCCCCTACCCCGAGCTTGTCCCCTCTTTTAGTCACACTGGAGCCATACAGGTGGCACAAGGACAGTGGTTATACTGGGAAGCCATTGCAGGAGAGTTTCTTCTGGTGGTGCTGGTGAGAGAGAGGAAGTCAAAGCTCATTATTTTTTTGTTTGTTTTACAAAGAGAAACAAGGATGCACTGCCAGAGGGTGATCCATCCCACAGCTCCCTGGAGCACAGCCTGGGCAACCCAACAACTCCTGGAGTTTCTGTGGCTGTTTGGACAAGGCCAGTGAAAATCTGTCCAAAGTTTTTGTTTCTTCAGTCTAGAGGGGAAAAAAATAACCCTCTCCAATACCAAGAGACCCACAGTTCAAGGAAGATTGCTCTGGGAAACGTGTCTCCAGTCAAGTACACTCTGTGTAAAGGGACTCACTAACTCCAAGAGATAAAGCAGGAAGGACAGGAATTGTAATAAAGGGGTCTCTCCAGCAGATGTGGGAGCTCCAGCAGGAACAGGAACATCTCAGAGCAGGGTGTTCTCACACCCTCAGCCTGGACTCTGGCTCACTCAGGTACAGCAGATGCCAGTTCTGCCTCTCCATCATTAACTACGAAAAGACCTGTGGAAAACTGCTGGAAGAGGTGGCATGTTATCCCAGTTATCTTATCCAGCTGGTGTAACTGCAGCTCGCTGGAAAACCAGCCCTTCCCCAACCATGAGACCTTGTCCAAAAGCCACAGAAGTCACTCCAGCGCTGAGAACTCCAGGAACCTGAGGGAAGAAACAACTGGATTCTAGGACACGACACAAGCTCACTGGAGCAGGAAGATGAGGGTGAGACCAGTGGCTGGACAGGTACAGTACCAGTATCAGAACTCCTCGGCCAGCGCTGCTGTGGGTCCGATACAGATCCAATCCTTGCAACCTCATTGAGGCCGAGACATTATAAAAGTTCCTCAGAACTGTGGGAGCACAAAGATCCAGGCCAGGCCAGTACCAAGGGGAGCTGATCTTTTCGTTTTTGGGGGGTACTGTACCAGCCAATCACAACAGCAATGGATACAACAGAGATCCCGGGGGAATTCCTACTGCTGGGGGTCGCTGGCTCCAGGAGACATGGACACTTAGGTTCCCTTGGGAGGGGTCCATTTCAAACAGCTGGGATCCATGATCTTATTGCTGTTGGATCTTTTGGCCTCTTTGGCTATCCATTCATCAATCAGGTCCTGAGGGGGAGCAGGAGAGGGCAGGTTAAAACACGCGGTCCGAGTGGAGAATCATCCGTGGTACAACGTCACAAACCCAGATCCGCAAACCTGGAGGTGACTCACCCACCAACCGCTCAAAATAACACCAAAATGACAACACAACCCCCACAGAGCTTTCCAGAAGCCCTTCAGCCCACTGACAAAGAGCCAAAGTGAAATCCCAGGAAGGGGAAAACAGCAGGCAAATTTAGGGACTTACAGACCACTAGTGAGGGAACAAACAGGACTCATTCAGGATTCCATTAATTCCGTTCACTTGTATGCCAGGGGAGGGTTAGACTGGATTTTGGGAAAAGGTTCTTCCCCCCAGAGGGTGGTTGGGCACCGAACAGGCTCTCCAAAGCTGCCAGAGCTCCAGGAGTATTTGGACAACGCTCTGAGGGACAGGGGGGATTTTGGGGTGTCCTGGACAGCGCCAGGGGTTGGACTGGATGATCCTTGTGGATCCCTCCCAGCTCAGGAGATTCCATGTCATCCATCTGCCAATGAAGGGCAGCCATGGTGAGGACCACGATGGGAATGCTGATCCATTGCTCCCACAAAAAGCCACTTACAATGAGCAACGTTATCCCACACACCAAAGGCAGGTCAGTAGAGTTTATTTCTGCACTGCTGAATAATCAGGTTGGACAAGTCCTGTTTTATCTGGAAATCCCAGTTCCCCCCCACTGGAATGAGAAGGCTGGAAAAAACCCAGCGAAGGAAACCCTGATTTCAGCAAGCTCATAATTAACAGCTAAATAAAAACCCAGGGATAACCCTCCCCGATCTTACCTGTCTTTTCAGGACCAGGTGCTTTCCCTTCCAGTACTTGAGCATCTGAAGAGCCTGCAGGGTGCTCACGATGTCCACGGGGTTCACTGCAGTCTCCTGGCTGATCTCTGCAAAACACCAGCAGTTCTGTTAAAACAGGAATAAATTCCTCCACAGTGCCCCCAAACTGCTGGTTCTGAACCAGAACTTTTATGCAACTGCTTTGGAAATGGGACAGGAAATTCCTTGCACGTGTTGGGAGGGTCCATCCAGCACTGCAGCGGTTTAGTGATACAAATCTCAGGATTCATATTAATAAGGTGCAATCCTCTGAAAGGTGTACTTCTGCTTTTTCAGGACTACCTCGATAACCCTGTGGAATGCCAGGCACTCCCGGGTGCCACCAACTGACTATTAAGTGCCCAAGTACCCTTACTATTGGCTCCTGGAGCCATTCCCGACTCCAGGAATGTGCTGCCCCACCAACACCTGGCTGGCTGAGCCAAGCGGGACCTGCCTCGTGCTTCAGGAAGGCACAACGGGCCAAACCACTACAAAACTCACCTTTGATGGAGATCTCCTTCCCTTGGAAGTTGTGCAGGTAACGAAGCAGAACCTCCTTCCAGTAGCTGCGGTAGCTGATGAGTCCCAAGTCAGACAGAGGACGCTCAGGAGAGCCGACCTTTTCTTCTACTTTAGAAAGCAAATAACCTGAAAAGATTAAAAAGACACCCTATTTTAACTGCCCGAACAACGAAAGCTGCTCAACCTCCACCAGATCTGTGAGATTTGCTGGGGAAACCACCACGCTGGGGAGGTTTTTCTCTCAGAATTTCCCTCCCGACTTACTGAAGTCGATGAGCATTTTGCCATAGCCTTGCCTCATGTACTGAGGCATTGTCAGGATGCAGGAAACGTTGTAGTTGAGAAAGGAATTCTTCTCCTAAAAAACAAAGAGCAGGGCGGATGAACAGGTCCAGATGTGTGCAAACAGTGGGGAGCTCATAATCCCAACAAGCCCAAGCAACTGACCCAATGCCAGGGGAAAGGAGGGACAGCAGCAGAACCTGCCTGACAACCAGGAACGTGATCACCTTCTGCCACCAGCCTGGCTCAGGTGTCTGACTTTACCAGCCGTTCAACTGGGTGTCTGGTGCACAGTTTTCCACCTCGGATGGCTGGTCATGGAATTACAGACTCATGGAATGATGGAATGGGCTGGGTGGGAAGGGACCTCAAAGCCCATCCAGTGCCACCCTGCCATGGGCAGAGACACCTTCCTCCAGCCCAGCTCGCTCCAACCTGGCCTTGGACACTTCCAGGGATGGGATCAGATCCTGCAGATTTTATTTCAGAGCATTTATTTTTAGCTATTTGTTCAGTTCTGACTCAGGTGATTTCAGCAACAGTTTCCAGCACTTTATTTGGCAGAGTGTTCTCCTACCTATGAAATTCTCTGGCTGAAATATCTAAACAAGTGAATTGCCCAACATCACCACGGCCAGAAAACAATCCCTTTTTCTACACTGCAGTAAGAACAACCAGGAAGGAGGTTTCCATCTCTTTGTTCAATCCCTGCTGCACATCAGTTGTCTCAAATACATGAAGAGCCAGACAATCCTAACTATTCTGCTTCCTGGCAAAAGTCATTCCTTGGAATTCATGTGGGTTTTTTGCAAGGAATGGGAAAGGATGGAGCAGCAAAGCACCTGCAATCCCTGCAGCAAACAGCACAATTCCTACAGCTCAGCTTGGAAACTTTATCTGTTCCCAAAAGCAGCAAACCCTGAGACGGCAAAAGCTCAGGGGGGTGGATTCAGTGTCCTAAATCTCACTTTAGTGAGGTAGTAATGAATGTGCGGGTATTTTCCACTCACCTTGGAGAAATATCCTATCAGGTGACAGCCTGTGTTGTCAGCTTCTGTCATGACATAGAAGAGGAAGGGTTCCACATCATAATACAGCGTTTTGTGGTCCAGGAAGAGTTTTGCCAGCAGACACAGGTTTTGACAGTAGATCTAGAGTAAGAGAGCAGGACACACGTGTTTATTTCAGTGGAATATCCCAAGTGTGGACAAAACTGTGCATGGGAAGTGACAAGAAAGTTCTGAACCATCTGAGAAATGACAGAGCAGCTGGGGCAGGAAACAATTCCACTTGTGATGGCACTTGGTAAGCCTGGCTTCCTGTGGGAACGGATGTTTGTGATCCCAGTCCCTGAATGCCCAAAGCATCGCCCCCTCGGAGAAGAGGAGCAGGGGTTGGGTCTCTGGACTGTGTCAGTCCTGTGCTCCAAAATCATCTCTGGCAACTGGCAAAGCCTCCTCCCAACTTCCAGCCTTTGGGATTTGCTTCTTTGTCCTTTCCTCTGAAACCTTCAAGGCCGGACAAAACTGGACAGGGCACAAGTGAGGTGCTGAATCTGCAGTGTGAGGGCTAAGGAGGTCCCCCCAGTAAGTCAGGCTGCTTCCCACTCTCACCCAAATTCGACCGAGTGTTCCCAGGGAATGGGAGACGGGCAGGAACAATGTGCTGAGGCCAAGCACAGAAATCTCCCCACTAACGTTCAGGAAGGGATTTTGACCCCCATCTCCAAGCAGGTGGAACTGCTGGGGCACAGCAGGGCTGAGGAATAACCCCAGTGAAAAGGCAGCAAGAACGGGCAGACCAGGCTCCTTCCTGCAGTGAGGGGAGAGAGGGTTCTCTGCTGGAAAGGCAGTGCTTGGTGCATCTGAAAGCTTGTCTCCACACTTGTGATGGTCCCAGGTCCCTTACCTTGTTCTTCTTCCCATCCACTTCGAACACGGAGATGGAGCCCTTGCGGTAGATTTCATCCCCCGGCGGGTGTTTCCAAACACATTTTGCCTGTGCCAGGGAAGCAAAAGCAGGGTGTCACTACTGCTTGAAGGACAAAATTAGGGTGTTACTCCTGTTTGAAGGACAGAAACAGTTACAGCAGCTGCTGAGAGACCAGGAAACCCGCAGCCTTCTCACCTCCCACAGCAACTGAGCTACACCAGCGACGGTTTAAATCGTTTACAAGCTACAATCAGATCTGGAACTCAAGGCAGGAGCTCTGGCCTGGCCCTTACCATGTGCCTGCGTAGGATTGTCTGGCTCTTCATGTATTTGAGGCAGAACTCACACATGTAGAGGCGCCCCAGGCGAGCGTACTCCTCGGGGTAGGGGGAGTGGTACCACGTGTCCAGCTCGTAACGACCAAAAGCAATGGTTTTGATCATGTTGCTGCCCTCGGTGATCTGGCCCTGCAGCCTCAGCTTCTCCTGGGAAGGGGAAAAAAATAAATGAAAAAAAGCAGGTGCAGAAGAAAAGGCACCCATTTCCCTCAAGGAAATCGTTTAATTCAAGTCTTCCGAGTTCATGTCCCGGGGCGAATATCTTGTCATGGATGATAAATCCCACAGGGATAGCACACAGCCCAATGCTCTGCCTCAGACACGCAGCTGTAACTGGAAAGGGTCAAAGCACCTTTTGGTTCCTCTCTGGAGGTGGAATAAGGCTTTGGGAAGCACCTCAGGAGCTTCAGCAACACAAGGTTTATGAGCTCCATTTCAGTCACCGGCCACTGCCAAGGTGGCTGTTGTTGTCACCCCTCAGCCACCCTTCCGGCAGGTGAAGGTGCCCATTCTTTTATGGAAAACACCTATGAAATGGCTCAGCTCCAGCTGTGCTTCCAGCGGGACGTGCCTTGGGATGACCGGCCCTTCAACGCTCTCCCTGGAGCAGCTGTGCTGACCTGCAGCTGCTCTACAAAGCCAGATTCCTCTGCACAAGTACCACAAGCCCCAGAAACCTCCCTCTTCCCATCAAATGTGAGGTGTATTGTCACGTTTGTCTCACCAGGTCCTCGGATGCCCGTGCCTGCGCCCTCCGGAACAGCTCCAGGTCGTACTCGCTGGTCAGGTTTTCCAGGAGAGGTTCCCTGGTGTTGCCATAGGTCTGTCTGTGCTCCTGGAACAACCAAACAACACTTCTGCTGCCAGGCTGCAACCAAGCTGCGGGATCTTGCAGCTTTTTTGGCAGGGAATGCTGCAGGATGACTGGGAAAGCCAAACTCCTGCTCAGTGGTTTTGTTCCAGACCGGAGGGAATGAGGGAATATTCCAAGTCAGTGCTTTTACCATGTATTTTTCCTTTTGCTCCTTGCTCAGTCCCGAGTTCCTCTTCTTCCTGAGCTCAGCCACTTTCTCTTTGTACCGCAGCTGCCTCTCTGTGGGGGCCTGAAAAACCAGGGGTGGGATCTTTCACCGCTCCATCCACTCCAAACATTCCCATTCCCACCCCAAGGACCTCTGTCCTGCCCCTCATTTCATGGGCTTTGCTGCCTCTGAACCAAATCCTCTGTTAATAACAGGGCACAACACAGGTATGTAAAGCAGGATATTTCTCCTCCTACCACGGCCTTTGCCAAAGCACCTCAGCCCCACAAGACAGGGAGCACTCCTCATGGAATGCTTAGTCATGGGAAGAGCTCCGAGCTGACTCGTGAAGTCATCTTGACTCAAATCCAACACACCGGAGCTGAAAAATGTAATTCCCCTGGTTTGGTTCTTTTCTGTTTAGTCAGAGTCAAATTGCAGTTTACAGTTCTGCAGGAATTCTTTCGTCCTGCACATGGAAAAGCTCCTCCTGAGAGCGCTCCAGCCTCCCCTGGCATCACAGAGCTGCTCTCCCTGGCTGCTCCGCTCTCACTGAAGGGATACAAGGAACTGCCTTTGCTGAAAGGAACTGGAGGGGACAACAGCTTACGGATGTGGAGAAGGGAGGTCAGGTTAAAATCACGGATTCTGGGAAGCAGGAGCTGAGGTTTTCCCAGTGTTACCTGGTGCCTGGTGGCGTGTCTGTTGTTGTCATCCTGCCTGTGGGCCAACATCCGCTCCTCAATCTGCTTATCCCGGCTCTGGGCTCGCACCTGGAACCCAAAATCCACCTGTCAGTGCTGCAGCAAACTCCTCTCATTCCTTTTCTCTTCCAGGTGAATATTCTGAACTGGGTTTGACACACAAATGCTGACTGCAAAGACATCAGCCGACCACCTGTGTCAACTCTGTTTTCTGTTCAAAAATCATAAATCTCGGCACTTTATCCTACAAATCCCCCTGGGAAGATAAAGCAGAAGGCAAAACAAGGCCCAGCATTTACCTTGCACTCATCTGCTGAGAGGTTGTGGTACAGGGGGCACCCCGAGATGGAGAAGTGTCGCTCGTGCTTTCCAGTCAGGTGTCCTGCAGAGGGGCAGAAAAACAACCCAACTCATAAGAAATACCCAACAGGAGGGTTCAAAAGTCTCCCAGATCCCTCACATGAGCAGGCTCAGCGAGATGGAAGGAGCAAAATTCCTGCTTCGTGGCAAAAGCAAGGAAAATCTTTCTCCCACTGCCCTCCCTGCAAGCAGCCAGCTATGGTGGAGCAGGAATTTGGGGCTGAAATCCTGTTTCTGGCAAAAAATCAGTTCCCTGCCTGCAAGACTCTGCATTTTCCTCCCACACGCAGGTTCATCCTCCTATTTTGACCCTTATCCTGTCATTCCCCGTCACTCCCAGGCAGAAAACACCTCCAGGAATATCCCTGCAGATACACCTGCATTTAGGCTTCATATCCCTTCCCTGGACCCCCTTCTCCTCAGTATTCCTGCTCCTAACTCACTCCGTGGCTTTTAGGGTGGATAACTCAACTTGGGATGTCCCAGCAGGAATGCAAAGCCCAACAGATCGATCCTGGAGCTGGAATTACCTAAGGAGTTACAACCAGGAGTGGGACATTTCATGTTGAAGTTGTAGCTCTCGTGGAAGCGGCGCCGCTTGGGGCGGTGGGAGAGGTCGCTCCCGGAATCCTTCATGGACATGTCCTTGGCAATGCTCTCATCGTGGGACACGTTTGGGCTGGAGATGTCAATGTCCGACTCCGAGGACGGGGCGTTCCCGGTGGGAGTGCGAGGCGGGGACTCATCGTGATCCGCTGCGTTCTTGGTGTCTGGGTAAGGACAGGGATAACCAAAGGATCTGGGTGTTACAAATCCACGAAAAGGCTTTTAAAGACACACATAAAGCCCACAGCTGCTCCAACCCCCAATCCTGGGGATACCCCGGGAGGAGGGTTTTTCCCAGAGGGTTTCCCCGGCACGCACCTCTGTCCGAGAAATCCACCACCTGCTCGGTCTCGGAGCCGGAGGAGCGCGTCTGCCGGAGCGGGTACTTTTTGGGAGTGACGGGAGCGGGCTGCTGCTGGCTGCGGGTCACCCTGCGCGTGGAGTACACCGGCTCCTCCGCTCCGAAGGACGGCGGGTTGCGCACCGGGCTGGAATCTGATCCCATGGGAGCAGCGGAATTACACTCCGAGAACCAGCAGGGACTGCCCAGCAAACCTGCCAGGCCCCAAAACCCCACCTAGTCACCAAACCCTGCCCAGCCCCAAACCCTGCCCGGCCCCAAACCCTGCCTGTCCCCAAACCCAGCCCTGGAGCAGGAGGAGGAGGAGGAGGAGGAAGACGATCTCTGGAACAGCACAGTCTGACTGACAGTTCTATCCTGCCACTCTCATCATGCTCTGTCGTTCCCAGATAAAATCTCTGGGATTTCACTCACACTGAGCAGTGTGGAATTACATCAGCTTTCCCCGGACTTAATGAGGACTTAATTAACCAGTAATCTTCAGCCAGCTCAGGTTTGGAAAGCTAAAGATCCGTTAACTTAGATAAGAACTATCAGAGTTTAGATAAGCCCTGGGAAGAGCAGGATTGCTCCCAGTGTGGAGCTGGATTTGATTTGGATTTGTAGCTGATTTGGGATTTGGATTTGTGTGGGGGTTGGTGATCCTACACTGCTCATAAGAATCATGGAATGATTTGGGTTGGAAGGGACCTTAAAGCTCATCCAGTTCCAACCCCTGCAATAGGCAGGGAATACATATAAAACAATTATTTTGCATTAAAATAATACTGTCCTAACCCAGGGATATCACAGGTATTCCACACACACCTTCCCTCTTGTTTTTAAGCTCTAATTACCACACGATCACAACACCTGTATTTCGCATCTGCAATAAAATTTGTCAAAAACCACATTTTTTTTTAATCAAAGTGTCTACAAGGAGTAATGGAAATGAGTTTTTATCTTCTGTCATTTCCTCCCCTTGATGCCAGATGGCAACACATGAACTAACAGCCAAAAACTGCCCACACTAACACTAAAAAAAGAGGAGGTGGACTCATTCCATGTTTCCTTTTACAGTCTGGGGGCCAAAGGAGGAGCACACAAAATAACTGCCAATATTTGGTAACGTTTATCACACAGCAGGGTCAGCACACCACAAAAATACATCTCCCCTTGGGGCACAGGACCCCCCCAAACAAAGAAATAAAGGAAATAAAACCCACTTTCACCCCTAAACCCCGTCTTCCTCACTTGGCTCCAGCACCAATGGAAGGGAAAGGAGATTTTTAGAGTTCTCAGAAAATTCAGGCAAAGCTGACAGAGGAATTAATGGGGTTTGACTCCTCCTTCCCTTAGCAATTTGTCAGCTTTATTTTTTGAACAGAGGGCAGTCACGTTTTGATTTCCATCACCTTTAGATTATACAACCCCATCTGTACAATATGTACAAACACAAATGTAAATTCCTATTTGTGCTTAAATTCTACACGTTTAGGTTCTAATCAGCACGGAGTGCACTGAGCCTTTTCTTTTTTTTTTTTTTTTGGCTGAAGAAGCTGAATTTCTTTTGGTTTTTGAAGCAGAACCTTTACCTTGGGAGCTCTGGCTGAGCCTGGCTGAGGAACGTGTCACACGGGCGGATCGCCGGGAGGTGCCGTCGCTCTCCGAGCTGTCCGTGTGCTCGGGATCCGTGGAAAAGTCAGAGTCCTCCGTCCCATCCGAGCTACTGCCCGCGTTCCTCTGCAACAGCACAGCCCACACGTCAGCAGGGAGCACCTCGACTTGGACATTGCAGAAAGTATTTCATAAAATCATGGAATGGGTTGGGTTGGAAGGAGCTTAAAGCTCATCCAGTCCCACCCTCTGCCACCGGCAGGGACACCTCCCACCAGCCCAGGTTGCTCCAAGCCCCGTCCAGCCTGGCCTGGGACACTTCCAGGGATGGGAAGAGATGTTAGGTAGATAAATTCAACTGAAAATGTCAAGTGTATCACTCTTTATTTTGGTTTAAATAAATATGCAGCAACAGCACCTTCAGTAATAAAAAGCTTCTTGCAAACTGATCCCCAGGGAAAGGTCACGGCAGCTCCGGATTTTATTAAAGCAAAAGATGCTGTTGGGTCGCAGGTTGGACTCGGTGATCTTGGACGTCTTTTCCAACCTGGGATTCAGGGATCTACTTTTCCCCCCCTCAGGAAGGTTCCCACCTTGTTGCAGACACTTCAGCTGGAAGGGCTGGGGTGTCCTGGGCAGGGCCAGGAGTTGGGCTGGACGATCCTGGTGGGTCCCTTCCAGCTCAGGATGTTCCATGTGCTGTGTCCCTCCAGCTGCTCCCTGAGGGATCCATCCCCCCAGAATCCCACCTGGCTGGCCCGTGCCCTGAATCCAGCTGGGATGGAGTTAATTCCTCCTCAGCCGCTGTGTTTGGGATTCAGGATGAGAATGGCGTTGGGAACACACCAGTTTTTTGCAGTTTATCCTCAGTCAAGGGCTCTTTTCCCTCTTTCTTTGTGCCTCCTCCTCTGCCACGAGGAGGGTCGGAAACAAACCGGGAGGGAGCAGAGCTGGGACAGGCACCACGAACCGGGCAAAGGGATATTCCGTGCCCCAAACTGGGCAGTGGGATACTCCACACCACACATTCCCAGTATATAAACTGGGATTCATCCCACAGTGGGGGGACAGATCTGGAAATGGGAAGGGGGGCTCCTGGCATCACTCAGTGGGTGCTGAGCAGCTGCGTTCTGCCTCGCTTGTTTTTCCCCTTTCTATTATTATTTACCGCTATTACGATTTGCGACTTCAGTTTTTTATTATCGAGCCGTTTTTAGCAGAACCCAGAAGCCGGGCTGTTAACGCCGAGGGGCGAGGGAGCAGCAGCGCGGTGCGTAATTCCCACCTGGGTTTAAACCAGAACGTCGTTGGGGGCATGGTGGGACCCCGGGAGGGACCCCGGGAGGGGCACAGCGGTGAGGGGACGGCGATGGCGGGAGCCGTGAGGGGACGGCGATGGCGGGAGCCGTGAGGGGAGCGGGGGGCGGCGGCCACCATGAGGGACGGGGGGGGGGGAGAGGCCTCGCGCCAGTGGCGGGAGCGCGGCCCCCGCGCCGCTTTGTTTTGCACCGAGCGGGGCCCCGCCGGCCTCAGCCAATCGCAGCACGCGCGGGAGGGGCGAAAGGCAAAGCCCACCAATGGCAGCTCGAGGAGAGCCAAAAGGCGGGCCCGCAGCCCGTGACTGACGGCACAGCCGGCCTATGAGCGCCAGGCTTGCTCCCACGGCAACATCACCCCGGGGGGGCGGAGTCAGGTGGGGGAAGGAGGGCACGCTCGGGGAGGTGACCGTTGGGGGCGGATTGACAGCCGCGAAGGCCAATCAGCGCCAGGCTCGGCACCGCAGCCTGACCAATACGCGATCAGCTTTACGGCGACCTGCCCAATCGGAAGCGTCAAGGGGCAGAACCCGCAGCCCGCGCGAGGGAGGGGGAGCGGTGGCCGTTGGGGGCGATGAGTGACAGGCAAGGCGGCCAATCAGCGCGGGGCGTACCCGTGCGGCAGCCAATCAGGCAGCGCGGGGGGCAGGCGCCGGGGGCTCAAGGCCGCTATTTTGCCCCCGGTTTTGTGCTCGGGAGAGGCAACGAAGGGGCTGGGGAAGGGTAGAAAGCTGCGGCCTGAGCTCGTCGGTATCCCCCCCGCCAGCCGCCTCCCCCGATCCCCGGCCGCGCTTACCTTCCTGCGCTGCATCCTGGGCGGCGGCAGCGAGCTCGCCTGGTCCCCGGCGCCCGCGGCCCGCGAGGCGGCGGTGGCGGCCGCCGTCGTGTTAGCGCCGGCGGGCTCCGTGGTGACAGCCGTGTCTCCTGCCCCGCGGCACGTCTGCTCCGGCGGCGCCAGCCCCGCTCCCGCCGCTTCCAGCCGCCGTTCCCCGCTCGGTCCCTCACGCTTCCGCCGGGACGCGGCCCACACCCCCCCCGGTCACGTGACCGCGCGCCATCTTGGAGCCGGGCAAAGCCTGCCGGCGGCGCCGCCGGCGGGG
>JAWMRA010000076.1:566158-584132 GCA_035584735.1 Pseudotriccus pelzelni | reverse complement strand
CACAGGTGAAATGGAATTTGGGGTGGGAGGAGTTGGGTTTGCTTGGGGTTTTTTCCCCTCTGCATTTTTAGGGCTGAAAAGACACTGAGCTGTAGCAAATGCCTGGGAAATACGTGGGGATTCCTGTTTGTGCTGTGAGGGAATCCTGGCTGCAGGCAGAATGTTGTGTCCTGTGAGGTGTCCACTACATCTGTAGGGTTTATAGAGTCGGGATCATGGGAGGGATTAAACATTCCAACCCCCAGTTCCGACCTGGAGGACTCTGGTTTGGCCTCAGATGTAGGAGCCGGTAGGATCCTGGTGACTTCTAAATGCACTGAACTGGAGCAAACAGCACTCAGATGTTTATGTTGGGGTCTCAGCTCGGCTTTTCTGGGTTACAGAATTACTGAATAGGTTTTAGCCAGAAACACAGGATTTATATTGTGCATTTTAACCCAGGTCTGAGGTAACACTCAGGCTGTGAATCATGGGCAGCACTGGTGGTGCTTTTAAACATCGATCCAACTCCTGATAACAGAAAGGAATTTTCCAGCAGGAAGGAAGGCCCTTTGGGCAACACCTGTGAGAGGATTAGGTACAGGAAAATTTGGGATGTTCACATGAAAAGGTGCTAATTTTAAGTGGTTAGGAATCTCGTCAGTTCAGTAATATTGCTCCTGAAGTGCTAGTGGAAGGTTTAGGACTGTAAATATTTAAATTAATTACATATTCAGGAACATTTTGTGTGGTATCACGTACAGGCTTTCAGGATGCAGCAGGACAGTGGACACTGGACTTGCTGGCTCGGAATTCAGGGAATGTGGATCACTCCTTTTCCTTTGGAGGTACCGGGACACCCTTTGCCTCGGCAGAGGCGCCTTTGGAAGAGTTTCGGAACTGACATCACACACTGGCTGACATCAGCAGCATCAACCTGCACAGGCCAGGGTGACGGGCTAAAAATGGCAGTGTGGGTGCCAATACGTGTATTTTTCACGGGTAGCTTTAATTACTGTCTTGCCCCACACTGCTACAGAAATCTGTTCAATCAATCACAAATCAGATCAAAGTAATACAACTTCAGGAGGGCTTTACAAGGGGGAGACTTTACTGGGGCCTTCGTTTCCCCCACCACTTTTTCTTGTGGAACTGTCCAAGTTGTGCTTAAAACCCACATTTGCTGCGTTTTTTAGAAGCACTTTTGGGTAAATGAAATCCAGGGGACGGTGTTTTTCCTGCGTTTAACAGAGAGAGAAATTAGACAGACTTTCCTGTCAGCTTGTGACTGTCCCTGCTTTGTCACTGGGGGCGTTTGGGGCCAGGAGGTTTGGAAATCACCGTCAGGGCTCTTTTTTCTGGAAAGGAAGATCCCAGTGAGCTGCCACTGGGATAAAGGTCTCAGTAGTAAAGATTGATAACTTGTATGACTTAAAACCGGTGTTTTGGTGGTTTTTGTACTCTTTGTCTTATTAATCCGCTAATCTTGGTTTCAAACAGTTGGGATATTCGAATGTGGGTGTAGAGGAATTATTACAGTAATAATTATTATTATTTTCAGAGTGATTTTTGTCAGATGTGTGATTTTTAAAAAAATGTTGATGTGAGTAAGAATATTAAATTACGGTCATAACCCCATCACACTTACTGAAATTGGTGTGATACCCTTTGGAGAAAACACAGCTGCTGGGTTTGGAGGAAAATGTGGGTGGGTTGGAGGGGGAGGTTGGTTGGAATTTGACTCCCATCTCCTTCCTCTCCTTCCTCCTCTTGTTGATGCCCAAAAAGGTCAGAGAAAAGACTAAACAAAACAGAAAATAAAGGATTCTCCCTGCCCGTAGTAAATTCCTGGTAGGATGGGCTGCAAACAGGAGGCTCTGAGTGCTTGTAACTCCTGTTTATTCAGAAATAAGAGCTTATTCAGTGAGTTTTCTGTTGGAAAGAAGCAACCTGTGCTGGTTCTAAGAGTGGGTTTATTTGACAACCACATGGCCGTTAAATTTAAATTATTACAGTGTTTCCAACCATTTTGGAGCTGCTGCAGCTGCAAGGAGGGAAAGACTCTGGTAGTTTGATGTCTACTTTTGGCCGCACTTTTTAATCTCTAAATTGATAATTTCCAAGCTGAATTTCCATAATAATAATAATGAAAACTCCTGTGTTTCAGCTCGAACTGGTTTGAGGAACTGGGAGAAATATTGACAGGGGAATGTTCCATGAGGGCTCCCAGGGGTTTGTGTGGCTGCAAAGTCCATGGAAAGGCTCCAAGAGCATTCCAGGGGAGGCATCCATTGGACACCAACCACTTGGGCATTCTCTTCCTGTTGTTTCCAGCTGCCTGGGAATCTGCTGGGACTGCAGAGCTGTGAGGTGTTTCCCTGGCAGGAGCTGAACGATCTGCAGAGGGGAGGGAAATGCTGCTGCCAGGAGCTCTCCCAGGTTGGGAGTTTGCTGGGAAAGAGGAGTTTTCCTGGCTTGGGGGGGGCCAAGGCTCCTGACCACAAAGAACCTTGTTCTGGGGGCTCCTCCAACACCCCAAACCGTGATAAAATGTCATTTTGGGGGTTTACCACTCTCAAGTCCCTGAGGAACCCCCATCAAATCCATGATAAAGGTCATTTTGGGGTGTCTGCCAGGACCAAGTCCATGAGGAACCTCAGTTTTGGGGGGTTCTGACACCCCAGAGCACAAGGGACCTCGGGTTTGGGGGTCTGCCAGCACCAAATCCAGGCTAAAGGTCATTTTTGGGAGGTCTACAACCCTCAAATGCATGAGAAATCCTGTTTGAAACCTGACTATAAAAGTACAGCTGTTTTAGTGTTTAAAAAACGGCTCCACTGGCAAGTGACAGGTAACATTTACCCTCCGAGAAGCAGAAAGTGAGGCCCTAAAAGCCTTTTTATGATTTTGCCTGGCAGGGAGAATCTCAAATAAAAAGAGTTTCCTGGGCAATAACAAACCTTTCTCTCCCCAAACGAGATCTCTGCCAAGCTGAGGGTTTCTCTAAGGCCTAAACCAGCGAGTTTAAACAACATTTTACCTTGGGAGAAGAGGAAAATGAACAGCAGTGCAGTGCCAGGAGGGAAAAGATACGGAGAATTTGGGAAGGGAAAAAAAAAAAAGGAGTAAGAGATTTATTTCGTTTTAACATGCTGATGATCTGCATTAAAAAATGATGAGGAAGATTAGAGGAACAGTTTGGAAGGTTTAAGCTTTAAGCATCTCAAGAGGATTAAATGGAAGGAGGAAGAGTTAAGGAAGAGGGAAACATATGGTGAAATCAGGAGTGGTGGCTCGAAACAACTCCAAAATCAAAACCAACTTTGGTTTGCTCTGAAGGATTCGATTCTTGCGGGTGCTTGGTGTGGGTGTGATTCCAATAAACTTGGGGGGGTTCTGGTTGGGGCTGGATGTGATTCAAGGGGATTCAAACAGTGGCGGGAGCGGAACGTCCAAAATACTTCATGAGCGAAGAGCAGAACTTTGCAGGGAGGGGTTGTTTAGAAAAAGTTTACTCAGAGAACTCCTGGCTGCTTTTCACCACAAACTCTCTCCCTCTCCCCTGGGATTTGTTTTAGCTGGTTTTTCTGGGGAGATTTGGGAAGGAGGAGTTCCTTTTCCTACGGAATCCATGGCAAGCCCATCATTCTCCCCGAAATGCTGACCTTTCACTGCCAGTTGTCTCATCCCTGCACAGGTTCTTACAAATTGGGAATCTGTAGCTTGCCGAGCCTTTTCTTTACTTATTTTTTCATCTTTTATAACTGGGAAATTAAAATGAAAACCATTCCAAGAGTGGGAAAGAAACTCTTGGTGTGAGAACGTTTCTCGAAGTGGATTCCAGTGCTACTGATATTCGGGGTGTTTGGGGATAACTCTGTGTTTTGTCTGTGTGCAAAATGATTTTTCTGGGTAGCTCCTCTAATTTTGTGCGTATTTACCATCTCCAGGAAAAAAGGGGGAAAAAAAGGCACTTTTGGATGTTTCAACTTGATACTGAGTTTCCTGAAGCAGGACTGGTACACAATTCCTTGGAGTCGAGGGGCAGGCACACGAAGGGCTCGTTTGCCCTGGATTTCCAGGGAAGCAGAGTATCCCTGTTCCACGGGCCCTCTGCCCTGGCACTTCCCGGGCTGCCGGGCCGTTCCCTTTATCCCTGTCCTGACACTGGGGGGGCTTTGCAGTCCGGTCTCCCGGGCCTGAAGGCTGGGAATGGAACTCGGGATGGCGTTTCCAGCTCAGCCCTTGCTGTGCTGTTCCACAGGTTAAGGAAGAGCTTGTTGGGGGATTTAAGAGCAAGGAAGGTGGAATGTGCGCACTCCTGGTTTGGGAAATACTCAGGCACCATTCACACCCACTGTTCTGCTGTAAATGGTCTAATTCAGGGACATGGAATCTGTTAAATCCCATTCCTGTCACTCCTTTAAGGTTGGGTTTTTTCCCAGGGGGTGATTGACTTCATGTTCCCATTCCTTTGTTTCCAGCCTTTCACTTTTGTAATCCGGGTTTTCCCTCAAGGTTTGGCTTGTTCTTCGGTCACTTCCAGCTCTCCCCAGTGTTTCTGCCCAACCTGGGGCCTGCTTTTATGGGAACAGGTTGTTTGCTCCCTCTCTGCAGCCCATTCTGCACCACCCTGTTAATAATTAGGCAGCTCTGTGTAACCTCTGAGCTCCCTGGGAATGACTTTCCCCTGCATTTCACCCGGAGCACGTGCAGGGCCTGGGAATGCTGCATCTCCATGGAATTCCAGGCAGGAAGAGAGTGGTTGCTGCCCTGTTTAGGGTGTACATTAAATCTAAAAACTTACTTGATTCATCCACTGCTTTACCAGCACCACTTTGCCCTCTCTCAGTTAACTTGCCCTTTTCCCCCCTCTTTCTTCATAAATTCCCACCTTCCATTGCCCTTTCCAAGGCTTTGAAGAATTCAGGAAGATAATGGTCTTTTCCTGTGCTTCCACATCGCATCCCCTTGTTTTATTGCTCCAATTATCTTTGTCCTGCTCCTCTCTCCGTGCTCTTCTTGGAGAGGCTTTGATGCGGTGCTGGTCCAAGGAGCAACCACTCCGGTTTTGAAACACTTAATTAAAAATATACTTCCTTTGCAGACTTCTCCAAGTTGTATTTGCTGAATAAAAGTCCCTGAAAAATGAATACACTTGGAAATTTCTGCTGGGAACTGCTGGTTTCTTACAAGGGAATTGATTTGCCTTGAGAAGTAGAAAAGGAGGCTGTTTAGCAAAATCAATTTTTAGGTCCTTTTGAGGTAATTTTGAGGTCTCCTTCAGGATTATTTGTTGATATTCCCCACCTCTGTCAGGTCAAGTCTCTGCTCTCCCGGGGTGGTTTTACTGTTGATTCCAACAGCGGGTGAAGTTTTGAGCTGTAAAGTCAGGAGATAATTGGGAGGACAAGGTGACAAGGGAACATTTCGGTGCTTCCAGAAGGGCTGCTCTGGTCCCTGGATAAAACGTCCTGCTCTGAAAGTGGTTGTGATGAGGTGAGAATGACTCTTCTTTGTCTGTAATCTCAGCTGTGTCCAGGCAGAAGTTTGTTGTTTATATCCAGGGCTGGTCGTGGGCTCGCAGGGGGCCACAAGACGATATTTGGTATTTTGTCTCCTGTGTGTTGATATTTCTGCCTCTCCTGGCCAGAAAGAATCGTGATGCCCGAGTTAATTAGCAGCGGTTTTCCTAAACCCTGTGCCTGCAGCGCTTCCCAGGTCAGCACAGCTGGGGAGGAGGTGAGAACTGGGGGAGCGTGGAACGTTCATGAGCGAACAAACTCTTCACCTCGAGCTTGGTGCCTTCTGAAACCCGCGGCATATTGGGCCCTGCCAGAGCAGTGATTCAGCACTTGAAGGTGGAGCAGCTCAGGCAGCGTGTAAGGAGAGATTGGTGGTTTTTCTGCTGTGTCCCCTGTTCACAGACAAGGCCAGCGGCTCCTTCTTCCTCTCGGGGAATCCTGGCAGTGGTGGATGTTCCCCGTTTATCCCCTGTGCTGTCACTCGGTGCCAGGTGTGTGATGGCCTCACTTGGGGCTGAACAGCTCCTTTTGGCTGTGTTTGGCTGCCTCACAAAGCACCTGTGGGAAGCTTTGACAAACCAGCCCAGTGTTTGTTTCATATGGGGAACCTTTGGGCCATTTTGGAGCCCGAGTGGGGTGATGGATGTGCTGCCATTCAGCAGTTCCAGCAGCACCTTGTCAGGATTTCTGTTCCCCACCTGTCTGTCCAGGCCCTCTTACGGGATATAAAAGTGGCACTTACTCAGAGGGTGTGAAATAGTCTGGTGAGACTATTTCCCTGCCGGTGGAATTGCTTCCACTTTACCTGGAGTTTTTCTTGGTGTAGAAAAGTATTTCCTGATGATAAATACCTTGCAAAAGCAGGAGGTTTGTGAGGTGGTATAATGCGGGAGCACTCTCACACCAGCGCCAGTTGTCTGCAGTCCTGCTGGTTGTTTGTCCCCGAGCTTTGCTGCAGGAAATCAATTCCCCTGGAGTTAAATGTGCCCCTCTGCAGGGTTAAATACTTATTTCTGGTGTCACTGTTTGCAGTGGGTACAGGGGGTTGGGTCGCTTCATCTCGTTAAATTAAATTGAGCCTGGAAAAAACAACCAGCCACTTGTTTTAGGGGAGGCAGGGCCTGTGTCTCAGGATTCCCCGGATTTCTGGGGGTGTATGGAGCTCCAGACCAGTGTCCAGAGCCGGGAGGAGGAGGCTGAGTGAGCCTGGCTTACATGCAGGGCTGGGATTAGACACTCCAAGCTCAGCTCAGGGCAGTCTGGGGGGAATTGTGTGCGTGTGGGTTCATGGAATGGTTGGGGTTGGAAGGACCTTTAGGACCATCTCTCCATCCCTGCCCTGGGCAGGGACACCTCCCACTGCCCCAGGTTGCTCCAAGCTCTGTCCAGCCTGGCCTTGGCCCCTTCCAGGGCTGGGATTACACCCTTGCCAAGCAGACAGCATGGAGCACTGAGGCACGGGAGGCTTTTAGCTCTGCCAGAGGTAGGACAACGAGCTTTCCGGGCTCATCTCTGCGGCTGGTTTGTGTGTCTGCTGGAGGGATCAGAACTCATTTAATCTGTTTTGTTCCCAAGCCCCCCTTCAGGTGACCTGGTATCTGTTCTCTGCAGTGTTTGCACCCTGGGTGTTCTCTGCAGCTGGCACTGAGATTGGTACTCACAAACTGGGATGTAAAACAATGAGGATTCCCTCTCGAATGAGTTCAGTTTGGAGTAGAGAAGTGATCACCAGCACCTTCCCTAATATTAGTGAGGCGGCAGAGGAGGTTTAAGCCGTAGGGAATGGCTCTGATTTGTTGTTTCTGGAGTCACTCTGAACTCTGAGGGCTTGGGTTTGGGTTGCACCTGCAGCTTTTTTCACGTTAAGAACTCATTTGTCTGATCTCTGACACTCTTAAAATGAAAATAAGGAGTGAGTTGAAATGGTGGCCTCGAGGGAAAGTAGTAAATCCTGAGTTCAGTGGGGAGTCTCCTGGCTGAGTCTTGGTACTTACTCCTGTAAGGAGCTGCACATTGAATGAGCGGAGCTGGTGCATCCCCTCCTCAGCAGACACGTGGGAACACTGGAAAATGTCGAATGGAACTCCGTGTTCTGAGGGTGCCCAGAGGGGAGGGAGCACGTGGTGTCTTTAGCTCGGCTCACACGAGATTTAACAGGACTCCTGGAACTGGTTTTCCATTTGGTCTTAGGGGTTTTTTTCCCCTTTGTGTGGACTCCCAGGGTGAGGATCAAGTCTCAATTTCTTCTGCTGGGCTGTGGATACTGTTCAGTCTTCAAACTGGCGATGTCAAGGGTGCCGAGTCCGCCTCCTCCGGCAGAGATGTCGAGTGGGCCTGTGGCAGAGAGCTGGTGCTACACCCAGGTGAGTGCACACCTGTACGCACCTGTACACAGAGCCTGTGCTACACCCAGGGGAGTGCACACCTGTACACACCTGTACACACCTGTACACACCTGTACACACCTGTACACACCTGTACACAGAGCCTGTGCTACACCCAGGGGAGTGCACACCTGTGCCAAGGTGTTCTGACCTAACGGGACTGGAGCCTGTGGGAAGGGATGTGTTACCCACAGCAGTTGTTTCCGTGGCAACAGCCAAATGTTCCCCATGCCTGGTGGCAGAGCCCTGGAGGAGGCAGTGCCAGCCATTCCCAGTGCCCGCCATTCCCAGTGCCCAATGCCAGCCATTCCCAGTGCCAGCCATTCCCAGTGCCCAGTGCCAGCCATTCCCAGTGCCAGCCATTCCCAGTGCCCAGTGCCAGCCATGCCCAGTGCCAGCAGTTCCCAGTGTCTCCTGTGCCTGGGGGTTGTTCCTCATCCAGGTCACTCACTCAAACGTGCAGCTTCTGCCTTTAGGATGGGGCAGGGGATGAGAATGACCCTAAACCTGCTCTTGTCCTCTCTGTTAAGATCAAGGTGGTGAAGTTCTCCTACATGTGGACCATCAACAACTTCAGCTTCTGCCGGGAGGAGATGGGGGAGGTCATCAAGAGCTCGACCTTCTCGTCGGGAGCCAACGATAAGCTGAAATGGTGAGACACAGAGCCCCTGGCTGCGCAACTCCTGCGTGGAACTTGGGCTCGTGTAATGGAGGAAATGCATAAACCCATCCTGGTACTGCACGTGGGTTCCTGCACAGCGTATGCACAGAGAGGAAACCCTGGTGCTTCCCACAAAACATGTCTTAAAAACATTGATCTGGATGAGTCCATGAGGCAGGGAGGGTGCCCAGCCAGTGTATTCCAGCTCTGCCTCCTCCTCCACTTCCAGCCCCTAATACTCCATGTTGTTAAAAAGCTGCTTTTCCCTGCACTCCAGAAAAAAGAGTTACTTTTCCCTACACTCCAAATCCTGCAGTTCAGCATCACTGCTGTGAATTACCTGTCTCCTTATGGCAGCTTTTTGTGAATGTGCAGAAAACGTGGAGACAAAGGAAGTGCCAATGTTGTGTAACTCCCCCCGCCCAGGATTTGCTCCTTCTTCAAGATGACATAACTTTGGGCCTTTTCCTTCCCCTTAAAACCTCTCTTTTTTCCCCCGAGTTCTCCAGTCGTTTCCAGTAACCCGGAGTGCACTTTGCTCAGAACGTGTGTGTCCTGTGAGTCTGTTGGCCCCAGCAGATCCATGGACACCAGATTCCTGATTTTATCCCTTGTGGCTGTTAGGAAGTGCCTTAAATGTTTTCTTTAAACCTCCTTAGTGTAGGTTGAGGCCAGCCAGTCAGCAAAGCACGTGCGGTGTGTGTCTGGGGTACGGTGTGTGCTCCCTCCCTTTGGGGGGCAGAGCTGTGCTTTCCTTGGCCTGCTCCTTGTCCAGTCCTTCCCTTCATGCCCTCTGCTGCTCAGCTCTCCCTGCAGCGTCTGGATCTGCGGCTCTTTGGTCCCTGTGTGTGAGAGCTGTTCCATCATCCGGCCTGGTTTGGGCTTTGGGAGATTCTCTGCCAAGTTCAGGTCATGGAAGTGCTTTTGAGTGGCCTCTTCCTGCACTTACTACTTTTCTTCACACGGGAGTAGTTTCTCTTTTGCCCTGGTGTCATGTTTTTTGTAAAAACCAGCCTTCCAGAAACTCCTTTTCCCTTTCAGTTGCTTCCTGTGGGATTTTATCTACCATTTCTCTGCATTTGTTGCACTTCCTCGAATCCATGGCCTCCTATTCTGCTATTTCTTTCATTTTCCTTTTAGGAAAGGTCACATCCAGGGTGCTTTTCAGTCATTCCAGCTACTCTCCCTCCTCTTTTCCTCCTGTTTTTTTTTGGGGGTTGTTGTTCAGTAATCCCAGCCGTTCTCCCTGCTCCTTCCCTTGGGTTGTTTTGGGGTGGCCGCATTCCTGCCTGTGTGTTTTTACCCACGTGGACATGCAGCTTTAACACGGCTCCCTTTGTTTGCCCGTCCATCCTTTCCTGGAGGTCGGAGTTCCACCCAGTGGTTTGCTGCCCAGCTTATAGTGACAGTTCGTCTGTAGAGCCGCAGAGGAGCTGCCAAACGCTGTGGCTGCCGTGTCCTTGCAGGTGTTTACGAGTGAACCCCAAAGGCCTGGATGAGGAGAGCAAGGATTACCTGTCCCTGTACCTGCTGCTGGTGAGCTGCCCCAAGAGCGAAGTGCGAGCCAAGTTCAAGTTCTCCATCCTCAACGCCAAGGGAGAGGAGACCAAAGCGATGGGTGTGTGTGAGGAGGCTCTGGGCGTGCCGTGGGCTCGGGGCTGCAGCTCGGCTGCGCTCGGAGCCCCGGGCGGGGTTTGACACGGGCCTGTCTTGCAGAGAGCCAGCGAGCCTATCGCTTCGTGCAAGGCAAGGACTGGGGCTTCAAGAAGTTCATTCGGAGAGACTTCCTTCTGGATGAAGCCAACGGACTCCTTCCAGATGACAAACTCACTCTCTTCTGCGAGGTAAGGCAGCTGAAAGCACAGCTTCCATTAGCCCGGGGCAGGCGTGCCCTCGGTTTCCATCCTCGCTTTTAAGGGGTCAGAGGTGTCAGAGAAATGCTGGATGTTTGTGTGACACTCCGATTTTATCTCTGTGTGTGTGGCTGGTGGCTTTCTCCTCTCTCTGATTCATCCCACTTCACTTCCATTTCTTTTCTGGCTACTTTGTGTTTGGTTTTTACCCGGGATGATGATAGGAATCAGGCAGGTTTGATTATCATTTCGCTCCTGGTTTGGTGTTATCATCCGTCTGTTTGTGCTCCTTAATTTGAAGCTCACTTGGGATAATAAGCACCACGAGTTCTGTAGTGGGGACTGGCCTGTTTGTCACTTGCCTGCTGAATAAAAAAGAGTTTTCTTTATTTTCTTAAATGTGTCCATGCAACCAACAAAAGGAAAAATTCAAGGAAAGGGGATTTTACAGTAATCACAGTTTTCCTTTCATCGTGTTTGTACTTTTCTCCAACTGCTTACAACGTTATTATTTCACCGGTACTTATTTCAGGCCAGTTATTTCTAAAACCATATATTTAAGTTTAGGAACCTTAAAGAGCAAATTTAAATCCTGATTTAATGTCTTCAGAGCTCCTTCTGTCTTACTTCCATTGTCTTTTTAACTGCAAAATCCCTCCTGGAGCTGTGATTTTTGCCAGAAGACAGGTGGAACAAGTTGTTCTCCCTTTGGATCTCCTGCACTGCTTTTTTTTTTATGGGAATCTTTCCTTTTGTTCAGGAATGAAAGGAAAGCTTCAATTTAAGTTGTTCAACAAGGATTTGGTTTGGTTTTCTTTTCAGTTTTGCTTGGCCATTATAAGGCTGCACATGTTTAAATGAACAAACACTTCAGGGATGTGTATTTTAATCAGTAACATGAATTATTAGGGAGGGAGGGAGCCCTTCCTGAACACCTGGAGCAGTAAGGGGGGAGAGGAGGACAGAGCCTTGGATGACACCTCTGTAGGCCTGGCAGTTCCTCTTTCCTGCGTGGTAAAAGAGCCAAACAAACTTACAGTTGTTGAGTGAAGCCCAAAAATTAACGTCCGAGAAGGGAATCTGTGAGACACGACGTAGATAAAGCCAAGACCCCACAGTAGTCTTGGCAGCTCGTCCTGACTCGGGTCACTCTGCCTTTGACTGAACCTTCCCTTCAGAAGCTTCGGTGGTTTTGATTTTCAGAAGTTCAGTGGGTGTGATTGTTCTGGAGGAACAGAAACCTTGCTGTTGCTTCCACCTGGCCTTGAGATTTGTGTTCTGTCAGAAATCTGAAGGTTGGTGATACCAGAAGGTTTTGCTGTCTGGAAACAGCTTGGTGAGAACTTCCAGCATTTTGCTTTGGTGGGTTTTTTTCCCCCATCCCTCCTTTTTTGCCCTCTTTTTCCCTTTTCTCCCTGACTTTATAACTCTCTTAGCATTCCAGCCATGCTCCTGGTGCTTCCCTGCTGCCCACAGGTGCCAAGTGATGCTGCTCCCATCTGTGCTTCCAGTTCTGGATGCAGGAGCTCCCAAAGGAGTTGGGAACACTGGATGTGGAGGTGCTTTTTGAGTGCAGGTATTTGTGATTCCTGCACACCACAAGGTCCTTCACTGACCTTGGAAGGAAGAAGCCTTTTGCTCTCTGCTCGTGGCCGGTGCTGAACATGGAGAATTCTCCCTGGAAATGCTGTTAGGCCAGAGAATGATGGTCCTTGTCAAACATTTCAAGCCTGACCTCGTTTCCTTGTCAGTCTGGGGATTTTTCAAGCCCTTGTTTTGCAGGTGGGCTTGGTTGTTCATATCCCAACTGCGGTGCTTTTTGCTGTTCAAATTACATTCCAGCACCAGAGGTAAATATCATTGCAGTCAGTCTCCCAGGAGGGAGGTGTTCCCGAAGTTCTGGCAGTCCTCTTTTCTGAGCTGGGTAGTGCTGGTTCCCTTGCTGAGATGCTGAAAACAGCTTAAGCAAATCCTTCTCTATTTTAACATCTGAGGCTGGAATCCAGTAAAAAGCCATGGAACAACTGCCTTTATTTCATGTACGAGGAGGATTCATTTGTGGATTTGAGACACAGGTTTTTGGCTGCTCTATGATCAGTATTGGCCTTCCGACAAGGGATCTGCATCTTAGAATTCCTTTGGAATGCATCTGATGAGTTTTCACCCATCCTGGAGTCCACTTTGCTGGTGTGGCTGTCACAGGACGAGGGGATGATGCAGCTCTCAGGGAAATGGTGGAGAACTTTGGCTTCTCCACATGTGCTGTGGTTGCTCAGTGGTGTCCTCTGGCATCTGGTATTTGGTTGGTTGTGTCTTGTGTGGTTTACACAAAATGTGCCCTCAGAACCCCTGGAGCTTTCTCAGGAGTTGGGGTGTGTTCTGACAGGTCATCTCTCTCACTTCTCCTCACTGTGGAGCTTCCTCTGCTGTCCGTTATCCTTTGGCCACTGGTTATTAATAGAAGTGGAATTTAACTTGGATTCACCAGCAAATCCAGGGAATAGTCTCATGCATCTTCCCTGTCAGTCTCCTTGCTTTATTCTTTATTACAGCAGGGCTGGATTAGTCACTCTGATCTTTTCTAATTGGACTCTGCTGCCGAGGCCGGGGTTTACTGCAGCTCTGACAATTGCTTTGGTGCTCAGTGGGCCCTTTGTGAAGGAGGTTCATCAGCCACTCTGGCCCTGCCTTAGAGCAGCTGATTAGGAATCTCTCTGCCTTCCCCAAATCCTCCTAATTATTTGACATAAAGCTGGATTTTTATTTTTTTGAAAACTTGCTGTTTAGTTGGGTTTTAATTGTATTTTATGATGTGATGGCAACGCTGAACTCCTGAGATACGGAAGGAGAAGGAGGAAGACATTTGAGGAGTCAGACACTGCCCTTGTGGCTTCTGTGCTTGGTTATAAAAACTCTGTGTATACTTCATTTTCATTTGGACTGTTGTCTGTTGCATTATTGATTGGGGAGGGTTTCACAGTGTTGATAGAAGGGAAAAACTAGGTCAGGTGTGGTGTCTGGAAAAGCAGGAAAACAAGGTTCTGCTCCGTTAGGAAAGCGTCTGACAGAGTTACGGTTCAGTTGTTGGTTTGGGGTTGAGAAGAAAGCCTGCTGGTGGCATTTAGGATTTAGGGTTTAGGATGGACACTTGTGCAGGGATCTGTGCACAGAGGAGAGAAGGTGATTTGAAAAAAGGGATGCTTTTAACCCTGCAGCGACTGCGCTCGAGAGGGATGGGGTTTGTCTGCATTTCCCCGGGAACAAACCCTTCCTGGGGGGAGAGGATTTTCCACTGTGCATTGCTGAGGGTTTTTCTGCCTTTCCCTCCCCTGCAGGTGAGTGTGGTGCAGGACTCTGTGAACATCTCTGGCCAGAACACCATGAACATGGTGAAGGTCCCCGAGTGCCGCTTGGCCGACGAGCTGGGGGGGCTCTGGGAGAACTCGCGGTTCACGGATTGCTGCCTCTGCGTGGCAGGCCAGGAGTTCAAGGGGCACAAAGCCATCCTGGCAGGTGGGTGTTTGGCCCTGGAATCGTGGAATGGGTTGGGATGGAAGGGAACTCAAAGCTCAGCTGGGCCCTGCCCCAGGCAGGGACACCTCCTGCCAGCCCAGGTTGCTCCAACCTGGCCTTGGACACTTCCAGGGATGGGGCAGCCACGGCTTCTCTGGGAAATCCATTCCAGCCCCTCCCCACCCTCCCAGGGAAGAATTCCTCCACAAAATCCTGTGTAACCCTGCACTGTGGCAGTGGGAATCCCCTGCCCCTTGTCCTCTCCCTCCCTGCCCTGTCAGTGTTCATGTTCTGTTCTATAAAACACAGAAATCAGGAAACAGGCAACAAGATGGATTTTGGACTCTGTGGGAGCAGGAACCAGTTCTTAGCAGGACAGGAGCCAACAACCTGATGGGAAGTGGAGTTTTTGGAGTTATTTCATCTTTCAAGAGGCTCCTGCAGCTCCTTTATCAAAGAGCTGTAGTACAAGAGTGGTCTGTGAACTGTTCCAGGTAGAGGGAAATACCCACTTGGTTTTTAATTGCCTGTTTCCTCCTTTGACAAAGACTTCAGGAGGGGGTTTTGTGGCTCTAGTGCACTCCAAGGTATTCCTAAAGCATTTACAAGGAGAACTTAGCACATTTCCAAGGAACACTTTCTTGCCAAGCCCAGCCACACCTGCCCACCCTGGCACGCTCCGGCCTTGCTTGGAAGGACCTTGTAAATCCTCCCATGCCCAGCTGGAAGCTGTGTCAGCCCCATTCCCCGAGCAGGGTTTTTTCAGGCAGCTGCCGAGGTGTTGCTGAGCCACGCTCAGCTCCTCCTGAAGGGCAGAGGAGCCTTTCCAACTGTGCTTTGTTTCCCCTCACAGCACGTTCCCCAGTTTTCAGCGCCATGTTTGAGCACGAGATGGAAGAGAGTAAAAAGGTAAGACCCTGAGGGGAGGAGAAGCTCTCCAGCTCCAGAACGGCTCTGCACTCAGCTCCTGCTCGGAGAACTTCCCTCGTGTTTGTGATTTTGGTCACCTTTTGACTGTCTTTCTCACATTAGATGCACCTCTCTGCTTCAGCTGCCCTGAAGGGAGGAAGAAAGGGATTGAGGAGGCAATTGTACCTTTGTTGCTCTTGGGAAAGAGTCTGGGGTGGGACAGGGAGAAGTAGAGAAGGTGAAATACAACTCACAATTTTTCTTACTCCATCCACATCTTTTCTTTTTGTGTTTCTTTTTTTTTTTTTGCACTGCTCATTCTGAATAGTTTGCCTCCGAATACTGAAGGAGTTTGGGGTAGAAGAAACCCTTGGCAGGATCTTAATAAGGTGCATTTTCCTGTTGCAGAATCGGGTTGAAATCAATGATGTGGAGCCGGAAGTCTTTAAGGAAATGATGTGTTTTATTTATACTGGGAAGGCACCAAATCTTGACAAAATGGCTGATGACTTGCTGGCAGCTGCTGACAAGGTAAAGTTGGGATTCTGGGGAGCTGACAGGACTGGGAATGATGTTTTCCCTTTACACAATGCACCTGGAGCTTCCTGTGGGGCCGGGCAGGTAAACCCGGGTGTTGTCCAAGATCCCTCTGACGTAACAGGCACGTAAAACATCCCATAGCTGGATGAATCCGGGTCTTACAATGCGACAGGCAGGAATTTCTGTCCCCAGGGCTCCTTTGTTAAGGGTTTTTTCAGCTCTCTTCTCTCATCTAAGCTGGGGGTGAGAAGAGAATTTCCAGGTGGACCCCCAGTCATATTTTTCAGTGTGATTATTCCCAGAGCTCCAAGGCAGTGGCTGCTCTGCCTGGTACCAGCCCCAGGAGACACTCCAAGGCGAGGGATGGCCAGGATTGGGAAGGTGGTGCTGTGCGTTTCCCTTTTCCAGTGGCAATCCCAGAGGGAAGGGAGCACTGGAGGTACCCTGGTGTGGTTTCCAGGGAACTGGTGTGACTGGAAGCTGCTGGAAGTCCCTGTGGATTTGCCAGCTGTGCCTCCTTCCCTTTGCAACAATTAAGATGGGAATTAATGCCAGGAGATCCTCGGACTGATTATAATCATTGCCACATAGTTTATTCAATATTTAAAGAGTATTGACTGAGAGCTCACAACCACCTTTCTTACTTACTCTTGAGTAAATAAGAAATAAGCAGCAGTACACTGAGGACAGAGTGGCTTTAATTTTGACTTTCCTGGCTTATAACATAGTTTGGGGGTTTTTTCCCTTTTTAACTCACTTTGTGTCTTTTAAAAGCAGAAATAAAAAAAAGTATTTCATGAAAGCACATAAAACATCTAATATTTACCGAAGAGACTGAAACAGCTTCTTCTGAGCTCCTCCTGTCTCTGGGGGAAGATATGTAATTAGACCAAAACCAAAACAAAGCTCGTTTGCTCAGCCCAGGAGATGCTGTGGCAGCATTTGGGCAAGTGCTGGTAGAAGGGTGGGTTTTTAGGTGTAATTAAGAAAGGAGGGAAGGGGAAGTGTTGGTACCTGAGAGACCAGAGTGGCAAATTTTGCCCACCAGTGTAATTAGAAACTGAGCTATTTGCAGCCAAAAATAGAGCTAAAAAATTCATACATGGAGGAGAATATTCCATTTACAGGAGGAGAACTTGGCTGCGTTTTAAGCCACTGACAGACAATCCTCTAAACTAATGGCCTGGCCCAATAAACTGGTTTATTTCTTGGTCCAGATTAGAAAGTGAATTTGAGTTGCCCTCTTCGCTGTCGTGGTGGGAGCAAACCTCGGCTGAGAGCGTTGTGATCTCTGAGTCTTACCTGACTAAATGTTTCCATAATCGAAAATTCTGCCATTTAAATTTCGTCACAATGGGGCGAAACTCACAGTCTGAGTATAAAACCAGTTACGTCAGATGCTGCTGGGGTGGCAAACATCACCGGTGAGCTTGTTCTGTGCCAGGCAGGGCATCCTGGGCTAAAATCCGGTGTCTGCTCCAAATCTGGCCTCACACCCTGAAGATCTTGTCTATCCTGTCGTCTCCAGGTTGTCCCAAAAAGCCTGGTGTGACCATGTCCCCAGTGTGACTGTGTCCCTGGTGTGAGTGTACCCAATGTGACCGTGTCCCTGGTGTGACCATGTCCCCGGTGTGAGTGTCCCCGGTGTGACAATGTCTCCTGTGTGACAGTGTCTCCGTGTGTTGCAGTACACCCCGGTGTGACCGTGTCCCCGGTGTGACCGTGTCCCCGTGTGTTGCAGTACACCCCGGTGTGACCGTGTCCCCGGTGTGACGGTGTCCCCGGTGTGAGTGTACCCAATGTGACCGTGTCCCCGGTGTGACCGTGTCCCCGGTGTGAGTGTACCCAATGTGACCGTGTCCCTGGTGTGACCATGTCCCTGGTGTGACCGTGTCCCCGGTGTGAGTGTCCCCGGTGTGACAGTGTCCCGATATGTTGCAGTACGCTCTGGTGTGACAGTGTCCCCCGGTGTGACAGTGTCCCGATATGTTGCAGTACGCTCTGGAGCGGCTCAAGGTGATGTGTGAGGACGCCCTGTGCAGTAACCTGTCCGTGGAGAACGCGGCCGAGATCCTCATCCTGGCTGACCTGCACAGCGCTGACCAGCTCAAAACCCAGGCTGTGGACTTCATCAACTAGTGAGTGTCTGAATGGCTCAGAGCTCCTCCCTCCCCTCAGCTGCAGGGCCGTGAGACCCGAGGTGGTTTATTATCCCATGCAGGGAAGGTTCTCCTCTGTTTATTTTAAGTTCTCCCCGTGTGATCCTTCATTTTTCTGCCCTCCCAGACATTGCATTGCCCTAAGGATAGGTTGGTCTTGTCCTCTGGGGCTGTCCAGAACTGTGAGCTGTTGTGGATCTTCCTGAAATCACATGAACTTTTAGGGTAGTTGAACATCAGGTAGCTCCTGATATTGGAATCATCCTGGAGTGATAGGACAAGGGGGAATGGCTTCCCAGTGCCAGAGGGCAGGGTTAGATGGGGCACTGGGGAGAAATTCCTCCCTGGGAGGGTGGGCAGGCCCTGGCACAAGGTGCCCAGAGAAGCTGTGGCTGCTCCATCCCTGGAAGTGTCCAAGGCCAGGTTGGACGGGGCTTGGAGCAACCTGGGC
>JAWMRA010000076.1:550599-565270 GCA_035584735.1 Pseudotriccus pelzelni | reverse complement strand
GGAAGTGTCCAAGGCCAGGTTGGACGGGGCTTGGAGCAACCTGGGCTGGTGGAAGGTGTCCCTGCCTGTGGCAGGGGATGGGACTGGAATGGGCTTTAAATTCCCTGCCAACCCAATCCATTCCATAATTCTACACTGAGGGTCTGGTTACAGCTCCAAACCCAAAGTAGGAGTGAAATGCCTGCCAGGTACTTGACTATCTGGAGACAGTTCAGGGCTGTTTATCAGTTATCACAGCTCTTCTCAGAGCTCTCTGTTTGAAGCAGTGAGTGCTGCAGAACCAGGCTGGGTGAGCACCGTGTTCCTGCTCTCCCTGCCTGGCACCAGGGCCAGGCCTTTCGCCCTTAAACTGAAGCACTGCCCGGCCTAAAATGGCACCCGCAGAGCCAGACCTTGGAATCTTCACGGGTCGGCACCGACCCCTAAACGGGACCCTGAGACCCTCGGGTGGCAGGCAGTGTCAGTGGGCAGAATACTGAGCTAATGTTTTATCCCCGGTGGGTAACTCGGGCCTGTTCTCTCTTCTCCGTTCCAGCCACGCCTCTGATGTCATGGAGACGTCGGGCTGGAAGTCCATGGTGGTGTCCCACCCCCACCTGGTGGCCGAGGCCTATCGCTCCTTGGCGTCCGCACAGTGTCCCTTCCTGGGGCCGCCCCGGAAGCGACTGAAGCAATCCTAAAGCCCTTGCCCACACCTCACCCCGTGTGTTTTTTTTTTCCTGGAAGCAGCACCAGCTGGTGCTGCCCTGAAACCTTGACCACCGGGTAGACAGCGAAATCTGTGGAGCTTTTACTCTGTTGTTGGGGGGGAAGAGGCTGCTCCGTGACATCCGGACTTTTTCAAACAGCACCAAGTAACTTTGGGAGAAGGGGGGAGGGTGGGGGCTCTGGGGCTGTTCAACCTTATGAATCCCTGTCGCTGCGTCGTCTGTGTGTTCCCTTCCACCTGGCTGAAGTCAGTTAAGCCCCGGGTTGGGATTAGGCCCCGGCCCAAGTGGGGCTGAGCCCAGCGTTGGCGCCGGGCAAACCAACGTCTCTGCGTCTGGCAGCACAGAACAAACCGTGGGGTGCCTGGAGCAAGAGGACATTTTGGCTTTGGAGAACGTTGGAGAGTGAAAAAAAAAAACCACCACCACCAACAAAAAGGATTTCCATCGAGGTCTTGGAAAAGGAAATAAATACCTGATGGGAGCTCCAGTAGTATTTATATCAAAAGTTAAAAAAGTCCTTCCAGCTGAGCTAAAAACTGGACGTTTGTGCAACTCCCTATTGCCATCCAGCAACAAGAAGATCAGTTTTCTCTGTTAGTAGCACTTGTATGTTATTGCAAAAAAAAAAAAAAAAAAGAAACAAAGGATAACCCCCCCACTTTTCTATAAAATGTCAGGTTGGAGTGCAGGGGGCAGTGAGAGGCTGTGCTTTGAATGGACTGGAAAGCCCTTTACCTGAGGAGAGCAACGGTTTCTGTTTTAAATATCGTGGGAAATGTTTTTTGGCATTTTTCCCCGCTTTTTTTTCTCCCCCTCCTCCCCCTTTTTTTAAGAAAAAAAAAAAAGACAACAAAACAAGAAAAAAAAAAGGATAAATTTTATTGTTGATGAATGCTGCGTCTGAAGTCCCTGAGTTGCTAAAATGATTCTTAACAACTGTTTGTACCTGACTTGCCGACTGTATAGGAGCCAGTCCTGTTCCTTTCTATTAGTCACTTCTTACAGGAAAAGATGTTTCAAAATAGCTGGTAACTTTTTTTTTTTTTCTTTTTGAAAATATAAATAATTACTATTTTGTACTGTGTGGTATCTGTTGCCTTTTTTCCCCCTCGCACCTCCTGTCTCCTTTTTCAGCCTTCCCGGTTCCAAACCGTCTCTCCAAAGGCTCCTTTGCGCTCCTGCCATGTGCTGACGGTGACAAGCTGTTCCTGGAGCCCAGAGGAGATTTGTTGGGGATGCTGCAGTACCAATGTGTTGTTTCTCATTGCAGGTGATTCCAAAACCACGGCACAGCTTTGCTCTCAGTGAGACCCCGAGCGTGGCCCTTCCCTTGCCCTGCTCCTGGCTGGAGGTGAGAAGGGACAGCAGGACAAGCACCCTCTGTCCAGTGGCATTAAAGTGGATTTCTGGGACAGCCATTGGCCCCCAGATCTCCTGGGAAGGGAGATGGGAGCAGTGCCAGGAAATCCAGCTCACCTTACACTGGACGGGTTGGGCGCGTCGTGGATTCCAGGGAATAGCTGTGCGTGTTGTTTAGGAACTGGGACAGGGATCTGCTGTCCCCGATTTTCGTGTTGGGAACACACTTTCTCTCGCAGCCCCCGTGGGAAGGAGAATTCCATTTGTGTTTAATCAAGTTGCTCTTCCTGATACCAAATGGTGGCTCAGCAGAGGGTTCTGCCCCTTCCTGTGGGCTCCCATCCCAAACACAGCCCTTCCCTCTGCATCCTGCACCAATTCCCGTTGCAGCCGCTGCCCGAGTGCCTCTCATCCCGTTTCTCTGGGATTTAGCCGCTGTTTCCTTCCTGGTAAGCAAAGCATTCAGTTAGAAGGAGGTTCCCCCACTCCCCTGCCAGGACCCAGACCAGCCCTGCTGGGTGCACCCAGCCACGAGGAGTCACTGGCAGGTCCTTGCAGGGGTGTGTGGGACACGGGGGGGCTCACTGTGCCAAAATCCTCACATTTGAACGAGACCTTTTATCCCCGAGTCACAGCTGTTGGAGGAGTATCCCTGGATCATCTTCCTTGGCAGGGAGAAAAGTGTCCAAGGCCAGGTAGGGGCACCCTGTGCTGGTGGAAGGTGTCCCTGCCCAGGGCAGGGGGTGGCACTGGGTGGGTTTTATGGTCCCTTCCCACCCAGCCACTCCACGATCCCGCCTGCAGGTGGATTAATGATTTCCTTGCTGCCTTCCCTTGTTTGTGTTTGTTTTTCCCTGTCAGCCAAGCCCATCTGGCTCCCGCATCATCAGAGCTGGAGCCCACTGTTGGTAAACCTGCCACTGCCACCCTTCCCCGGAGCCCATGGAACGGAGTCCCAGCTCTCCCAGCCCATGGAACGCGGTCCCAGCTCTCCCATTCCATGGAACGCGGTCCCAGCTCTCCCAGCCCATGGAACGGAGTCCCAGCTCTCCCAGCCCATGGAACGCGGTCCCAGCTCTCCCAGCCCATGGAACGCGGTCCCAGCTCTCCCAGCCCATGGAACGCGGTCCCAGCTCTCCCATTCCGTGGAACGCGGTCCCTCCTCTCCCATTCTATGGAATTCAGTCCCTCCTCTCCCAGCCCGTGCCGTGTGCTGGGGCTGCAGCGCTGGCCAGCCCAGCGCGACATTTGGAGACCTGAATTGCTCGGGGAGTGGAACATTTACCAAAGCAGCACTTCAGAGCCGCGTTCTGAACCGCCGGCCCAGCTCTGGATTCCCACCTGAGCTCGGACCTTTGTGCTCCCGCTTTCAATCCCTCCCTCGCCGATGTTCCCGGGGCTGTTCCATCCCCGTGCGCCGTGTTTGATGTGCCTCCTTGTGCCCATTATCTCCTTGCCCTGCTGCCCTGCGGGGTCTCGGCCTGCCCTGGGCTGTGGGAGCTCGTTCCCCGTGGATCCCTGACCGGCAGCTCTGCGTGTCCCCGTGCCCCGCTCCGGGACGACCCAGCTCGCTCCCGGCATCCAAATGTTTGCTTGTTGGCCAAGAGCTTCGCCTCCTGCCCGCCCCTTGGGCTTTGTTATTACAGGCTCAGGTTCTTTTCTCGGGGATTTTTCTCATTGCGGGAGTTTTTCCAGATGAAAGGAAGCGGCTTGTCTGCTCCTGAGCGGAGCAAACAGCGGCGTGGGGAGCAGCTGCTGGGCTTTGAAAGCTCCCTGCCTTTGTTCTGCCTCTCAGGACACAAGACCAGCTCTCCTTTGGCTTTTTTCCTTGCTTTCCTCCCCCCCCACACACACACTTCCTCTAAGGAGCTGAAGATTTTTTTATTATTATTTTGTTATTTTATTTTTTTTCACCATTTCAGGAGGTTTCTCAACTCCCTGCAATTTATTTTTTTTGCCAAAATAATTCTCCTGCTCACCCAGGCAGTTTTTCCTCCTCTCCTGCCTCTCGCTTGTGTCACAGAATCACTTAACTCATTTCTTTCTAATGATTTTTTTAGTTGATCTAATCTGAAGACATTTCATTACAGAGGGTGGTTTTTTTATTGGGCTTGGTTTTAGGTTTTTTTTTTGTTTCCTGACCTGCTGCCCACTTGGCTCTTTGGCTGCAATTCCAAACACATGCTGCAGGAAATTTGGCCTTGGCAATTCCACTTTCTTGTGTGTGTTATATTTAAATTTGATTTAAAACTGCGCTGGATGCACAGAAAAGGGACAGGAAGACAACAGGGCAAGAGAAACTGGGAGAGGGCAGGGAAAAATAAGAAAAAAGCACATTAAATTGGGGAAATACATTGCAGTGGCCCGGAAAGCCTTTGGAAAATAAATATGATAAATAAGGCAGGAGTGGTTCGGTAGGATTTGGCCTTTTTGAAGTTGTTGGGCGAAGCGTGGGCAGGAAAATTCAGCTGAGTTTTGGGTTGAGCTTGAACTGGGATTTTGCATCTTGTTCATGCTTGATACATTAGACTTTGTCTCTGGGACTGAATTATTAAAATCACTTGAGGAAATGTGTTAATTGACGGGGTAAATTGGGAAGGGGTGGGAGAGAGGATTGCAATTATTCCATCAAATTATGAAAAATCACAGGCAGGAGAGGGATAAAATGTAGGGCTCCTCTTTGAATAATTGAAAACCATTGATGGCAAAGGAAAAACGTCGAGGATTTAACGGAGACGGCGGAGGATGAGCTGGGTGGGAGCTGGAACTCCTGGCCGGCCCTCTGGGCTGTTAACCCCACCAATCAGCCCCAAATTCCAGCCCTCTCTCAGCTCTCCCAGGAATCCTCCCCTTCGGCAGGCAGGGGGTTGTTGAGGCCGGGGGGGTTGGAGCAGTTTTGCCGCTCGCAGGTCCCACTGGAAGCCGTTCCCGGGCTGGGTCTTGGTTTTTGTTCCCAAATTGTTACCGTGGGATATTTGGGGCCATTTGCTTTGCCGCTCCCTCTGCTCCTGCTGTTCTTGGCAGGGCCGTGGAAGGGAATGCCAAGGAAAGCTGGGCCAGAACCTCGTTTTCAGAGGCTCGTTGGACGCTGTGGAGTCACATCTTGTGGTCAGGGAGTTCTGAGCCGCTCCAAGAGCTGCTTCCACCTCTTTTCCCGGCTTCGTTCCCGAAATAGGAATAAAATCTTTAAAAGAATAAATTGCAGGAGTGCCAAACCCACCCCCTTTTGCTCATAAAAATGTAACCGGGGAGCTGCGCCCCCCCAAGACCTGCTTTGGGGCTCAGAGAACCTTCTTCCAACCGCATGAAGAGGGATTGTTTTTCCAAAATTCCCTTCCCTGGGCACAAACAGAGCTCAAAAGTGAGGAGTTTTCACCAAATGGTGGCCGTGGGGACATTTGTGCCTTCGGCACCTTCACCGCCGGTGTGTTCCTGTTGTCTCAGAGCAGAAACTCCTCGGGATGGACCCAGCTCTGGTTTATTTGTGTAAGGCTTGTCTTACAATATAATGTAAAAATATATAATGTAAAGATAAATAATAATATAATGTAAAATACGGCATAAAAATAACTATAACGTAAAAATAAATATAAAATATATATAAAATACATATATAAAAACAAAATATAGATAAAATTCAGCCATTTTTAGGATTGGGAAGAAACCACTGCCCAGCTTTTCCTGCTTCCCACTGGCAGGTCGACAAGAGGATTGATGGCTGCTCCCAAAACCTTTCCCTTGTGTCCATTTTTTGGAAAGTCCTGCTGTAATAGGTAATTAAAGTATCCTGACTGAATGAAGATCCCATCTGTCTGAGCCCAGCCAGCCAACGAGCCCAGTCCCTTAATTAAGAGCTCGCGTTTGCCGCAACAGGGGCCGCAGCCACAGCCTGGGAGAGGCCGAATTCCCGGAGCCAGGGCCTGGGAGCCCCGGCAGGACCGGCGGGATGAGGCTCTGACACCAGGATTGCCCAGGACGGTGCTCCAGGCACGGCTGGAAGATGCAGACGCGTGTCCCTGACGGCGGGAGGTGAGTGCAGAAGGGAACTGGGTTGCTCCGAGGGGAAGGTTTGCCGGGGAGGAGGTGGATGGAGCGGACGTTCGAAGGCAGGGAGCCACCTGCTCTGGCTGGGGATGGTGGCGGGTGGGAAGGATGTCAGCCCTCCCTCCTGCCTGGCTCCGTGAGGATGGGATGGGGGACACTGGGACGCTCCGTCCCCCCCGGATTGTCCCTTCCCCCTCAAACCTCCCCTCCAGAGCCGGGAGGATTCTGCAGCTCCGGAGCACGGAGCGAAAACTGAATTATTTAGGACGTGTTTTAGCGTGAGCAGGTGTGGGGGGCGGGCTGGGAATTCTCTGCAGAGGAATCGGGCTCTGCTGGGATTTGAGCTGGACAAGTTTTCCACTCCTGTCGTTCTCCAGCTGCCTCTTGACAGCTTTGCCTGGTTTTTACAGGCAAAATCCTCGTTCCTCGTACTTCCCACCCGCTGTGAGTTCCCCCCTCTGCCCCTGGAAGCTGAGGGGTCCCTGGAGCACTGCAGGATGTGCTCCCTCATCCCAGGAGACCTGGAAAAATCCTGCCCACACTGACAGAGCTCAGCCCCTCCTGAGCAACCAGATGCCACTTCAGCTGGAAAAGAGGAAGCTTGACAGGAGGGAGGGCTGGCTTAGGAGGGGGTTGGATGTGGGCTGGGGGGGCTGCTTTGTGGTTTGGTCTGTCTATTTTTATTTTGTTCTACTTTATTTAATTTTACTTTATTTATTTTTATTTTTTAATTTTTCATTTTTAACATTTTTAACTTCTACCTTTTACAATTTTAAAAATTCATTTAATTTTAATTCTTCATTTCACTTCAACGTATTTTTAAATTTCTATTTCATTTTCAATTTTGTTAGTTTTTACTTTTGTTTATTTTGAAATGCATTTATTCCCTTATGATTTTATTTTATCTTTTATTTTGATGGAACATCATCCAGCAGGAGGTGTCCCTGCCCATGGCAGGGGGTTGGAAGGAGATGATCTTCAAGGTCCTTCCCGACCCAAACCATGCTGCGATTCCGTGTGATTCCATGATTGGATTTGATTTGTTTTCCCGTTTTTAGGAGCTGGGGGGTGTTTTCCAAAGCCCTCTGAGCACAGGGATGGACACACAGGCAGCTCCACATGAGCCACATCCGAGCGGATTTGGACCAGCATTCCCTAAAATCCCTCCCTGCACCCCCGGAGTGTTCCCAGCTCGGCCCCTCCGGGTGTGACGTTTTCCCTGTTCTGCTCCAAGGGCTGCTCATTCCACAGATCCCAGATTTCGCCTGCTGGTGGTTAGTCCCAGCTCCAGCCAGCCCTGCGTTCCCAGGGACACAGGGAAGGGCTTTTGGGGGGCAATAAACACTAATTAACACTAATTGAACGCTAATTAACGGGAGCTGGGAGCGGCCCCACACCCCATGCTCCTGGATGAGTCTGTGCGAGCCAAGGGGGGACTGAATTATCCCTGCTGAACTTAAATGGGAATATTCCTATTTTTAACAAAAACCACTATTCCTGGTTCTTTGCGTGTCCGTCTGTAATCCAAGGAGGGGACCCTTCCCCACGATCCAGGTGGGAACGGCAGGGACTGGAGGGAAGGAGTGACCGCATCGCCTCCCTCCTCCTCCTCGGGCAGGAGCTTGAGGAAAAGCAGGCGTTTGGGGAGCAGGGGGTGCTCGGGGAGGTCTGGAAAGCTCCTCAGGCAGAAGTAAATCCTTCCTCCCCACCAGGAGCTCCAGGCCTCGCTCCTGCAGCGCAGCGTCCCGGGTGAGCGGCCGCTCCGGCGCTTGGCCCGCTGCCATCCATGGAAAACCTGCCTGGCTGCTCCACCCCGAGCCCAGCGCTCCAGGAAAACCCGGGCTTTGAGGCAGGTGAGCCCTGGGAGAGGTGCCGGGGGGGCTTTTCCTCTCCCCCCTCGCTCCTTCCCCGGGGCAGGACCAGCGGGTGGGTGCTGGGGCTGTGACAGTTCCTTTGCCGGGAGAGAGCCTTGTCCTCTGCCGTTCGCTGGAGGGAAAACAATGGGAGAGCGGCCGCTTTTGGGGGAACGTTGGTGTTTGTGGAGCAGCAGCTGGTGCTGAGCGGCGGCAGGAGGGAAGGGCTTGCGTTTGGGTTCTGGGTCTAATCGGCAGAGCCGTAATAATTCTTCCATCGGAGCTGTGGTGCCTCCAGCCCACTCGCATTTCCAGTCTGGGCTGCGCAATTACAAGCCATAACGCTGGGAATTTCGTGAATAATCATTCCCGCTTTCCCTCCCCTTCAGCCCTTGCAGCGCCGTCCCCGGCAGGCAAATGGACGTGATCTTCATGGAGAGAGATAAGGCAGCCCAGACAAAGGCCTGGAATAACTTGGTTAAGTTTATCAGAAAAGCCAATAACACCATCAGGATTTATGTGCAGGAATTAAGATTCTGGGAGTGCTTTGAGAAGGAGATGTGTGGCCTGCGAGGAGGAGAAACTGCCCTCAGCAAAGATGACAGAGACGCCACAGAAGATGCCACAGGGTCTTAAGAGGGCTTGAAGGGCTCCCTGGAATGTGGGGGGCTGTGGGCTGGAGAGGGACCCCCACATCCTCACTGGATCCATCCCAAGGTCTTGGCCCAGCCTGGCCTGAGCCACGACAGCAGAATCGGATCGAAAGAGGCTTTTGTGCCCCCAGAACCAGCAGCGCTGGTGCATCCAGGAGCCACCTGTGGCTCCCGGAATGGGGGATTTACAGGGATAAAGGCTTGGATGAGTCACCACAGCTCGTCCAAGTCCAACAATCTCCATGGAGCCGCAGCATCGCAGCAGCTCTGCTCCACAAAGGCCCTGCCGGCCATTGGGTAATTTGGGCACGAAACCAAAAACTGGGCTTGTCTGCGTTGGGAAAGGTCAGATCCAGGCTCATCCCCACCAGCTGAAAAGGCCAGGATTGTCCTGGCGAGGAATATTCCGGGAGCTGTGGCATCACTGGAGATTTGGGGGGGTGGGGACAGAAACTTCAATTATTTGAGCTTCCAGAGCCCTCCAAGCAACGTGTTCCACACCCACCCAGCCGTGGGAACTTGAGCACCACCAGCCTGGAAACCTCACCAGAGCAAAGCTGGGAGGGGCCAGAAAGTGAGAGAGGAGGAGAACTCACGAATTCCAACAGAAATGGAGGTTTTCAGTTGGGTACCGACATCTGAACCTCCGAAAATCCCATTTAGGGAAAGCGAAGAACCAGAGCCTGCCTGCCTGGAATGGTGCGAAGGGAGGTGAGGCCCCGGAAACCCACAGAGAGTCGGCTTTGGGTTGATCTGGGGCTGCTCAGTCCTAATTATTTGTTAGGATATAGGGCAAAATTAATGAAGGAGCACGTGGACTGTGAAAATGAAGCTTCCCAGGAGAATTACACCATCGTTAGACAGAATTTTGTGGAATCATGGAATGACTTAGGTTGGAAAAGACCTTTGGGATCAGCAACGCTCCCGAGCCAAAGCAGATGTCACGTCAGTGTGATCCTCAAACCTGGAAGGAGGCAGGACAGGTGGGATCCGCCACCTGGGGAGGTGCTGGGGTGGTTGTATCCCTGCAGCAAGCCCATCCTGCCTTTTCCCTGACTCATCCCAGTGCTGGGAATCCTGGCCAGGCTGGTCCTGAGCTCTAATGAGCACAATTAGTGCCCCGGGGGCTGCTGCTGGGCTTTGATGGGAGGTGTGGTGGGCTGTGCTGGAAGCCAGTTCCTAAATGTGCAGGAGCCCAGGTCGGCTGGGCCGGGAGCCTCGTGAAATTCAGCTCAGGAAGGGCTGATGGGGAAGAGGGAGGAGCGTTAACGAACTAAAGAGAGCTAATTAGTGGAGAGGAGCCATCCACGGATGGCGGCGGCGAGCAGGTCCCACCAGGGCCTTGGAGACAAAGGGAGCAGCATCCAGCGAGCTGTCAGAGGGAGAAGGGGCTGCATTTTAGACGTGGAGAGAGGCTCTAATTGCCAAAATGCCTGGGAATCCTCCCGTGGCTGAGCCCTGGAGCCCTGGAGTCACAGCGGGGCTGGAGGTCTGCTCGTTAGACTCCACTTCGTTTGGAGGGACCTTTGCAGCTCCTGGAGCTTCACTTGGGCAAATCCGAGCCCCTCCCACGCCCAAATCCCTCTCGTGTCCATCTGCCAATGGGGAGAGGAGCGAAAGCTCAGATCCTTGTGTTGCTGCAGCAGAGGCCGGGAAGGGGTGGAATTCCACCCGGGAAGCAGCACCAGCTCCACGGCCAAGCCCCTCCACAGCCTGGGAACACCCCGCAAAGCAAACAGGTACAACCCAAACCACTCAAACACACCTTGGTTCACCTCCAGCAAAGGGAGTTTTCCCGAAGAGTTGGTGCAGCCCCTTTCTCTTGCAGGTCAGGGCAAGGGAGGGGGGGAGGTCGAGCGGATTCCGGGGCGAGGATTTTTCCCTCTTGTCTTGTTTGTGCTCCAGCTCGGTGCAATCCCGCCTTCGACTCTTTTAGCAGGAATCCTCTTCTCCCAAGCCCGAATAATGGCCCGTCCTGGTCTCCTTAGTAACTGCAGCTGCCACATCACTTTTGACAGCGGAGCATCCTTTGTATCCTGGTTCCCGCCGGCTCCCGGCATTTCTTCCACTGGCAATTGTCTGGAATTTCCCCAAATGAGCAACTTTTGTGTGTGTGGGGGGGGGGGTGGTTTTGTTTGTGCTGCCAGAAAGGGATTTTTTGTGTTTCCTTCCTTAAAGCCAAGTGGGAACCTTGGGGGGATCACATTTACTGAGGTACCTCCTGGTGGGGTCCCCCCCCCGAACTCCCCAGTCCAAGTATTGCTCCTTCCCAAAGCTCTTTTAAACCTCTGCAGGAAAAGTCCTCTCGTTGATTATGGCACCAAAAGGCTCCGTGGATTTTGGAACCAGCTCCTGTCTTGCTGTAGGAGCTGCACCTCCTGAAGCTCTGCCAGGAAACCTCCCTGAGCTGTGGAGAAGGAACTTAATCTGGGAAGACTGGAGCAGAAAACCTGTTCTTGGGGTAACAGCTGTTCTGGAATTCTGGGGGGGCATCCAGGGGGGGTTTGGAGTTGGCCTCCTGCTCCTGGACGTGGGAGTTTGGGGGGAAAGGGAAGTGGGGGGAAGCAGCTTTTTTTTTGGTCTTTTCTGTAGCAGGAGATGCGCCAAAAAAAGTGGGAGACTCAGGTTTGGGTGTCTGGGGAAGGGGAGGAGGTTGGGAATACCCATCAGAGGTGCAGAACGAGCCCCTGCACAAGCAACGTATCCAGGTATATATAATATATATAAAACCAATATCCAGGTGATAGTCCAAGTCCTGGTGGCCCCCAATTCCTGGTTCCTGGAAGGACCAGGATGGAGCTGGATTTGGGCAGGGATCACGGCACTGCCTCATTCCCAACCCTACCGGTTCGTTCTCCTGCGCCCCCGAGGACACAGATCGTTCCCAATAAAAACACTTGACCTGCCCTGGTGCCACCAGGAAAATTTTATTCCCTCTCTCCAGGTCAGCGTGGGGGGAGGTTTTTTTTCCTCCAGAGTGGATTCCATCCTGCTCCCAGAGCTCCAGCCCACCCCCTGCCCCACGGGGTCAGATCCAGGCAGGGGGAGCCGGCGGGATCGGACACGGAGGAGATGGAGGGAAAACACATGAATCAGAGCACCAGGGGAGCCCATGAATCACACCTTGTGTCAGCAGCCCTGACAGGCTCCTGCAGGAGTTCTCTGCCCAGGAAGCCAGTTCTGAGTCCCTGGAACCCCCCGGGGGTGAGCGGGGCCGGGGTGGCACCCTGGGACGGTCCTTCCCGCCCATCCCCGCTCCCTGTGTCCATCCCAACAGCCCTTTGCACACCAAGGTGCTGGGAAAGCCGCCAAGGTGGTGGGAAACTCACCCCCAGCTCCTGCTGCTGCAGACCTGGGCCAGGGGAGATGAGGCGGCTCCAGCGGTGCCTTTGTCCTCCCCCTGAGGTCTCTCTTCCCTCTGCTCCAGGTGTGACCCTCTGCCCCCCTGGCCTGGGGCCACCGACCCTTTGGGACCACGTTGGCCCAGATCCAGGCAAACCATCCCTTATTGCGCCGAGGAACTCGAGTCCTGCTCATGGCTTCCTGTCCCACTTTCCACCTCCTAAATTCAGCCCTTGCCTTCGTGTCTCCAAGGACCACGGATCCGGGCCGGGCTTAGCCTAAAACCCCTCCTCTTTGACATCGGGAAAGATGGAAAATTCTCCTCTTCCTTCCGCCCTTCTGGTTTCCGGGGCCCGTCCTTGCCCACAAAACCGCCCCCATCCCTCCCCCCGCCCCCCAGCCCGGCCTGTCACCGGGGACACCCCGGGCGGCGTCACCCCGACGGGAAGTAGGGAACGTCGCTGTGGTAGTTGTAGTCGGGACACACCTTCTGCACCAGCCTGTAGTCCGTGCTGTAGAAGGTGATGTAGATGCAGATGACCTTGAAGGGCTTGGAGCAGGCCCAGGACACGTGGCTGCGCGTGTGCTCCTGCGAGCAGGTCTTGGCCGGGTCGTAGGTGCACAGCGAGGTCTTCCTGGCGCGATCCACCTTCTCGTGCTCCACGCGGCAGTTGAAGATCTTGGACTCCTTGGCCTCGATGAAGATCTGCTGCTCCAGGTCGAACTCCACGGCCTTGGTGGGCGGCACGAGGCTGACGGAGATGTTGCCCTGCCCGGTGGAGTTGTGCTGGAAGAACACGTTGACGGTGCCGTTGCCGTGATCCACCACCTTGCCCGTGATCAGCAGGTTCAGCTTCACCGTCTTGATGTTGGAGTAGAAATCTCCCCAGCCAAAAATCTTCTTGAGCTTGCCCGGGGCCGGCCCCGAGTCCCTCTGTGCCCTGGGCTGTGGAGGCTGCTCCCGCTCCGACAGGTTCTCCAGGATACCCCACAACTGCCGGGAGCCGCTCGCCAGCTCCAGGAGGGTCGTGTTCTGCAGGAGGGTTGGGGTCAGGAGGGGCTTCGGGGAGAGCAGCTCCCTCATCTTCTGTGCTGGGGCTCTCTCCTGGCTCTGGGCTTCCCGCTGCTCTGCACCTTTCCCGGGATCCTCCGGACCGCAGAGCACCTGGACACGGCGATGGAGGAGCGTGAGAGCAGGGGACGGGTCACCAGGGTCATCACCCGCTTCCCCGGCCCTCCTCTTCCTCACCCTGGCTTCCCTTCCCTCTCTGTTCTCTCTCCCTGTTCCATATTTCCCTTCTGGCAGTTCTTCCCTGCCCTCGTTCTCTCAGGGACGCTCAGGAATGGGTGGAAGGAGCTGGAATGGGGCCAGTTTGCTCGTGGCTGGTGCAGCCCGGCCGTGGCACCTCAGGGGACACGGGGAGAGGGTGCTGGGGGGGGTGCCAAGGGGAGGGTGCCCACCCGGTGACCTTCACCACCCACCCAGCACATCCCACGGCCTGGGGGCACCCGGAGCTGGAGCAGTGGGACAGGACAGGGACAGCAGAGTCCTCACCCGGGGAGGTGCCCTTTGCCTCCAAGGGCTCCTCTGCAAACTCCGCTCCCGCCACCGGCTTTTTTTGGGGTTGGGACCCCAAAATAACCCCAACCAAGGGCTGGGGGGGCCTGGGCAGGAGGGAGGTGCTGCACCCGCTGGGTTCGGTGCTGGGGGGCCGAGCAGACCGCCGGGGTGATTCCCCCGGGCTGTCCTGGCAGAGGAACCAGAGGTCGGAGCCGGCCTGTGCCCCCCGCTCTGCCCCAGCCCAGACCCCCTTGGGGTGGGCGAGCTGCCCCCCAGCAGCTGTGCCGGGACTGCTGTGCTGGGGGACGGGGGGTGCAGGTTTTTAGGGGGATCAGGGGGTTTCTTCTCGCCATCCCTGCCCGGCACCCGCTGCCAAATAGCAGAAGTTTCGGAACGCTTGTTTTTTCCAGGGGGTGGGGAGAGATGGACGAACGGATCTGGGAATTGGTGCCGGCTGCCAGAAAGCCCCGTCCCTTTTGGCAGCGCGACCCCCGGCCCCTGCAGCCCCCTTTTCCCTTCCCCTCCCCAGCGCTCACCAGCAGCGAGATGCTCCCCTGGATGAGGAGGAGGACGCAGCTCCGAGGAAGATGCATTTTCCAGCCGGTGCCGCCGCCTTCTCCGCGGCTCCGAATTTGCGGAGGGTTCGAGTGCGTTTTGCGGCTTTTTTAATTTATTTATTTATTTTCCCTCCCTTCTTTTTAAGCGAGGGACGTCAGCGAGGGGCAGGGGGTGTCCCCCTGTGCCAGCGGCTTCCTACGGCCCCCCCCGGCCCATGGTGGCTCCGGCAGCTCCCGCCCCGTTGTGCCGGGTCCGGGCTGCGGGAGGCGGCTTCACCTGCTGCCGCTGCCGCCCCTGCTTGTCCTTCTGCCTCCTTGCCCCTCTTCCTGCCCCCCTGCCTGCCCCTCTGCCCCCCTGCCTGCTCCCCTGTTCCTCTGCCTGCCCCTCTGTCTGCCCCCCGACTGTTGCTCCCCTGCCTGTCCCCGATTGCTCCTCTGCCTTCTTGCCCCCCTTTCCTGCCCCTCCGCCTCCTTGAACCCCTTCCGACCCCTCTCCCTGCCCCTCTGCCCCTCTCCCTGCTCCCCTGCCCCTCTGCTTGTCCCCCTTTCCTGCCCTTCTGTCCCCTCCGTCTGCCCCCCGATTGTTGGTCCC
>JAWMRA010000076.1:488830-545414 GCA_035584735.1 Pseudotriccus pelzelni | reverse complement strand
GCCTTGAACACTTCCAGGGATGGGGCAGCCACAGCTTCTCTGGGCAACCTGTGCCAGGGCCTCACCACCCTCACAGGAAAAGTTTTTTCCCTCACATCCAATCTAAACCTGCTGTCTTTCAGTTTAAAACTATTACCCCCTGTCCTGTCTGAGCAGAGGTGGCCATAACTCTGTTCAGTATCCAGGGCTTTAAAATCACTGCTCACTGTTGCGAGGCTTTTCAAAGCCTGGTGGGATCCCGCTGAGTGCCTTCATGCTGGCTTCTAAACACAACCCTACTTCCTTCTCCTGCCTGACCACACCAGAACTGGATTTCTGCAGGAACAGCAGAAATGGAGATTTGGGGAAGGCAAGGACAGGCTGGACTGATCCTGTTTCTGTGGCTGCTGCTTCTTTTGTCTTGCATTTATCTGGAAGAAAATGCATGATACTTGTTGGCACTTTCAGGTCCTGCCCTCCAATAAATGCTGGGTTAAGTCTGTGCCATTGCAGCGTGGGGAGCGGAGTTTTGGGTCTGAAACCAGCAATTTTGCTGAGAAGTCCATATTTTACAGCAAATGAGGGTCTCCTGAAATCTGCAGCTGGGAGCTGTGGAGCCCCTGGCTGTCCAGGGAGCTGGTTAGTAGCAGAGCCAAGGAAAAGCAAGGTGAATGCAGTAATTCCACAGCTACAAAATGACTTTATTAATTTTTTCCCTCTCCTTTTGTTCCCAGGTGCATTCCCTGTATCGGCGCACAGGAGCCAGTTTCCAAAGGGCCCAGGAAGAGTTTTCCCAAGGTATCCTCAGCAACAGGACCTTCCAGAATGCAGCAGCCGGGGCAGCCTCCTCAGCTGCACAGAGTGCTTTCCGCGGAAACTAGCCCTTCCCAGCAAAACTAGCCCTTCCCGGGCTGCCTCCCCCTTGTTTTCTCTGCCCTTATCGCTCCTTTTTTTTTTTTTTTTTTTCCCTAAAAATGCACTTTTTGGGGGTACCATGTGAGCTCTGTGATGCCGACTCCTGATGAGAAGAGGTTTTTTTAGCTTCAGCTGAGTTACGGTTTTGATGATTAGTTTTCCCTGTCTTATTTTAGGGTGTGGGGAGATGAGGGAGACATTCTCTGAAGTAAATATATTTCTCTATCCAGGACCTACCAGGTGTTTGTCTCTTCCTCCCCTCACTCTGTCTGTAGCAGGAAGACAAGGGGAAGCAGGTTTTTGATTTTACTCTCTCTTCTCTTGGCCTTTGCTACGAAGAATTTGATTATCTGGTGTTTTGGGGGGGGTTTTGTAATGTGCATGTAGTTTGTCATTAGTTTTAAGAACAGAAACTGTACTCTTGGTTTATTACACTCACACGATGCTGTATTTTGACCTCGTAACTGCTTGACTTTCTGAGAGTTGGGATAATGTGGCATGAAGGAAAATGTGGGAGCAGTGGGGGGGATAGTGTGGAGGGATGTATTTCTCCTTGTTCTCCCGTGGCAAATCCAGAAGGATCCTGCAGGCGACAGCTCTGGACACAGAGAAGGGGAGAAGGGATCAATGGGGGCTGAGTCTTCTCCATGAATTGAGGGGAGGGAGGGGAAAAAGGGATTTTGGTTTGACTCCCAGCTCTAAGTTTGGAGCAGCAGGAGCTCTGAAGACACTGGTTCAGACACCACATGGTGCCTGCAACGTCCTTCTCCAGCTAACCTTGAATGAATCTTTCTCCAGGGAAGACTCCTCCCTGTTGCTCTCCTCCCAAGTTTATTTTTTTTTCCATTTGGGAAGGAACTGGTTTCATGTGTGTGCAGCTGCATGCCGAGATGGGATGTCCCTTGGGACACAGGTGAGGCACAGGAGTGGGTGGTGACAGATCCCCCCTGCTCCCTGCTTCAGCCCTGTGTTTTGGGTATTGAGGAGGGGGTTTATTGCAGATTTGGCTTTGTGATGCCCATTTGCCAGGATGGGGGTTATGTTAGACCGCCATCCTGTGCTGGTGTGGGGGCGGAGGGGGCTGGAACCCAGAAATCAACATTTTTACACCTTTTTCCTCCTGTATTATTATTTTTTCCCCCCCCCCGCGTCTGATCTTTTAATGTTTAAAAATTTATTAATAATAAAATGTATATGTGGTCCGAATATGATGGCCCTCCTGCCTGCGGGTGGGAGGCACGGTCGGTCTGGAGCGGAGCCGGGGCCGTGGCTGGGTGGGGGCGGGACAGTGGGTGACACCGTCGGGGCGGGGCCGGTGGGTGACACCGTCGGGGAGTGGCCGGGACGGTGGGTGACACCGTCGGGGAGTGGCCGGGACAGTAGGTGACACGGTCGGGGCGGGGCCGGTGGGTGACACCGTCGGGGCGGGGCGGGGCGGGGCGGGGCGGGGCGTGTCGAGGGCCGTGGCGCCCCGGGAAGGCGGAAGCGGCTCCCGGGCCCCGTGTGCCGGGTCCGGAGGGACCATGGCCGGGGCCGGCTGGGCCCCGCCGCGCCTGGACGAGTTCATCCTTACCGAGCGTCTTGGCTCCGGCACCTACGCCACCGTCTATAAGGCTTTCAGGAAGGTAGGGCCTGGCCCGCCGCGGGGGTCCCCCTCCTGCCGCTCGGTCTGCCCCGCCGCTCCCGTGGGAGCGCCCCTTTTCCAGCCCTCCGCATGGAGAACATCCGCTATAGCCCCAGCCTGGGACCTGCAGCCACCTTGCAAGGGTTCCTTCCCTCCGCCTCCGGCAGACTGGGGGAGCACCCCGGGATGGCTGTTTGGGTGGAGGGCTGCAGGGTTACCCCCCGTCCTTGGCAGAGGGACGTGCGTGAAGTGGTAGCCATCAAGTGTGTGAGCAGGAGGAGTCTGAACCGGGCGTCCGTGGAGAACCTGCTGACAGAGATCGAGATCCTCAAGACCATCCGCCACCCACACATCGTGGAGCTCAAGGATTTCCAGGTGGGCTGGGGGCTTCATGGAGAGTGCTCTGAGCCGAAACTACTCTGGCTTGGGTCTATCCTGGTTTCCCAAGGGTGTCTCAGTGTGGCTTAGTGGCAGCAACTGGGCAAACTGGTCCAGGCGAACCTGTGTGGGTGGAACTGGCTGGTGTGGCATGAAGGGGTCTTATTCCCTTGCAGTGGGACAGTGACCACATCTATCTGATCATGGAGTTCTGCGCTGGGGGCGACCTTTCCCGCTTCATCCGGATGCGCAGGATCCTCCCTGAGAAGGTGGCACGCATCTTCCTGCAGCAGCTCGGTAAGGACACACTGCCTGGTTCCCACACTGGCTCTACTGGGGACGCTCCCCAGGGGTTCTGGGAGTTAAGGCCACACTGCCTTGTGCCCATCCACCCACCCAGCCTGCGCTCTAAAGTTCCTCCACGACCGCAACATCTCCCACCTGGACCTCAAGCCACAGAACATCCTCCTGAGTGCCCCGGAGAACCCCCAGCTGAAGCTGGCAGGTCAGAGCAGCTCCCTGGGAGGGGCTGGTGAGGGAGAATTCTTTCTCCTTGTCCCTCCACAAGCTCTTTCCGTGCCAGATTTTGGCTTTGCACAGTATATGTCGCCATGGGATGAGAAGCACGTCCTGCGGGGCTCCCCCCTCTACATGGCCCCTGAGATGGTGTGTCGCCAGCAGTACGATGCCCGTGTGGACCTGTGGTCGGTGGGCGTCATCCTTTACGGTGGGCTTTGGCTTTTTTCTCCCCGGGGGTCCACTCAGGGCAGGTTCTTCCCTCTCCATCTCCCCCCAATTCTCCTTTTCCTCCTGCAGAAGCACTTTTTGGGGAGCCGCCCTTTGCTTCCCACTCCTTTGCCGAGCTGGAGGAGAAGATTCGCAGTGACCGGGTTGTGAAGGTAATGCGGGATGGGATGGGATGGGATGGGATGGATTCTCACAGTGGTCAGTGGTCTCAGCCCCTTGCCTTCCCAGCTTCCCAGCCGACCCCAGCTGTCCCCAGAATGCCGGGATCTCCTGGGACAACTGTTGGAGAGGGACCCTCTGAAGCGCATCTCCTTTGAGCACTTCTTTGCCCACCCCTTTGTGGACATGGAGCATATCCCTGGCCCTGAGAGCCTGGGCAAGGCGGTGAGCAGGGAGCTGGGGGGCTGCACCCTGGAATGTGGAAGGGCTGAGCCCTGAGCCCCACCTTGTGTCCCCCAGACTGACCTGGTGGTGGAGGCAGTGAGGAAGGATCAAGAGAGGGATGCCAATGCTGCCCTCTCCCTCTACTGCAAAGCCCTGGAGTATTTCGTGCCAGCGCTGCACTGTGAGTCCCCCTTGGGGGCTGTGTGTGCCCTGAGTGTGTTTTGGGGGCAGCACCCTGGGAGAGGCCAGTTTTCAGCCCACCTACCCCAGTGTTTGGTCGCCTCCTCCTGCAGATGAAAGCGATGCGCGACGGAAAGAAGCCATCCGGGCCAAGGTGAGCCAAAAACCCCTGGGAAGGTGGAAGGCTGCACCCACATCCTCTGTTCCCCGTGACATCCCCTCGCCCCCCCAAATGTGTGCAGATGGGGCAGTACATCTCCAGAGCAGAGGAGCTGAAGGCTTTGGTCACCTCCAGCAACAAGAACCTACTGGACAAAGGGAACCCGGCCAGAGAGCTCCTTAAAGGTGGTGGATTTTTGGGGATCCCCCAGTGTTGAAGCGGTCAGGGGGCACTGGTGGGGTTTTGGGCTGAAGGGTGAATGTTTTGGGCAATCCCCATTGCCGTGTTTCCTTATAGAGATGGCCAAGGACAAGCCTCGGCTCTGCGCAGCACTGGAGATGGCTTCAGCTGCCATGGCCAAGGTGAGGGGCGGGTTTGGGGGTCCCTTCTTCTCTCAAGTGGAAGCGGAAGGATCAAACCTGGTGGGAAGGGAGCTGATGGATCCCCCCAGCTGCTGCAGCTCTGGGGATCTCTTGTAGGAGGATGAAGGCGGGGATGATGGTGACACCCTGGAGCTGTACCAGCAGAGTCTGGGGGAGCTGCTGCTCCTCCTGGCTGGTGAGTTGGGGCTGTGGTGGGGGCTGGAGGGCAGAGATGGATCCTGTTCCAATGCCTCTCACCCCATGGCACGTCCCTCTTTCCTCTGCAGCGGAGCCAGCAGGGCGGCGACGGGAGCTGCTCCATGCAGAGGTGAGTGCCAGCCATGGGACACCCAATCTGTCCCCCTTTACCTGGCTCCAAAGAGACTGTGTCACCTCTCTCTCTGCCAGATCCAAATGCTGATGGCCCGAGCTGAGTACCTGAAGGATCAGATCAAGGTATGATTGATTGCTGTGGAGCTGGAGCTCAGCGAGGATACAGGCTAGGAAACTCTCCTCTCCTTTGGCAGATGCGGCAGGCACAGTCCATGGGCAAGGAGGCACTGGCAGAGCCCATCCGGAGCGGTGAGTCCGCCTTTTCAGAGGGAACTTGGCAGGGGATATCCCTCGAGCTGCCACAGCCATGGGAATATCCCTGCCCATGGGTGATCCTGATCCCGCGCACCATCACCTTCCCCCGCCCCCCAAGCATGGCATCTTCCGAGTCAGGAAGCCCACCTGGACAGGGTGACAGTGGTGTGTGCAGCCAGGTGAGTCCCCTCTGTCCCCCGGCACAGCCTGTACCTTGCAGTGATTCCCAGAAGCCTGCCAGTGGATGCTGCTCACTGCCCTGTGCAGAGGTGCTGTCGGAAAATGAGGCTTCCGTCCCCGCCGCATCAGGGTAACACCTCGGAAGTCACCCTCGGGCTCTCATCCCGGGGGGATCCACACGGCCATCTGCCTCCTCTCCCAGGCACTGGGCTCGTTTCCCTCCTAGCCCTGCCTCGACCGTCTGCTGCTGCAGCCTCCCCTTCCACGGCGGGCGGGTTATTCCACTCTAATTCCCTCCTCTGGCTGCCACGGGATGGGTATTTTTATCCTGGCACCGGACTCCAACAGATTATCCACCCTGATTTTTTGGCTGGGTGTTTCTTCCACCTCCCAAGTTCTGGGGGAGCGTCTGCACAGCCCAGGTCCACGGATCCCAGCCGGGAGCTCAGGGTGGTCAGGGGTGCTCTGCTGTGCCTTCCTCACCCAGCATTCTACCTCTGTACCCACTATGGCTCATCCAGCCTCCAGCACCCCTTTGCACTGTCCCAGCCCTCCCTCTCACTGCTGGAGCATTGGGAATGAGGCTTTTTGTTTCTGAACCTGGAGTCTGGCAGGTACTGACTACATCGTCATTGTCATGCGTGTGAGCAGTGTTCAGCAAGGGACCGACTGAGTCAGACATGAGCAGGAATCAATCACCTTCAGGGACAGACATCCTTGGCATCCTGCATGCTCTGCCCCACTCCTCAGAGCTCTGACAACTCCAAGATCCGAACTGTATTTCCAGCAGTCATTTGTTGGGGGTGCTGAGGTCTGCCTGTCCTGCAAAACAAGGGACTTGTCTCAAAATCTACTGTATCTCAAAGGAATGTAATTTATTGTCTTTAATAAATGCTGATTTTGGTTTCTCCACCTTCTGTGCACTCAGGTTTGTGATTTGAGCCCTAAGAGGGTCTCCAGCCAAGCCCAGGACCCAGAGCCAGCATGGGATCCTGGAGCCATCGAGGAGGGCTGGGGACCCTCATCCCTGTCCCCCAGAAGCAGAGCCAGGGTGTCCCCTCCTCTCCTCCAGTGATGCCCTCCTTCCCCGTGCTCCCTGGGGACATGAGGCAGCCAAAGCAAGGTTTGACCTTGTTTTCACTTCCCATCATTTTATTTTTTGTGTGCTTGGAAAACACAGAACAGAACGACAGGAGCTGTTACGTAAAATCTTGTTTTCTCCAATAGATTTTTGTGGCGGGTGAAGAAGGACTGGGCTGGGCTGGGAGGGAAGACAGAGGGGCTGGAGCAATTGATGGTGGGGGGGTGGTTTTTTGGGGGTTCTAAGGATATTCTGAGCCATGACCTGAGCCAAACTCTTCCTCAGACAGCCTTCTCCCCAGATCCTGCCCCTGTGCTGGCCGCTCCATGCCCAAGCCGGTGAAGAGCTTTCTCGGCAGATGCGACAAGGCATTTTTATATGTTTTTATTATTCTGAGCAGAGATTATATCCCAAGGCTTTAAAGAGCTTTCCAACCCCGTGTCCTCCCCCAGGCCTGGGGCTAGCACAGAGCCGCTGGGGATGGCTGCACCGGCTGGCTGCGGCAGCCGGCGCGGATAATCGCATCTGCCTTTATGCGCGGCTGATTCTGGAGCCTTTGGAAGCAGGACGAGGCTCCGGATGCTCCCCCCGGGGTGATGGAGCTTGGGGTGCCCTGGCTTTGTGTCGGGGTGGATGTGAGTCTCTTCTGCATCAGAGCTTTTCGGCGGAGCGCTACCCAAATGTCACTGCCCGGACTGGAGGGGAAGTGGCACGAAGGGAGGGACCCGGACAGGGGGACCCGCGGGGGTCTCTGCCCTGGGAGCTGCTGTGTCTCACCATCACCCCCTGCCCCAGCCACCAGCTCTTCCCCATCCCGTTCCCTCCGCTCCAGCCGTCGGGAAAAGGCAAAAGGCTTTGGTGATCTTGGGGGTCGTTTCCAACCGAAATGATCCCGTGATTGATTCCCTGGCCCTGGGGAGCTGCAGGACCCGGCTGTGGGTCTGGCAAAGGGAGCATCACGCCCTGGGCAGAGGGGCTGCGCCCTCTGGGAAGGAGATGGAGCAGCTGAGGGGACACTTTGGGTGTGGATTTCCTGGGAAGGTTCGATTTTTGTCCCTCTGGCAGCGGCTGCTGCAGCGATGCCCCCTCCCCCATCACTGCCTGTGAATCCTTCCCTCCCCACCCTTCAAACCCTTGAAAATAAGGAAAACTGGGGTATTTCCACTCTCTTATAACTTTAGGGTCTTGAAATGGATGAAATGGAGTTTTTTCCTCCTCCCTGGAGGGTCAAGCATCTCCTCTGCAGGAGGACCAGGCTGGGTAGGAAGTTTATTTGGAGTTTATTTGGGATTTTGTGTTTATGGACACACACGTACCAGGCTGGGCAACCACTTTTCCCCCTTCCCTCTACGTTGCAGGGATGGGAGGCAGCAAATCCCCCCTGTGCTGGAAAAACCCTCTTGGGCAGGAGCCGCTGGAACCACCTGGGGGTTAAATCTGGTTTTCCTCCCTGTTGACCTCGGTGCTGAGGGCTCCTGCCCTGGAACTGTGGCTTTTGGAAACGCGGGAGGGCAAGTGGACGCGTTATTAGGGCTGGAGCTCGGAGGTCTCTTCCCACCTTTATGACCCCACAGTTCTGAGACACCTCCGTGACCACGACGGAGAGCCCGGAGAGCCGCGTTCCCTCCTCCATCCACGGGAGGGATGAATCCCTCAAAAACGAGCTTCCCGGTAGCCAGGGCTGTTAAACTCCAGCATATTCGTCCAAGAGCGGCGCTGGAAGGGCCCTGGAGCCTCCTGAAAGCCGCGGGAAGGAGGATATATGGAGGCACTAACCCGGGCCGGCCCCGAGCGCCTTTAAAGGGCTGCACGTCCCAAACTCCTGTGATTTCCATAAAAGATCCTCGTAAAACTTCCAAATGCCTCTGCCATCACCTGCTTCCCGATCACTCTGGGCTCTGATCTGCTTAAAAGCTCTCCCAGAGCCGCGTGGACGGGTCCCCACTCCCCCTCTCCCAGTGCCGGGCACATCCCGCCCATTCCCAGGCTGGCTCTGGGGTGGGGAAGTATTTTGGGAGCAGCTTTGCGGCTCCCGTTTGGCTCCTCGTGACTCCGGGGCTGAGCTGAGGTCAGCACGGCTCGGGACGAGGAGGGAGAACGAGGGATAAAAATGATTTAATGCGACTCTCTGGCTCTCCTGGCGCTGGGAGGGAGGTGCGGGTGGAGCGGCATAAAGAAGGGCTGATTTAGGAGCTGCTCTCGTTCGGCGGCTGCTGCTGCTGCTACGGCTCCCTCCGGAGCTCCTGAAATAGCCCGTGCGCGGTGACAGCGGGGCTGGCGCTTCCCATTTCCCGATCCGAAGGTGGGATCATCCCCCGGCCCAGCCCCGGGACGTGTCCCGGCCCCCGCGGCCCATCCCGGGCTCTCTTCAGGCCGAGTTTCCCTCCCTCCACCTTGGCAGGGGGAAATAAAACCATCCCGGGCCAGCTTTTCGGGACAGGTTTCCTCTTAAACACTGGGAATTCGGCGCCGGTACTGCACAGCCGGGTGGGATTGGGGTGGGAGGGGGTGATGGGGTGTCCGGGTGCTGCTTCCAGCACTTCCAAAACCTCCTTCTCCCGCTGAGTTTGCCTGGGCTGGGATGGAGGTGGCATTGGAAGGGTCATCCTGGTCTTTCTCCACGTGGCTGTTGAGGATGGGACGAGGGTTTGGCTCTGGCTTTTCTCATCCACCTGCTTCTGGAGCTTTGGGAAAGCTCTTTTTTGCCCCAGATCCAGGGAATTCGGCTCCCTGGGAGGGATGTCCCTGCCAGGGCAGCGAGCAGGGGCTGGTTTTCATGGAATCCTGGAGCGGTTTGTGTTGGGAGGGACCTTAAAGGCCATCCCGTTCCATGGGCAGGGACACCTTGACCGGCCCAGGTTGTTTTTGGGGGGTGGAGGACTCGGCCCCTCTCCCGGGGCGGACACAGATCCCGCCTCGGGACACTGGGAAGCGCCCGAGCTGGGTTTTTTTAGGAGTCATTTCTGTGGAAGCCGAACCGAAAGGAGCCTCGGTGGTGCTGCCAGGCCCTTTCCCAGCGTTTCTTTCCTGGTTTTCTGTTGCCCTCTAGTGGGACCCTGCGCTGGGAAGATGGGCCGAGACTGGCGGGGCTGAAGGGGGGCTCAGCTCTGCCGGGAAACCGCGGGATGCTGAGGATGGGAAGGAAGGAAATGGGGAGGGGAGAGGGGCTGGCAAACACCAGAGCAGCTTTTTATTGACGGGTCTGATTTTTGGGAGCATTTTTTTTCCCCACGAGGTGGGAAAAACTCGGCAGAATTAGGGGTAGAAGGAGATTAGGAAAGGCCAAAACCAGCTGGGAAGGGGGAATTCAGTTGAAGCAGAAAGGCTGCAGTGGCCTGAGCTGTGACAGGGGAACAGGGATTTGCAGTTATCCATGGCACGATGCTCTGGGAATCTTGCCCCATCCCTGGAAGTGTCCAAGGCCAGATTGGAGCACCCTGGGATGGTGGAAGGTGTTCCTGCCCCTGGCAGGGGGTGGCACTGGACATTTAATGTCCCTTCCCACCCAAACCATCCCGGGATTCCACGATCTTCCGCAGGGAACATGGCACAGACATCCCTGAGGCAGCTCAGGAGACACATTCCATGGGGTCCTGGAGGCTTTTGTGGGATGCCAGGCAGGTCCCTTGGAGGTTCAATCCCCTGGTGCTGGGGAGGAGCAGAAGCGCAGCCTGAAGGAGGTACCCGGTGCAGCTGATGCCCCACAAACCCCCCCTGCTCCTGCAGAGCTGGAGCAGCCGCAGGGAAAGGCTCTGAGTGCCAAAATCCCCCAAAATCCCACCATCCCTGAGAGTGGAGATGTTCTGGGAGAGACAGCCGAGCTCGGGAGGTCAGGGAGAGGCTCGTGCAGAGATTTAAGGCAGCAGGGGAGCACAGGGAGAGGGGGAAGCCCAGCCCTGGAGGGCAGGGAGGGAAGGAACTCAGGGGTTGATTCAGAGGGATATCAGAGGCTCTGTGTGCCCTGCTGGAGCCTGTCCCTCTCCCAGGAACTCCAGGCAGGAGGAGGAGGAGAAGGAGGAGGAGGAGGCTTCGATCCTTTTTTGCATTTTGCAGCCCAACAGCCCAAGGTGATTTTGTCCCCGGCTCCACGGAGCTGCAGTTCCCTCCTCTGTCTCCTGCCTCTTTTCCAGGAGCTGCTGGATGTGCTCAGCCTTCCTGGGCTGGGCTGGCGTGGAGGGATGAGCTCCCAGCACACAGGGAGCAGGTGGAAGCTGCTGGTCCCCAGGAATACAGGAAAACATGGTTAATTCAGCCTGGGCTCTCCCAGAGCAAAAGGGGTTTTTCCAGGCTGGGAAATGCAGTTATTCCTGGCTGATTTGAGTTTAGGGGCTCGGGACCAAAGCTGGAGGGAGAAGGCAGATTCCTGGGGGTGCCAGGCAGCAAAACAAAGGGATTTCATCCCAAAATATCCCTGTGTGTGCCTGTGCATCTCCTGCTGCTCCTGCACATGAAGCAGCTCCAGGTTTTGTATAAATTTGTACAAAAGGGATGTTGTCCTAAAATCCCCATTCATGTTGAGCTGCCAGATGGGAGGTTTGGAGCTGGGGGACCCACTCCTGGCTGTGCTCAGCCCTTCCCTGGCTCCAGCTGAGCCCTTCCAGCCAGGTGAGATCCGTTTTCCTGGGATTCACAAACCCGGTACCTCCGACGACCTCTTTGGGTTTGCCTTGGGAACCCGCCGGGGGGTTTTGTTGGATCCCAAAACACAAAGTAATGTTGCTGCTGGGAGAATTATCTCTAAATCCCTCTTCTTACCCTGTTCCCAACCTGCACAGGGTCCTCTCCCTTCCCTTTTCCAGGAATGGAGAATAATCACTTCCCAAAGGTGAGCCCTCCTTGCAGCCCCTTCACCGAGTGCTGAGACCCCTCAGCCAAAGCCTGTCCGGATTTTAAAGGGGGGAAAACAAATTGAAAGATTCCTCCCTGCTCCCTTTTCCTCTTGGGGGCACCCCCAGGCGATGGGATTTTCCTGAAGAACTGGGAGGGAGACTGAAAATCGGGCAAATTCAGGGGTGCAGGGGGAGCTGGGAGTGCGATTTGGGATGTGCTGCTGCCTCTGGGGGCGAAGGGATGCGGGAGGTGGAGCAGGAGGGGGGGCTGGGGAAGGACTGGGAGCAAATCCTGCCTTGGGAAGAGGCCGGGAGGAGGTGGAAGAGGCTGATCCCGAGGAGCTCTTCTGCAGAGCGACTGCAGAGGGAAGCAGGGAGCTGCTCCGGGCAGGATCCCCAGATCCCGCTGGGCTGGAGCCCCAAACCCACCTTCCAGCCCATTATTTATGGCCCAGACAAGTAAAACCGTGTTTATCCCGGGAAAACTTGGGATGAACAAGGATAAATACGTCCCTTTTCTGCTGTGCTGTGAAGGGTTGGATGGTTTTTTTTGATCCCCATCTCCCTTCGGGTTTCTCTGTGTTGGTTTTTCTCAGATCAAACAGGGGAGGAAAGAATTCCTCTGCTCTGGGAGGTCTGGAAAAGCTTTCCCTGTGGGATCTGGGAGAGGGCTGGCAGGGCTGGATGCCCCCAGGGCGAGGGGCCCGGGGGTTTTAACCCCCGATGGGGACGGGCAGCTCCAATTTCCCTTCCCACCCTCCGAGGCTGAATATCATTTCACAGACCAGAGAGGCAACAGGAGTCTCTTCCCTGGGAAAAGACGGATCCCAGGGAAAACCAAGCCCTGCCAAAGGAGTGTAGAGACGAGGCTTGGAGCCTTTTGGGCCTGAAGGGCGGGATTTTCCTCACAAAAAAGGGTTTAATTCCCCAGGAAATCCCCCCCCAGGGGGCAGCAGGGCCCGTGCAGGAGCTGAAACAGCCCCAGTGTCAGGACACACAGCCCATGGAACGACAGAAATAACCCCGGCGCTCTGGATCGACTGGCAGGCACAGAACAGGCGGAAAATCCGGATAACGGGCGGGAACACGGGATAGGAAATTCCTTGTCAGGTATTCAGGTGCGTCTGCTCCTCCCCAGGTTCCTCAGTAACTCACACAGAAACCTGGAAGGCTCAGCACAGCCCCCCCCCCGGCTCCCTGGAAGGAGGAAAGACGAGGAAAAGCTTCCCAAAGCTGGGCAGGGATGGGGAGAACGAGCATCTCTAAAGCCTCGACCTCTCCCACCTTCCATCCCTGAGATTAATTACCCATCTTCATCACAGCTGCAATAATTGCCTCTGTCAGCACCAGGAAAATTTTACCTGGGAAAACCATCCCTGGCCTCTCCCAGCAGGACTGGAAATTTCCTGCCTTCCTGCAAGGCTTTTTTTTTTTTTTTTTTTATTTCAGCCAGCACTGAAAAAAAAAATCCATTTTTTATTAATCTGTTTTGGTTTTTTTTTAGGGAATTGTGTTTTTTTTTCCTGCCACTGCTGAGGACGAGGAGGCCCCCGGGATATCCCCTCACCCCTGACATCCATCCCCCCAGAGGGATTTAGGGGGATCACCACTATCACAAGCCGACGGTTTCCCCTGGATTTGTAGAGCCCAGAAATCACCAAAATTTCCCACCTCAGGCCTGGCCAACCCTCTGACAGATGTTTTCTATAAATAATGAAATCAGGAGCACGAAAAAAGCTGCAGAAACAGGGAAAGCGAATCCAATTAGGCTGGAGAAATTCTTCCCCAGGTCTGGGGTTAATCATCTCACAGGGCACATTTGTAGCAAAATAATGGAGTTTTTTCAGCCCTAATTCAGCTTTTCTTTGGGCAGAACCCGCCTGCAAAGGGGCTTGGAGGAGCATCCCCATCCCTGTCTCCGGAAATCTCTGTCCCACCTCCACTCTAAAAACGAGAATGGGAAAATCTGAGCCAAACAATCATAATAAACCAACACAAATAAAGGGAGTTGCCAAGAGGAGGGGAAGGGCTTTGGAGCGCGCTGGATTTTCTCTAATAACAATAATAATTGATTTTTCTCCTGCTGCTCTCCCGGATTTTGGCTCGGGGTGTCCCCCGGGGCGGGGCTGCAGCTTCCACTTAAACGGACAATTTGTTGCTTTAACTTGCTGAAACCTCAAAAGCCGCAACGAGGCTGCAGGAGCTGCTCCTCTCCTGCCTCCAGCCACAGCTCAGCCCCGGCCGCGGGGCTGGGGGGGCTGAGCCCTTCAAAGACCCCCCGGAATTTGGGGAGGGGGAGCTCAGAACCCCCCGGTTCATTCCCTGGTGCCAAAGCTTTTGATCCCGGGGAGTGGGATGGGCAAGGGAAGCAAATCCAGCCCCCAGACAAGGGGGTCTGTTCCTAAATCAGAGCAAAAATAACTGATAAACAGCCAGGCAGCAACTGCTTGGAATGGAATACAAAGATGATGATGATGATAATAAAGGAATAATAATAATTAAAAAAAAACCACAGAGAAATCTTCTCCTGGAGTTGCTGCAGCGAGGCTGGAAATGGTCCTGGGGGGAGCAAAGCCCTGTCCCTGCTCCAAGGGCTCCTGCTGGATTTTGCATCAGGCAGGAATGGGATAAAATGCATAAACAGGCACTGGAAGGGAAGGGAATCCTGGGCTCCCAGCACCCAGCAAGGGGGAGGAGTGGGATGTGACCCTCCCAGCCTGGGGAAGGACAATCCAAGCCCCAAGGCACAGGCTCATGAAATACCCTGAGCTGGGAGGGATCCACAGGATCGTCCAGCCCCATCCCTGCCCCTTTGGACACCCCAAAATCCCCTCCTGACCCTTTGGACACCCCAAAATCCCCCCCTGTCCCTCAGAGCGTTGTCCAAACCCTCCTGGAGCTCTGGCAGCCTCGGGGCCGTGCCCACTGCCCTGGGGAGCCTGGGCAGTGCCAACCACCCTCTGGGGGAAGATCCTTTCCCAAAATCCAGCCTATCCCTCCCCTGGCACAGCTCCAGCCTTCCCTGGATCCTGTCCCTGCTCCCACAGTGTCTGTCCCTCCTCTCCCCCCCCACCTTCAGAGTTTTGGGTGCTCTGGGATGTCCCCTGGGTGAACAGCCCCCAACACCCACCGAGGCTCCTCTTGGGATGGTGGGAGGAACGAAACAACCCTGCCTTCAATTCCTGCTCCACCATCTCCCAGATTCCCTTCCCTGCCCGCTCCCAGGAATCCCTCCCTTCGCTGCTGCCGCACTGGTGGCACAGAGGCCGCTCCCCACGGCCCCGGAGCCGCTCCAGGCTGGCCCTGATCCCTCCCCGCCGCCTGGGATGTGGCCACTGGAGCAATTAGGAAAAGCCACATCATTATCCCAGGCACGGTTTTCCAAGAGCGGATCCATCTGGGGGGATCCCTGGGGAGTCTGAGCCTGTCAGCACCAGCTCCACGCTCTGCCTCCTCGCTGACAGGGCTGGGATGTGGGAAAGGGGCTTGGAGAGAGCAAATCCGCTCGATTCTGAGGGAAAATGGGAATTACACACGAAGGAAAGAGCAGCCCGGCGGCCTCCCGGCTGCTCTTCCTCCCGCCGACCTTCCAGGCTGCTCAGGCAGAGCAGGGATGGCAAAACCACAGCACAGGGAACAGCAGGGCCTCAGGAAAGGCAGGAATTCCCCCAAAACCCTGGAACAAGCAAAGCTGAGGCTCAGCAGCCCTGGAGATGCTCCTGAGCCCTGAGCACGTCCCGGGAGCTGCTGCCCCAGGGCCAGGCTGGGCTGGGAGGGCGGGTGTCAGCAGGGACATTTGGTGTTTTGGGGCTGGATTCGGTGCTTTGGGGCTGGATTTGGTGCTTTGGGGCTGGATTCCGTGCTTTGGGGCTGGATTCCGTGCTTTGGGGCTGGATTTGGTGCTTTGGGGCTGGATTCGGTGCTTTGGGGCTGGATTCAGTGCTTTGGGGCAGGGATGCTTTGGATCTGGGGCAGGGATGAGGCAGCTGGAGGGTCAGGGCTGAGCAGAGCCAGGGGGTGGTGGGGCACATGCAACCCCTGCAGTATTTTCCCCTCTGTTTTTTCCCTTTCTTTTATTTTCCCTTCCTCCCTTTTTCTTCCTTTTTTTCCCTTCCTTTTATTTTCCCTTCCTTTCCTTTTCTTTCCTTCCTTTCTCCCTCCCTTCCTTTTTTCTCTCTTCCCTTCTCCCCCTTCCTTTTTCCCCTTTTTCCCCTCCTTTTCCCTCCTCTTCCTCCCCTTTCCCGTGGAGCTCCAGAGCTGCTCCAAAGCCAAGTGACACCTCGGGACGTGGATCCAGGCGGAACACACGGATCCAAACCCACCTGGCTGCCCCCCCCTCATCCTGCACCCCCCCCAACCCTCCTCCCAAACCCCCCAAAACAAGCCCAAAACACGTGGCCCAGGTGGTTTTTCCCGGATAATCCGATCCCTGGGACGGAAGCGGCTCCGCTGCCTCGGCCGCCCCCGGCTTGGAGCCTTCCCAGGCTGCTGATGGAGTGTGAGCCCTGGAATACTCTGGGAACACCGTGGAATACCTGCCCTGCCCCCTCTGGATCACGGCCACGCTCCCCTCCTGCTAAAAATATACAGGTTTGAAGGATCATTAGGAATTTTGGGGTAGGGGGTCGTTATCCCGGCGGGGTTTGTCCGTCCCCCCCCAGAGCAAGGGGGAAGAAGTTTGGGATGAGGCTGGAAAAGTCCTGAGTGTTTGTGGCCCAGAGGGCAGTGAGGGGGTGTAAAATGGGGCAGCAGGGAAATAACAGTGCTGGAGCCCTGGGTGTTTGTGGGCAGGGAGAGCTGGGAAATGTGTCCGGGAAAAGAGGGGGAAAAGGGAGGGGGGAAAAGGAAGAGGAAAAAAGAAGGGGAATAAAGGAGGGGGAAAAAGGAAGGGGGAAAAGGAAGCACCAAGGAGGAGGCGGCGCTTCCAAGAGCTGCGGCGTCCCCTCTGCCCTCAGGTTCCAAATCCTCTGGATCCACATCCCCTCTGCCCTCAGGTTCCAAATCCTCTGGATCCACATCCCCTCTGCCCTCAGGTTCCAAACCCCTCTTTTCCAGCTCCAAACCCCTTTCCCCTCCCCTTGGAGGGACATCCCCACCACGTCTCCCACGTCCCCACCTGGCACTGGCTCTCCCCAACCCTCTCCCGTGGGTCATTCCTGTCGTTTATCCCTTCCTTTGATCCCTCTGATATCCCTCTCCGATCCCTCGGAGCTGCATCCATGTGTTTCTGCTTAGATGGCCCTACGGATTGAGTTTTCCAGCTTTCTCGGTGGGAAACAGGGCTGCAAAAGCCTGGAAGTGTGTGAAGGCTGCAATCCGATTCCGGCTGCTTTCCCCGCTCCCCCCTCCCCGTCCCCGGTGGGAGAGCACAGCTGAGCCGTGGAGAAAAGGGGGGGAATAAACCCCAGAGCTCCCAGGGAAAGTGGAAATATCCACAGGAATTCATCCAAAGATGGATGAAATAAAGCCCAGGCTGGGGCTGTGGCACCGGCGGGTTCCTCTGGAGGGATCAGATCCCAAATCCGGGGCTGGGCTGGCTCGGGGTGGGGGGTCCGGGCTGCACAGCCAGCACCCCAAAAATCCCTGCTATCAGCTAAATTCCGGGAGAACCTCTGGGAAGTGATTCTGTTTTCCTGCGCGCGGGGAGGGGATGCAGCTCCTTCCAGAGGGATTTAAACTGAGCTGCCCTGGGACTTCCCCAGCCCCTCGAGAGGGACAGCAGAGCACCCCTGGGTGCTCCAAGCACCCTTGGATGCACGTGGCTCCTTCCCTGGGGCCCCCAGAATTCCCAGTGCCTCTCCCTGCTCCCGCCTGGGGCCGGTGGGAGACAAAGGGCCCTTTGAGGGCTGGCTGGGATGAGGGTGAGGGCTGGGATGAGCTGTCCGCCTCAATCCAGGGCTTCATCCTCTCTCCGGAGTCTTTGCTCCGCCTGGGGGGGAGGCAGGGGCGGATTCCGGGTGCTTTGGCCGGCCGGGAGCTGCCACCCCTCGTTCCTCAGGGCTGAGACCACCCCCAGGTGACGTGGGGGGCTCCCAGGGCACCTCGGCTTGGCCATGAGGGTCTCGTGGTTCCTCCCCCTGCGTGTTCCTGGCTGGATCCCGGGATTTGAGCCTCCCTTGGCTGCGGGAAGGCGAGCGGGGCTCCTCTCGTGACCCCCTGGCCGAGCCAAACATTCGGGCTTGGCTGTGCTGTGGATCAGCACATCCAGCGATTTCCTTCCCGGCTGAAAAGGCCTTTCTGGGAATGTGGAGGGGAATGAGGCGCTTTCCACTCTTCCCTTCCCCAGAGTGTTTGGGAAGAGGTGGGTCTGGAAATACCCCCCAGCACGAGCGTCCTGGCACCAGGGGTGGATCCTTCTCCACACATTCCCTCACTTCCAGCTCCATGGACATCCCAGGGGTGGGGGATTTGGGAGAAGGAAGGATTGCAGGGTGGGATCACTGGCGTTTCCAGGGTGGAATATGGTGTTCCCCTGGGATAACAGATGTGATGCCAGCCCGGCTAACGGGGGAGGTTCCTCCTGGCATCCTGTGACAGAGAAAGAGTCCTGGGACAGCCCTGCCTTTTTGCTGAACAATTCCTGGTGGGAGCCGAGCGTTTTCCAGGAAAAGGGTGGATGGAGAGGACGCTCATCCCCAGGCTCTGCCGGCAGAGTCCAACTGATTCCCAGCAGCCTGTTGGGAGAGCGATGGGAGAGGGAAAAGTGCAGCACCCCCGGGGCTGGGGCTGAGGGAATCAGAGCCAGGGAGACGGGGGGGCAGGAGGGGTGTGGGTTTGGGGTTTTTTTGGGAACACTCCACTGCTCCGGGCTGGCGCTGGGCCACCGTGCCCGGGTGGCTGCGGCTGCTCCCGGCCAGATGTTCTGGAACTGCAGCCTCTCTCCGTTCCCAGAACCTGCTCCTGCCATCAGCCAGGCCCCCAAACCCGCCCTCCATGGGCGGCAGATTCCCCTCCTGCCCTTTCCAGCGGGGCCAAGAACAACACCCGGAGGTGGCGAAGTGCCCGGGGCCGCTCCGGACCCCCCGGCCCTCCTGCCCCGGGACAGGAGCCCCACAGCCTTTGGGAGGTCAGGATGGGGAAGGAGAAGCAAACCACGAGGCGTGCAGGAGGCAGGGATGCTGGAAAGGGGCAGCAAGGGGGCAGGGAAGAATCCAGAGTATTTATTTATAGGATTGCCAGCCCCGCTCAGCCCCTCGCCCACACACCGTCCCCATGCAGGGACCTGGCGAGTTGAACACTCAGGGTTCATGTCCCGGGTCCAAGAGAGAAAACCAGGGTCCAATCCAAAGGGAATCTGCCGTGCCAGGGGCGGGAGGAACGGCCTCACAAAAACAAACAGGGAGGATCCCACGGGGCAGGGGCTGCTGGTGGAGCAGCCGAGGGTTCAGGGGAGCGCTCGGAGCCTTGGCTGCGCTTCCCGCCCCGGGAAGGCTCCTGGAGGAGGGGCCGAGCTCCTCTTCAGGAACATCAGGATGTCACTGGGGAGGCCTGGCTTTCCCTGGCTCTGGGGTGGGATGTTTCCCTCGCACACACACTGTGCTGCTTGTTGTCAGAGCAGGCTCGGGACAAGCTGCTCCGGGGGGGGGAACTTTATCCCGTTAATTGGATGCTCTCCGCTTCCAGACACCCCGTGGGAGCTGCTGGTGGTTGGCTCTGGCTGGGAAGTCGTTCCTGGAGGCTGTCTGGGCATCCACGGGGGTGGTGGGACTGGGTGGTCCTCGCCCAGAGCTGCTTTGGGGTGACCTCAGCCCCCCAAACTGCAGCACCGGTGGCCGGGAGCGCTGCCAGCGCCTTCATTCCCTAATTAGCGGCATTATCCACACAGCTGGGCATCCCTGGAGCCGGGAGAAGGATGCCAGTTGTTCCTCCTGCTGATCCCTCCTTTTGAAGCCGGAATCCTCCCGCTCTGCCCTCCCAGCCGGGACCACAGCGGGTAATTCCGATGCCGGGCGGGCGGGTGGGAGCAGCTCCCGGCGGGAGCGGCCCAATGGATCCCATCCAGGCATCCCAGCCCCGTCCAGCTGTCCCAAATCCAGTTGCCCCCGTGCTGGGGGGAGCCACAGCCGTGACACAGGGGCAGAATCCATTTGGCTCAACCTCTGACAACTCGGGAAGAGCAGCAGCTCCCGCCCTCCAGACTGTTTTCCCCACGGGAATTAAAACCAGTGGAAAAGAGCTCCCGGGAGCTGCTTTTCCCCTGCAGGTGACCCTTTTGTTTCCTGGGATCTGGAGCGGGGATCTGCCCTTGGATGTGCTCTGCAAAGACAAGCCCGAGGTGTGAAGTGCTGCAATCCCAGCGTGAACTGGTCCTGCTGGGGGGTGAGCTGGGCTTGTTCAGCACTCCCAAAGTGCCTTGGGAAATCCACTCCTGCTCCATGGAAGCCTTTGGGATCCAGGTGCCAAAAAAAACCCTTAACATTCCTGCACTTACCCAGGATATGATGTGAAAGATCCCACCCCGATACGGGTCGTGTTTGCCTTGTTTTATTAAATTATCCCTCGTTAAACTCTTCTCAGTCAGCTTTTATCCCTTTTTATCCCTTTTTATCCCCTCTTAGAACAAACTTTGCGCGTTCCAGGGTTTGTTCCAAGTTCTCTCCCAAGGTTTACTCCCACTCCTTGTAGCTCCAAGGAGACGCTGGATCTATGGACGGGCTGGTTTTCACACCCCTTTCCCCACACGGGGATCTTTATCCAGCAAAACAAACAAACAAACGAACGGAGGAAACCAAATCCCGGTGGGCAAGGAGGGAAGGGATGGCAGGATATGGATTTATCCCTCACATCTCCTCAGGATTTTCAGATGGCTGGTGGCAGCAAACGATCCCAGGGGGACTCTCATTTTTCCAGGGGCTGCTTCTGGTTGTGGGATCCCAACAAAGGGCACACCCCAAGCACGTGTGGCCTCGCCCCCTCGGACGGTTTTCCCTTTTCCACGCTCATCCCGGCGCTGTTGGCCCCTTGTTCCCCTGCTCACGGATGCGAGGGAAGGTCCGAGCCGATTCCTTTCATCCTTCCCATCGCTCTGCTCCCCTCCCGGGGCAGGAGGATTTATTGCAGCTCCTGCTTTTGCCTCCTGCCATCTGCGTTAACTCTTCCCTGGGAACGGCAGGAAGCTCATCCCGCTCCTGGATGGAGCTCAGGTGCCGGGGCTGAGCGTTTTCCCACATTGTCCGTGTCCATGTCCTGGCAGGAGGGACGTTCTCCTTCTCCTCCTCCTCCTCCTCTGAGGACCCACCGCACGCTGAGGTTGTGCTTTACCTATCAGCCCTCCTGGGCCCTGGATTTACCTGCCACCCCCGGGCCGGGATTCCTTCCAGGAGGGAAGGGGATATCCGTGGGGTGCAGCTCCGGGAGCGCAGATGGACGGAGCAGATTCAGCTCCGGGTTGTTCTCCGGGAGCTGCTGGGGCCAAACCCTGGGTCAGCTCCTCCTCAGGGATATCCTGGGATCGTGGAATGGTTTGGGTGGGAAGGGACATTAAAACCCACCTCGTTCCACTGGGCAGGGACACCTCCCACTGTCCCAGGTGGCTCCAACCCCGTCCAACCCGGCCTCGGACACTCCCGGGATGGGGCAGCCCCAGCTCCGCTGGGAAATCCATCCCAGCCCCTCCCCACCCTCCCAGGTGGAGGAATTCCTTCCCGAAATCCCACCTCTCCCTGCCCTCCTTCAGCTCAGAGAGGCCACATTTGATGTTGCTTCCAGTGCAGGCACAAAGGAGTTCCCGTGGGATTGGGAAGCAAAGCCAAAGATTCCCGGTGGGACCCCCGGGAAAAGCAGCTCCTGGGAACTGCCCCCCCAGAGATGTTGGTTTATTGGTTTGGAAGATTTGAGCCCTTTGCTGGAGTTTTGGAGGCATCTTTAAATGTTCCCCCGAGTCTTGCCTTGGAATTCTGTCATTTTTCCAGGTTTCTCCTCCGGCTGTGATGAGGGAGGGAGGTTTTTCCCTTCCCCTGCTCCTGGTGGGATAATTGGCCCTAAACTGATCTGAACGATTTCCCGTAAGTGCTTTGGGAATAAATGTCCAGATCAATGGATGCCACTGGAAATCCTGCTGCCCTAAGCAGGACTGGGAGGAGGGATTTATGCAATTTGTAATTCCTCCCACTCAGCCCAATTAATCCTGGTTTGAGTGGGGATCCCTGATTTTCTGTGATTGAATAAGTGGGATTAACCCAAGGTTTTGGTACAGGTGGGTGCAGGTGCTGCTCTTGCTTCTCCATCCCCATCCCACAGGGGCCGGTGGGAAAAAGGGGCTGGATTTGGGATTTGGGGCTGTCAGCTGCACACCAGGAGCTTTGTCATTCCTGCCTCCTCACCCTCCAAACAAAGGTAAAATCCAGGAAAAAACACCCCCCACCCCAAAACAGCTCCCAGACCCTCCCCCAAATCCCATCTCCTTTTGGCTTTTCCTTCCACTGCTTTTTTTCCACAATCCCACGGGGGGACTTGGGGGGTTTTCCCTCCCCTCTGACTGAAGTTCCAGGCCCTGACAGGTGCTGAGCTTTCCCAGGGATGCCTCCTGCCCTCTCCAAGTTCCCACTCGGAAACCAGAGACGGTTTTTGGGCGGCAGAAAAACCTCCCGAGCTGCTCTGGCTGCCGAGCACAAACCTTTCCCAAAGGGGAAGTTCCTTCATGGAAGTACAGTGGAACTGCACCGGGGAAATATCCCCCCTGGAAAGCAAATCCCTCTGGATTTGCTGCCTTCGGACCCTTCCCCGCTGCCTCCAAAGCTGCTCCCACGGAGCTCAGAGCTGGAGATTTCTTGGCTCTTGGATGCAGCTCCCTCCTGTTCCCTCTTCCAGGGGCTGTTTTCCAAGGATTCCTGGCCGCCCTTGTCCCCAGCCCCGTGGATGGGGTTCACTGAGCGTGTTCCGAAGTGTTCACCTTTCCTGCCTTGACTAGACGGGTACTGATCCCATGTTGATCCCTGGGAAAGGCTGGGCAGGGAACAGGGAGCTGGGCTGGGAAAAGGGGTGGTGGCAGCAGGATGAGCCCATGGAAGGGCTCAGGGTGGGGGAAAGGGCACCCCATCCATCAGGGAAGGGAACCACAAGCCTGAAAATAGGGATAATGGATCCCTCTCATCCTCTGGGATGAGTCAGAAGGGCCTGGGACGGATCCCCCAAGCCAGAGGAAAACCTCAGGGGTCGTTTTTCAAGCTTTTGTGCCGTGGCAGAAACACAAAACCCTGTGAAAGTCGCTGTGGTTTGGGCTTTGTTTGGAGCACAAGACTCGGAGCAGATTCCAGCCGGGATCGACGCTGCCCTGGCAGGAGTCAGACCCCAGAACTCCCTTCGCTATTTATTCACTGCAAACCCTTTGAACGCTTCTATTTTTGGGGCCTTTCATTCAGCCCAAGAGCAAAACTGAGTCACCTGATGGACGAAATATTTTCTTGATAAGACACTTTTTTCCCCTTGTTTTGCTCCCGGAGGCTCCCAAAGCCGGTCTGTCCCAGCCAGCTGCTGGTCCTCACGGAAATATGTGCTCTCCACAGCTGTTTCTCACTAGGACATTCCTCAGAGGTGGATTATTTGTCATTCCCCTGCTTAATAATAATAATCCTTTAATGCATTTTTGTCCCCCGACGAGGGAACGAAACGCTCCCACGTGTTTTCACGCCTTTCCTCACACACAGACAGGCTTTGGGCTCTGCCCGCCCTGCCTAAACCCTAAATAAAACCCTAAATCCCAAACCCCAAATCCCAGCACCGAGCCTGAAGGTCCATAAGGCGACAGGGGCGGCTCAGGAGTGTTTTAACTCCCCCCCTCTGGCTCTCACCAAACAGCTGGGAAAAGGAAGGGGGAAAGGGAATGTTTCCGACATTCCCGTGGCCTTGGGGGGGATCCCCCACTACCCCTCCTGCCTGGGAATCTTGTGAGACTGTTGGCTTTTAGGGCTGTGCTGGGTCAGAGCGGGGAGGGGGCTGTGGGTCCCTGGGAACACCCCCCGTGGGCAGCGGGGCCAGATGTTCTGTGCCCTCAGCCAGATGTGCCTCCCCCCCGCTCCCCGCGCCAGGGCTTGCTGGGAGCATCCCCTGGGAACATCCCGAGTGTCCCCGGGGGGACAAAGCCACCCTCTCAGTGGGCTCTCGGGTCTCTCGTGGGTCTCCTCACAGCCCAGGGGGGGGAACCAAGCCCAGCGCCAGCTCCTGCCTGCGGAAATCGGGGAATTTCATCCCTCCTTCTTGTTTTCTCCTTGCTGTTTCCAGCGGGGGTTTCATCCAGGATGAGGGTTCGCCCCATGCCTTGGCACAAGGACGCACCCACAGCTGCCGTCAGCCACAACTGTGGCTCCGTGTCCCGATACCCTGGCCAAGATCCTCCTTGGCAGCGGGAGCTGGAGCATCTCCCCAGCCCCGGCTGCCGTTCCAGTGGCCGCTGGAACACAGGGAGAAGCCTGGCAGGGGCACGGGAGGGAGTGGGAATGGCAGGATTCCTCGGGAATGTTGGATCCTCGGCCGTGCCCCTTCCCAGCCAGCACTTCAGAGCCAAACCGTGGCGCTTTCCCTGCGATGCCCGGGGCAGCAGCTCTGCCAGGCTGCAGGACCAGGAGCTGGGGAGGGATTTGGAAACCCCACCTTGAGTTCCTGCTCCGTTAACACGCAGGAGCCACTCCCGCCTATTGGGGGGATGCGAATCCATGAGTTCGAGGTTCTGGGATGTGGCTGGTGGTGAGGGAGGTCTGGGAATCACGGCAGCACCGTGGGGGCAGAAGGCTGAAACCACCCCTGCCATGAAAACCTCCCAGCGAGGGGTCAAAGCCCTGACATGGAGGCTGTGGGACTCGGAGGCCACGTGTGAATTGGTGCCAAAATTCGGGCGACTCGGGAAATTAAAAAGCACTTTCTCCTGCCCTTGTTTATCCAAAGGCTCACAGCCTCGTCTGGCTTGGCGTTCCAGAGGAATTGGTGTTTGGAGCAGGCTCAGGCTTTAGTTTGCTTCTCGTGGCTTCCTGTCCCAGTGGGAAAGGAGGGGCTGCTTTGGGAACACCGGGAGGTGGCGGGAGCCAGACACAACATTGCTCCTGCCTGCAGGAGAGATGCTCCCGAGGCTGGTTGCCTTTGATTCTTTCTCCTGAAGAGTGATTACCCTTCCCATGAAAGCCTCCTTATTTTAAGGGACTTCAAAGGAGCTGCAGGTTCCTCCAGGAACAAAGTGCCGGTGTCGGGGTCAGGGCTGGGCTCCACAGCCCCTCTCCCCCAGCCCCTGGGTCTCTTCAAAGCTCCCATCCCTGGTAAAAGATGCTTTCCAGGCACTGATCCCACCCTGCAGGGCTCCATCTCCAACTGGGATGAGACTGGGAGTGCCCCAAACCCAACTCGCCTGGAGCGACCGAGGCGCTGCCCACGCAGGGACCTGCCAAGCCTCCCACTCCTCTGCTGCCCAGGGGTCTGGGAAGCACAGAAATTCCCAGCCTTCCATCCCAAACAAATGCTGCTTCTCCTCCTGAGGAAGGGGCAGCGTTACCAGAGCTGGGTTTGGACAAGGCTGGGCATCAGAGCTGGGCTCTTCCCTCCCCGGCCCTGCTCTGAGCCTCCAACTGTGCTAAGAAATAACGTTTCCCAACAGCCAAGGAACACCGTCCTGGCCAGGGAATGCTTTCCATTCCACCCTGGCAGAGCACGGACCCCGGGCTGCCTCTGCAAGGGCTGGGAGGCACTTTTGGGCTGGTTGCTGCACTCAGGAGGTGCCTCCCGGGTGCTGAGGGGACCACAGGAGGGGCTGGGCTGGGGCTCGGGGGGGGGCTCACCTGTGTTTAACCACCCCAGGGAGCTCTCTGGGATGCTGTCTGGATTCCCAGGGTTTTCCCAGGATTGCCCAGCTTTGAGCTGCTTGGCAAAGCCACGGAGCCCCCAACGGGCTGTAACGAGCTCCCATTTCACCCCTCACATCCACGGCTCGGGAAGCACAGGAAAGCAGGACACAGGGAATGGCTTCCCACTGCCAGAGGGCAGGGCTAGGTGGGGTATTGGGCAGGAATCCTTCCCTGGGAGCGTGGAGAGGGGCTGGGATGCATTTCCCAGGGAATCTGTGGCTGCCCCAGCCCTTGGACTGTCCAAGGCCAGGTTGGAGCAAGCTGGGAGAGTGGAAGGTGTCCCTGGGTGGAACTGGATGATCTTTAAGGTCCCTCCCAACCCAAACCATCCTGAGATTCCATGAAAAGCTGCGACAGGACCAGGCACAGGGAAACAGCTGGGGCTGGAGCCCCCAGGGCTGTTGCACCCCTGGGAAGGGGTGGGTTGAGCCGCAAAGAGGCAGAAGGGAACACTCCGAAGGGCTGGGCTGTGCTTACCTGCCGGCTCTGATCTTATCTGCCCGGGGCAGGGGTTATCTCAGCTCTCAGCCAGATGAAAGCCCCGCCTGAGCACTCCCAGCCCGCTGCCGCCAGCACCTTTGTCCGGGGAGCTGCAGCCGGGGCAGGGCCGGAGAGCTGAGATGGGGGTAATTTGGTAACCTGGTAACCCAATCGTCCCGCTTTTCATCCGGACAAAGGGGTGATCACAGCCGGGATTGCAGCGGGGAGGTGTGGAAAGGCCGCTGACCCCCCTGGGCTCCCTTTCCCCATCCAGTGGGAACACTCAGGGATCCTCTGCATCCTCTCTCCGTGTTTTTGGGGAGAAAGGATGTGCAAAGGAGAGCAAACCCTGTGTGGGGGCACCCCAGGCACCCCAATCACCCTGCCCGGCCGGTCCCGGCAAAGCCACAGCCCTGGCCCCGCAGCGTCCGCCCTCTCCCAGTGTGTCCCGGCATTCCCAGAGCTGGGATGTAGCCAAAAGTCCCCGAGGTGATGATCCAGCAGCAGATTCGCACATCGCAGGGCACTCCCCGGCTCGGACCGCCCTGGTTAAACAGCCCCAAAGCCTCCCTGTCCTCCCGTGGGGGGATGGATATGCCAGGACCTGGCACGGGGTTTGCAGCAATCCGAGGTGGGCAGGGCTGGGGGGTCACATCACCCGGGGCTGCGGGACCCCCCCAGGGCTGCCCAGGCCGGGCAGAGGCTGGAGGGGGAACGGGAAGGAAAAGCGGAGAGGGAGGAGGGTGGCAGGGTCAGGAACCGCTTGCTGGAGGGGATTAAAGGCTCAATCTTGACTCGAGAGAAGGAAATTAGAATCAAATCAGCTCCCAACGCCTGCTGCAAACGGGGGCAGGATTTATGGCCGGGGCAGAGCTGGGGTGGGGCATCCCGGGGCTCCGCCTGAGGCTCCTTGCAGGGGACAAAGGAGGTCGCTCTAAAGCACCCCAAAATCATCCCCAAAACAGCCCCAAATCCCCCCTTGCAGCCCTGGCAGCTGGAGACACCGCAGCGTTTCCCCGGGAACACCCAAAAGTGGCAGAAATTGGCCCGAAGAATCAGCTTCGAACAGGCCACAATCAACCAAAACCAATAGAATTGACAGGATCCCAAATCCGCCCAAAATGCCCCCAAAATCACCCCCGAACACCCTCCTTGCAGCCCCCCTGGGCTTTGCAGAGCTTTTTGGGTGGGCCCAAACATCACCTGGAGCCGGTGGAAGGGCAGGAGGTGGCGAGGGAGGGAGGAGGGTTGGGATGGATCCCATGGGAGCCGGGTGGGGATGTTTTAGGGGAGACAGGGAGGCCCCGGCCCCGGGGCAGCACCCCTGGGTGCAGCAGGTTTGGGGGAGCCTGAGATAAAACCCATCAGTCACCTGCTGCTCCCTCCTCTCCTCCCCTCGGCATTCCCACCTTCCCTCTCACCGCGCTCCGTCGGCAAGCCCAGCTCCAGGTTCCCCCCTTTTCCCTCCTCCCTCCCCAAATCCTGCATTTCCAGACCTCTCCCGATCCCATCCACCACCTCCCTCGGCCTTTCCCTTGGGTTTGTCCTGCCGGCACCTCCCGGCTCAGCATCCCGGGTTTGTCCCAGCGGGATCAGAGCAATTCCAGCCCCCCCGGGTGTGCCGTGGCTCCGTCCCCCTGGCACGGGCATCCCACAGTGGGGTGGCAAAGGGGCTCCCGGCGGGAGCCGCCTGTAAACCCAAGCAAGTTAATCAGGGGCATAATTGAAACCAGCGGCTGGAAAAGCAGGAGCAGGGAAGGGGGTGGGAAGCTGGGACCGAGGCGGGGGGGGGAGAAGGGTCTTTGGGGGTTTGTGTTTGTGTTTTCCAAGGCAGGGAACAAATCCATCTGGTCGCACGGGCAATTCCCAGTGAACCCTCGGCGCGGGCTCGAGGCGGAGACGGTTCGATCCTTTCCCTCCGAGCGCAGAGTTGAGGCTCTCGGGAAGGGAACGGGTGGGTTTGAGGCTCTTCCCTGGGGCTGTGGGGGCAGCCCTGGTGTGTGGCTGTCACCAAACCCCCCCGGGGGGGCTCAAATCCCTGTCCCTCGGCCAGGAGGCAGAAAGAAAATCCAGCCGCGGGTACTTCAGCTCAGCCCAAGTTTTAGCCCCAAACTGGCCCCGGGCTCGAGGGCCACACGTGCCCTGCCTGCTCTGGGCACGTGCAGGGCGATGCTGCTTCCCTGGGGCTGTTTTGGAAAAGCCCGGCTTTGGCTCAGGCTCAGCCTGGCCCTGGTTTATCCCCCCCACCCCAACTCAAGACCTGCAACCGTTTTACGCCTCCGATTCTCTGACCCCGCGGCCCTGTGTGAGTGGCCCTGGGGCCTTTCCAGGCTCAGCCGACGCCTCTCTCCAGAAAGGCCCGATTATTCCAGGCTGGAAAGGGAATCCAAAGCAATTAGAGATGGAACAAAACCCCTCCAGCCACGCAAGGGGAACAGGGGAGAGTCTGTGTGGGATGGATTTGAGCTCAAAGACAGGCTGGATCTGCTGGGGATGAGACTTTGCTGCTGCTCGGCAGCAAAAACCTCGCCGGCCTCAGTGAGTCCTTCTTCGCTCGTCCAGCTTGAGGAGCACCAGTGAAAACTGGGGGTTTTCTCCAAGAGTCTTGCGGTGGTGACCCCCTGAACCCAAAGCGGGGGCCCCTGAACCCGAAATTGGGCTTATTTTCCGAGGCCAGGCTGTAAAACCAGGAGCTCCCCAGCAGCCAAGGCAGGGCTGAGGACGTGCCCAGGGACGGGGAGGGAGATCCAGGGAGGGTCAGTGTGGGTGCACTGGAACTGGAGGATGTTTTCTGCCTTCCCACGGCTCTCCTGGCTCCCAGCCTGCCCTCCCTAGTCGGAAAACCAGAAATCTCTATTCCTGAGGACTAAAACCTGGCAGTCTTGCAAAGCAAAGAGAGCAGCCCCCAGTCCTGGCTGACAGTCACCGGAGTTTTGTGTCCCAGGATCCGGGACCGGAGGCTGCACTCCCCTCACTTTGTTGGGAAGAGTCTCACCCTGCAGCTCATGAAAATTTTACTCTGACTTTTTTTTGGGGGGGGGTGCTTTGTTTCTAAAACAAAGAGGTGTCCAATGCCCAGCAGGCAGAGATGAAAAATAAACTAAAATATTTATTTAACAATGAGCAACAAACGAACCCGAGGGCTCGGATCTGAGGGGGATTTACCTTCATTTTGCTTTTCAGGTGGGGAAAGTGAGTCACCAGCTCATGGGGATGAGCTGGAACAGGGGAATTAAAACCTCTTCGTGTCCTTCCAGGTTGGGTCTCGAGCTCATTTTACACCCAAGTGCTGCAATTTTTCCTTGGAAAGGGAAAGCCAGGAACCCTGGGAGCCTCTTGTGAAGCATCACCCTCCTGGCTGAAGCTCATCTTCGGTTTGTCTGGACATTAAAACCTCCTTCATCTTCCCCATCCTCCCCTGGAAACAGGAGAAAGTCAATTCTTCCAGACTCCTCCGAGGCCTTTTCCTGCTGTCAGTGATTTTTGTCTTCAGCTGCATTTGGAAGGAAACCAACCCTCCTCAGTAAATCATCCCCCACCTTCCCCTTTCACACTCAAATAAAGGAAATAATTAAAAGAGCGGGGAAATGAGCCTTTGGCAGGTTTCCTTACGCAGTTTTTCAGCCTTGGGTGCCGTGCAGAGCTTGGAGCCTTTCACAGGGCCTTCCAGGGAGCTGCTGGGATGCCTCAGTCGGAGGGCTTTGGACACTCCTGGGATTCCCTGCTCCCTTCCCCGTGTTCCAGGATGCCGCTTTGCTGTGCCTGTGGCAGAACAAAAGCTCTGCTCGACCCCAGGTGGCTTTTCCCAGCTCCAGGAGAAGCCAGGCTTTGCCTCAGTGTCCCTGGAGTTCCCAGCCAGCAGCAGCTTGTACCCCAGGCTGGTGTTTTGACAGAAAGCAGAGTGTTTTCCCCCGTTATCCCTCAGCTGGCCTGGCTGGAGGGTTTATCCTGCTCCAGGCTTATCCTGCCCCTATCCTGGCCCAGGTTTACCCTGCCCTAGCCACAATCCCAGCTTCTGCCAGAGCCTCTGGATGCTTCAGGGGCAGCACCTCCAATTCCTCGACCTTTGGGCCACGGACACGTTTCCGAGCCCGATCCCCGGAGTTGCCGTGATGGATTAAAGCCACGCCTCGTCCTGCCGGCTAATCCCTGTTTTCCTGCTCATCCCCGTTTGGCCAGCGCTGGAAAAGCCGCGGGTGAGGAGCTCGGAGCAGGTGAAGGCAGGAAAGCCCGGGACGAGCCGTGCCCGCTCCCGGCCCCGCCGCCAACCTGCTTCCCATTATTTGGGAATGCGGCTCCGGCATCTGGGAGGCAGATTCCGCCCGGGGGAGCTCCGGGGTGGGGGGCGTGGGGGGTGATGCCGGGGCTGATGACACGCGTGTCCTGCCCGGGGGGCCGTCCCCGGGATCACGAGCATCTCCAAACTTTCCCTCTCCCGTGGCCGCTCCCCCAGGGCTGTGCGGGGTCGCTGCGGGGACCCGCATGGAGTTTGGCTCGGCTGCTGCTGAGAGCTGTGGGTGTGATTAGTGCCGGGCAGCTGCAGCCGCACGCCGGGAGCTGCTGTGTCGCTCCCAAAGCCCCTCTGCTCCGCTGGAAGCTCAGCTTTCCTTTCCCAGCTTTGTCCCGCGGCACTGGGAAGGTCCCAGCTCAACCCCCGGGGCCGGGAGTTGAGTGACAAGCATCTCGGTGCCGCGTGGGATTTTAATTCGGGGGGGTTTTCCCCCTTTTTCTCAGTGACCGGGGGGGTTACCCGAGACCTGGGCGTGGAGAGTGGTGATTTTTCCCGGTGGATCCAGCGTGGATCTGTCCCATGCCAGTTGTTGTCCCCCCTCAGCCCGGGCCGGCCCAGGGAGCCCCTCAGAGCCCCTGCAGCAGATGTGACATTAAACCCTGGGCTGCTCCCTCCCTCCCTCCCTCCCCAGGCACCCGTAAAGGAGGGGAAGGAAGTTTTCCAGGGCCTTTTCCCTGCTCACCAGCCCAAGCAAACCTCAGGCTGCTTTCCAGATCTCGCTGTTCTTTTTTTCCCCCTCCTTCACTCCCCATAAATCAGGTCGTTCTCCCCAGGGACCAGCAGATCCCACACAGCTGATCCCACACATGAAGACCACCTTGCAGAGCTCCTTCTCTCCCTCTCCTGCTCCAGCCAGGGATGCAGGGAAGGTGATGGGGGGAGAGGATGCTCCTGATCCCCCCCCTCCAGCTCCAGGCTCCCTTCCCAGGCAGAAACCCTTCACCTTCCGCTCCCAGCTCTGCTCCTTTCTCCATTCCAGCCTCTTTCCCAAGGGAGGGCGAGGATTAAGAGGAAGCAGATTAAGCCCTAATGGATTGATTGCAATGATTTTCCCTTGTTTATCTGCAGGACCGTGTGGGAGCCTGAGGAAAGGAAAGGGAATGTTCTTTCTGTTCCTCGTTAGGGCTCGTGCTGGAGAGCATCCCAGGGCAGCTAAAAATAAAAGCAGCTACATTTGAGCCCCCGATTTCAGGGTCTTGGAGGCTGAGATGTGCAAATACTCTGAGTGTAAATACTGGGTGTAAATACTGGGTAAATCCCACCCCAGTCCTGTGCAGAGCAGCTCCAATACCAGCCCTGGCAGGTCCCAGCTTCCTTCATCCCTGTGTCCCACGTTCCCCAGGGACACACACGCCCTGCCCGGCCGATCCTGCACTTGGGGCGCAAAAATAGGTGCAGATATAACAAAATGAGTGGGTTTGAGCCTCTTCAGGCTCTTTTATGGCAGCTGGAGAGACTCAGAGGGGCCCGAAGAGGAAGCTGCCCTCTCTTTTCCATGGTTTCTCCTGGGATGCTGCTGTGCAAAGCTGGATAAGCCACAGGGAGATCCCGCCACGCTCCTGCAAAACCCTCCTGCACCAGACTGGACATTCCCGCTGCTTGCAAGGGTCAGACAGGAGGACGGGGAAGGAAAGAAGGAAAAAGGCCCCTCAAGAAGGCCCTGAGGGCCCATTTTTATCAGGGATTCCCAGGTTTTTGGGAGAGGAGGAAGAATGAAGGACACTCCGACATAGTGATGCTCTTTATTGGCATCTGACGGCTACACAAGGACACCTCCCCCCACCCCGTGCATCACCCCCCTCCTCATGCTGCTGACACCCACCCCCGACCCCCCAAAATCCTCCTACAACAGCGACTTCGCACCGAGAAACTTCCTAAGACACCAGCCCTGGCATCACAGAGAGGGGTGGGCAGAGAAAACGCGCTCTTTGCACACCAGAGAGGTCAGAAACGGGCACGGAACGGACCCGACGAGCGCCGGCTTTGGCTTGGTTTTCCCTCCTTGTTTTGCGGGGTTTTTAACTCGCTTGTTAATTTCATTTTCACTTATTTCCTGCAACCGGGGCTTCCCCGCCCCGGCTTCTCTTTGGATGCTGAGTTTTTCTGTCCCCCTGTTTCCTCAGCCCTGAGGAAATCCCTTTGCCGCGGGCGATTAAGGCCCGAGGCCGCGGCAAGTGGTCCTGAAGAGCAGAAGTTCCCGGCCGGAGAGGCACAGCCGGGCTGGTTTGTCAGGATGAACCGGGCAGGTTGTTCTGCTCTTGGCTTCGTTTGGATGTGGACGCTTTGTTCCAGCCGCCCTCGGTTTGTATTTGAGCCACTTTTCCAAAACGGAAAAAAAAAAAAGAAAAAAAGGGACCAGTGGAAACAACGTGATGATAAAAATTCCTCCCGAAGCGTCCCTGGGGATGGTTCCCATGGGATGGATCCCTGGAAGCGGCTGGAGCCCCGGCTGGGGGTTTGCAGAGCCAGAGTCACCCACTGCGAGCAGGATTGCAAATCTGGGGCAGGTTCCCTGGATTTCAGTGATGGGAGAGGTTCGGGACTCGGGTGGGAGACTCCCAGCCCTGCCAGGGCCGTTTCCAAGCAAGGGTTCGGCCAAAGGGGCTGTTCCTCCAGAGGGATCTTTGCTCCTCTACTGCCCGAGGGCAGGAATTGTGGAATGTCCCATCCTGGAGATCTGAATTCGGCCTCTGAAGGACTCCCAGAAAGTTTCTGAAGGACCTGGGTGCTTGAGTCCTATCCATGCGGGCCCCAGTCCTTCGGAAGACACCGAGCTCTCCCTCCCTGCCCGGCAGCTCTGCCGGGAGTGGCCAAATCCTTCCACGTTCCCAAGTTCCTCACGGACCTGCTGCAGTGGCTTTTGGGGTGTTTTGCTGCTCCCTGATGAGTCTTTAAGGCCAGAAACGAGGTGGGAGCAAAGGCTTTGGGAATGCTCCCCTTGGAGATGGACAGGCTGGTGGAGGAAGAGGGAAGGGCTGGGGTGGGAGCTGTCACCCCGTGTCACACGTACAAACATCAAGCAGGGAGTAAAAGAACACCACAGTATTTACAAGTCTCGCTTGTCTCCTGGAGGGAGGGGAGGAAAATCCCCTTCTGCCTTCAGGGAAGAGTTTCTGGACGAATCCAGAGGCGAAGGAGGGGCCGTGCACCAGCTGCCCTGGCAGTCCCTTCTCTGTGGAACCCTCCCGGTGCTCCGGGCAAGCGAGAGGCCACGGATGTGCTGGGATCATCTGCCGGGACCTTGGTGGCAGCTCCCGGGGGAAAAGGTTCTCCAGCGTCACCCAGGGGTGGGCTGGGAGCTGATATGCCAAAAAAAATGCCCTCCCAGCTCCGGAGAGGTGGAGGTGGCGAGTGCTGCCCCCTCCCCGGGGTCCCCGCACCGCGACGTGCTGGGGTCACCCACGGGGTGCACGAGGGTGGGCAGCACCCGCTGAACGAGCCCAGGGCACCTTCTGAGCCCCCTGCGCGGTGCTGGGCGAGCAGGAGCCCCTACGAGCAGGGGGTCTCTGGGCCAGGAGGGGCAGTGCAATTGTGACAAGGTGGCTTTGCCAGGGACGTCGGGGTGGGGTGGGGAAGGATGAGCACAGCCCTTTTATCGCGTCCCCGCGGCAGGCAGGCACTTTTTCCAGCCCTTTCAGTGTCCCCCACGGACACAGCCCGTGGGAGCTTCAGTGGCTCTCCCCCAAAATCTGCTCCGGGTGGTCCCAGACACTCCTCACCAGGACTGAACACCGGCAGCCCCCTGGAGCCTGGGGAGGGGGGGCTGCACCCCCCATATTTCACAGTGTAGCTCGGGCTGCTGGTCCCCCCTTGTAGGAGCAGCCCCCAAATCCTGCTACAGCAGCTCCAGTTCCCTCCAGCCCTGCCCTTGGCCCGCGGTTTGGGGGGGAGAGGGGAAGAAGCCGGATTTTAGGGGAATGGGAAAGAGAGGTTGGGCCCGGGAGGAAAAGGAGAACTTGGAGCCCCGGGGAGAAAGGGCTGGAAGGGGGAGAGAGGAGATGGCTGAGAGCGTGCTGCTCCCTCCTGTGACAGTCTGTCCGTCCATCCAGCCTGTCTGTCCATCCATCCAGCCTCACGGGGCTGGAGACGGGATCTGGGCGTGGAGAGGACTGAGCCCCCCTCCCCCCAAAAAACACCCCTCAGGGGCTGCCGGGGGGAGGCAGCGCCGGGAGGGGCCGGTACCGGGACCGGGAACGCCGAGAGCGGGAGCTCAGGGCGAGCAGCGCTGCGAACCGGGCGGGCCCGGGGCGGCCCCGCTGCCCCCCCGTCCTCCCCCCCGGGGCTGCCCCTGCCGGGGAGGGGACGGGCGAGAGGGGGACGGGGGGAGGGCACCCCGCGGGGCCGCCCCGGGCCACCCTTCAGACGGGCGAGGTGGCCGTGGACTCGCTGCCCAGGCTGTCGGCGATGTCCCCGCGCTGGATCTTGCGCAGCGCGGCCAGCAGCGCGTCCAGGGTGGCCGATTCCCTGGAGGACCAGTGGGCCAGCAGGGCCCGGGCGGGCGATTCCTCGCGGGTGAAGGAGTCAATGAGGTCCTCCTTGTAGCCCAGCTCCCCCGCCAGCTGCCTCCACGTCTCCTCGGCCGAGCTGCCCAGCAGCTTCTCCACCTCCTCCTGCTTGCCGGGGGGAAGGCTCACGTAGAGGTTCCCGTCTCCCTTGGGCGCTGGGAAGGGTGGAGAGGCATTAAACCCACCCCGGGGTGCCCCTGCCCACCCCAGGGGTGCCCCCACCCTGCAGCTCCAGCTCCTTTGAGGGTAAAGGACGTCGATGACAAAGGAGAACTTCCCACGTCCTTTCAAGAGTAAAGAACACAAGCAATCGTTACTGAAGTGACAAACCCCGTCCTACCTGGCCCCTGCGTGCTCTGCCCGGGGGGCTGCTGGTCGTGGAGGCTCTGGCTGTCCACGGAGATGCCGCTGTCGCTGTGCAGCTTCTCCCCCTCCGGAGAAGGGGTTTGGTTCACGGGCCGGTTGTTGGCCCCCTGCTTGTTCTGCTTGCAGTTGTTCCACCTGGGAGGCGGGGGGAGAGGGTCAGGGAGGTGACATCCCCCGGGATTGTCCCCCTGGGATTGTTCCCCCTCTCCCCCTGGGAGAAGCGTTTCTCCCACAGCCGGTTTAAATCGGGATTCTTGGGTGCTGAGAGGACACCGAGCTCCCGAGCTTCCACGGAGCCTAATGATTAATTTTGCAGCTAAAATTTCACAGAGCACAACAATAACAGGTCGGGAAAGGCCTCCAGGATTGTCAAGTCCAGCGTCGGAACAGATCCAGCCACATCCCTCGGTGCCACCTCTGCTTGTTCTTTGGACACTTCCAGGGACGGCGACTCCGCCACCGCCCTGGGGGAGCCCCTTTGCAGGATCTGGTGCCTTCCACAGGGATCCACTGCCAAAATCCACCCCGGGGGTGCCCCCATGCCGAGATGCCCACCGAGCCAGCCCTGGCATGCCCGTGGCCAGGTGCAAACCCCGGGGTGGAGCTGCTGAGCTGATCGGCTCTGACAGTGCCAGGGCGAGCAGGGACGGGGGTGCAGGGAGGGCTCCTCCGCCCCCACCCTGCTGCCATCGGCCCCTTTGCTCCCTCAGCTGCCTCTCTCCTTGTGGATTTTTGGGAACCCACCTCCACCCACCCAGCCTGGTGCCCTCCCTCCCTTCCTCCTGCTCTCTTTCCCTCCCTCCTTTCCTCCCTCTCTCGTCGGCAGTGGCAGCTCCGGCTGCAGGACATCCCACAGAGGGGGCACACACAGAGTGCCCGTTTCCCACCCCCCAGGCCCTGCTGTACCTTTTGAAGGCGATGTAGGCCACCAGCCCCACCACCACGGCGGCCAGGATGGAGCAGTAGACGGGGATGAGGTTGTCGGCGGTGCCGCGGCTCACGACGGGCTGGGAGCTGCCCATGACGGTGGTGCCCGTGTCTGCCGGGGTGCTGGGCAGCGCCTCGGTGCTCAGGGGCTCCCTGGTGACGGGCTCGGGGCTCTCAAAGCCCACCAGGGACGGGGTGTGTGTCGTCCAGCGAGGGTGGAGGCCTGGGAGGGGACGGGATGAGGATGGGGACGACACCGGCAGGGGTCTCCTCCTGGAGGCTCGTGGAGGTGACAGCTCTGCCCCATCCCCGGTCCCCAGCACAGGCCAGAGCTGTGCCCTGCCCTGAGGGCTGGATGTGATCGTGGCTGTGCCAGCTCTTTCCCAGCCCTGGGTTTGCTCGGGTCCTGCAGCTCTTCCCCCCGTGGAGCCCCAGGGCTCCCACTGCTGCTCCCAAAATCCAGGGAAGCCGCCCCAGCTGCCTCCCATCCACGCTGGGGTAAGGCCCACAGAGCTGGGTTCAACCCCTCCCAAAACCTGGCCTTGCCCCTTTCCTGGCCCCTGCCTGCACCCACACCCTGCCAACCCCACCTGGGAGTGACCCCATTCCCGCCACACCCGGGCATGTCCCTCGGAGAGAGGGGATCCGTCCTGTCCTGTCCTGCCCCAGGAAAACACCCTCAGCTGTGGCTGCCCCGTCCCAGCCCTGCCCTGGGTGTCAGCCTCATCCCAGCCCCCCGTGTTCGTCACCAGGGGCTCGTCCCGTGGGGCTGAGCCACGTCTGCCAGCCTGGCACGGCTGGAGCCGGCACCTCCCTCCGTCCTGAGCGAGGATGCGGCTGGAATCGTGGGGGAGACACGGAACCAAGCCCTGCCAGCCCTCCTGCCACATCTGCCAGCCGGGCAAGGGTGGAAAGGGTGTCACAGCAGGGACTTGCCCCTGTCCCGGCCAGACCCCCCTGCCCTTTGGCAGCGCCGCTCCGGTGGCCGCTCCCAGGGCACCGTGCCCGGATAACAAAGCTGGCCCTGTGCTCCTCCACTTGTGGCTCCATTTACTCGACCCCTCCCGGGGAGCAGCCCTGGCTGCCCTCGCGCTGTGACCCGGACAAGGCTCTTTTCTCCCTGGCAGGGCTCGGGACAGGGAATCAGCCACGGCTGCCAAGGAGCCGCCGGCATTCCCAGCTGAACATTCCCAACTCTGCTGTCCCTGGGCACCAAAAACCACCCTGGCTCCACACAGCAACACCCTGCCAGGAGCTCAGCCCCCGGGAAGGGCTGGCCACACGCCGGGGTGGGGTTCTGGCGGGGAGACGAGGGCTCACGGTGAGGGTCGGAAGCTGCAATTCCCGAGGGAAGGAGGTCTCAGCTGGACACCGGGGTCCCCTCGTCTGGGCCACGGACACGCCCCACCTCCCAGAGGGAAACTGAGGCGGGGGCACCACAGTGAGCCCGGTGATCCCCCCCGTGCCCTCCTGCTCCCCCGGCAAAGGCAGCTCACCCCTGCACTCGGCGTCCGACACGGCCGTGCACTCCTTCACCAGCACCTCGTTGTCCTCGCAGGTGGTGCAGGGCAGGCAGGGGTCCACGAAGTTGGCCTCGCTGGAGAAGGTGCCCTCGGGGCACTCCTCACACACCGTGTCCTGCGAGTCCTTGCAGGGGAACATGAGCCCGAACCCCACCTCGCACACCCGGCACTCGCGGCAGGTCCCGCTGGCCTCGTCCTGGAAGTAGCCGTAGGCGCAGCGGCACACGGCGTCGTCCGACTCCACGCAGGGCGCCGACATGCTCTGCAGCCCCACGCACTGCGTGCAGGGCTTGCACGGCTCCGTGGCGCTCACCGTGTCCGAGTAGGTGACACCTGGCAGGGGACGGAGCCTCAGCGGGGCGGCCGCACCGCCTTCCCTCCCGCAGCTCCCCCGAGCATCCCCCGGGCTCTGCATCCCGCTCCCACTAACCATTCCTGCAGCAATTCCCGGCTCTGGGGGGACCCAGCCCAGGCAGGGCCGGATGTTCCCGTGCCCGTGGGGATCCAGCCCTTGACGCTGGTTTTGTGTGGAGCAGCCCTGTCCGGGCTGGATTGCTGCCCTCAGCCGTTCCACACACAGCCGGTATAAAGGAGGTTTGTTTCATTCCACGTTGTCTCTCTGGGATGTGCTGCTCGTTTGTTTCGTTATACACGTGGCATCAGCTTAAACCACAGGCCTGTGAACCAACCCTCGGTGTTCCCCTTTGGGGTGGGGAGGAAACACGAGGCCTGAATGTCTCTTCTTTGTCTGTCCAAGGGTGCCCGTCCCTGCCCTCAGTGTCTCCAGACAAGTTCCTTGTCCCCAGCCGGATCTCCATCCCTGTTTTCGACCTCCTGATGGTCCTCGTGGGTATCCCACAGCCAGCCCTGTGTTTGACCTCCTGACGGTCCCCACGGCATCCCACAGCCAGCCCACAGCCCCCGCTGCTCCTCGGCATCCCATCACTTTCTCCTCCACATCCTGCCCGGGGGTCCCCTGGGGCATCGCAGCCCCTCCTCAGCCACGTGTCCCCAGCTCGGGGGTGTGATGTGACAGGAGGTGACAACACTAATTGCTGACTCTCCCTGACCCCGGGGCTTCTCGCTCTCCGGTTTCATCCTGTAGGACCGACTGTTGGGGAAATCAATCCCCCTCCCTCCCTCCGCCTGTTCCCAAAGGTGTTTGAGGATATTTTTAGCCCAGGAAGCCGGGTCAGCTCCGTCCTCCTGGAGGGCACAGCTGCTGTCCCTGCCTTGGCTGCTCCCATCGATCCCATCGGAGCCCCATCTTCCCTCACCCACAATGCCAAGGGGAAAGTCCAGCCTCCGGGCTGGAGGAGGTGTTGGGGAGCTCAGCCCCAACCCCTCTGCTTCCCTGCTCCTCGGGAAACAATCCCACCACTACCTGGATCCTTAACCTTGGGATCCGCTCATCCCAAGGGTGATCACGGATATGGCAATTCCCACTCTCAGTGGCCTCCAGATCCCCAGGGAGTCCAGAGGGGGACCAAGCCACGGACAAGCTCAGGGCAGAGCTGTCCTGGTGCTTCATTTTTGGCTGTTTCAAGAGAGAAATGGGAATGAAGGTCCCTGATCCGCTGGTGATGGGATCAGAGGGATGGAAGTGCCACCCCAGCCCCGGCAGCTGCTTTTTCCCTGGCATGGCTGAGCCGCAGCAAACCCGTCACAGCCGCGACATTCCCATTCCCAACATCCCCCAGGGCCTGTGTCTGGGTGTCCTGCTCCTCTCCCGAGGATCCTGTAACCTCAGGGATCGTCGTTCCCTGGAATAGCAGGGCACCAGGGAGCACAGAAACGTGGAATCCTGGCATGGTTTGGGCTGGAAGGGACCTTGAAACCCACTTCATTCCACCCCCTGCCACGGGCAGGGACACCTTCCACTATCCTGGCTTGCTCCAAGCCTGGATTTGGACACTTCCAGGGATGGGCCAGGCACAGATTCCCTGGAAGAGTTGTTTTTGGGGCTGTTGGCCTTGCTCTTACCCCGGGGAGGGGGGTGCGAGCAGCCCCTGCCCCCGTGCCCAGCTGAGCGAGCGGAGCCGGAGCAGCTCCGGGTGCTCCCATTAACCTGGGCTCATCCTTCGCATTATCCTGAATTATTGATGGGCACCATTAGAGTGGGGAAGTGGCCAGGAAAGGCTTTCGGCTGAGTGGGCACATTTGCAGTGGCAGCAAAGGTATCCGAGCTGAGCAATTACAGCTGAGATTCAAACCGGGTCCCCCCCCAGCCCTCCCTCCCTCCGGGGAGGGGATAAATAAATCATGAGGCAGCAGCCGGGGGGGCTGGAAGGGCTGGGGGGGACAGGAAAATCAGAATAAAACAAGCCAGTGGCCACTGGGGCTGACCCAGGGATTGTCTCCCCCAGCCCTGCAGCCCCCCAGGCTCTGGCGGGGGGCGATGCTTTGGTCGGAGCGGGTTTTTCCAAAACAATCCGGCCGGTGAGTCGGGAAGGGCTCCAAGGGGAGGCAGCCCCGGGGTGGAGGTGGGGATCTCGCAGCCCTGGGCCGTGCCCACATTCCTCCAGCTCAGGCTGTGCCAGCACCGGGGCTGCCTCCACCTGCCCGGCCCACGGCAGCGGGATCCGGGATGCCGAGGAAAGGGAAATGGGGGATCCTGAGCCCTGGAGAGCGGGACAAGGAGCCAGGAATGCAAAGTCACCCTCTGGGTTTATCCCCCCTGCAGCTGGAGTCTGACACCCCGGGCAGCTTCCCTGAGGGAAGGGTTTGTCTCTGCGTAACCTCCACACCCTCCAGGAAAGGTGGAAATTCCCTTTATCCCATAAGTTCCCAGAAAGAAATCAGGGAGACAAGCCTGGAAGTGCAGGTGGTGGGAAAAGGATGGGAAAAGGACCCGTCTGGGCACACCCAGGAGTGCAAAGCCCCCCTCGGGGTTGGCAGCCCCGCAGCTGGAGCCTGACATCCAGGATTCCTGCGGAATGGATGGATGGCACGGCGGATGCCCTGGCACCCCACAGCAGGGGGGGTCTGAATTCCCAGGGTTATCCTGGAACTGCAGCTGGGTGGGATCCAGCCCTGGGTGAGATCCAGCCCTGCTTCCAGGGGAGATCCAGCCCCCCCAGCCAAGCACAGGGAGGCGAGCGCTGTCCATCGATTTTGCAGGAGAGCTGAGGTATTTTTAGCCCTGCCCTGTCCCAGCTCTGGCCCTGCCCTGTCCCTGTCCTGTCCCTGTCCTGTCCCTGTCCTGTCCCTGCCCTGTCCCTGCCCTGTGCTGCTGCTGCTGCTGCTGCTGCTGCTCTGTGTACCCAGCTCCTCCCTCCCAGGCTTTGCCTCCTCTTTGCTCCCCCCAGCCCTGCTCTGCCCCTTCTCCCTCTCAAATCGCACCCCCGGAGCAATCCGGGCTCGGCTGGCGCAGCTTCTCCCCCAAATCTCTGCCAGTGCAGAGGCCACGGAATCATGGAATATCCTGAGCTGGCAGGAACCCACAGTGCCCACCCACCCTCTGGGGGCAGAACGTGACTTTTAAAATTAATTCTTTTCCTAAACCCCTTCTGACACAGCAGAGGGGAGGCCTGGGAAGGCTGCAGCGCTTCCAGGAGGGACAGAGGATGCACTCCAGGAGAATCGCGTTCCTGCTGATGCTCGCGACCCCCCAGTGCCCCCCCAGCCCCCGTGGCAGCCCCTGGGGGGCTCAGTGGGTACTCACTGTCCAGGCAGGGCTCACACACGGTCTGGTTGACCCCGCAGGGCTGCACCACCCCCTCGCCCAGGTTGCAGGCTCGGCAGCACTCGCCGCTCGTCGTGTACATCTTGGTGTAGCACTTGTCCTTGGAGCCCCAGGAGGGATCCTGGCGGAGAGAACAGAGCCAGGACGTGGCTCCTGTTATGACAGGACAGGTGGGGAAGTGGCATCCAGGTAGAGTCCCACCCTGGCTGACATCCCACGTTAAACACAGATCTTCAGAGAACCGACCTTCCTGTGCAAAACTCACTCGTCAGGAAAGGCCCTGCTGGATTCTGCAGCTGGAGGGAGTCAGGAAAGCCCCCAGGGGGATGATGAGGGCTTTGCCCCCCAGTTGCAGCACTGTTTGTTCTTGTCTCTCACCGGAGCCGTGTCCCCTGAGGGCACTTTGCCATCCTGAAGGGCTCAGCCCTTCCCAGCCTGGGGAGAGGGAGAGGGGAGGAGACCTTCCTGCCTCAAAGGAGGGTTTGGAGAGCTTGGGTGGCAGCTCTGCAGGGACCAGAAACCACGAAGGAAACGAGGGTTCGAAGGGAGCACCATGAGCGTCAGCGACATTCCCGCCTAATGGAAGTGCCTCTGCTTGTAGCACCTGCCAGCACAGCTGGAAGCCATAAATATGCCGTGAGCCACCCTGCAGTGGCGCTTTGCAGCCCAGGGGGTGCGGACCCGCTCCCCAAAAACTCCTCTTGGGGTGCAGGAAGCATCTCTGCCTGGGCAGCGTTGGGTTTGAGCTCTTCCAGGGCTCTATTTTCTCCCTGTGCTCACAAGCAGGTGCGTCCCGGGGCTGGCCCATCCCTCTGCCAGCCAGCTAAGCCCGATTTTTTTGGGGGAAGCGGCTCGGCCGAGGCTCGGAGGCGCTCCCCTCCCCGCGCATCTGGATGCCTCGTCAGCCAGTTGGCCGCCCCTCGGCGCACAATGCGGCGTTATGAACCCGCCGCGCATCATCCGGCAGCATCCGGCCCTGCCGAGACAATGGAGCGCCAATTATAGGCATCTGAATGACAAACTGCTCCAATTACCCCGCGCCGGAGAGCCTGGGCTCCCCTCCCCGCCGCTGCTCCGCCACCCGCTCCGGCCGGGCAGCCAGGAGGGATTTGCTGAGCGGGGGAGCCCCCAGCACCCCCACATTTCATCTGGGATATTAGTCTGGGGGCTGAGGGAGGGGTTTGCTTTGCAGCGGGGCGGCCACACGCGTGTCCCGCAAAGGGCAGATTTGGCTCGTGGGGCTTTGGAACCGACCCGGCCCGAGCTCGTCCCGCTGCTGGCGGTGCGTCCCCCGCCTGGGCTGGGGTTTGCCCCGCTCCCACCTCCTTAGGGATGATTTTCCGGCATCGCAGCGGGGCTGGGGGAGCAGCCGAACATGCCTGGCTATAAATAGTGCCGGGACGGGCCGGCAGCATCCACCTCTCCCACGCCGCAGGCAGCTGCGAGCTGTGCCCGTGGGGACGGACCTGGCCACGCTCCTTCCTCTGGGCCACACTCGGACACCCCAGAGACCCCCCCGGGCCACACGTCCCCTTCCCACAGCGCTGCCGAGGGTGGTCAGTGCCACCCCCCTGCCCTGTGCCCCCCATCCACGCTCCTAAAAGCCGCGGGAAATGCAACTTCCAGCCCCAGGTGCTGCTCCCCCGACTCGCTCTCCGCGTTTGCCTTTCACTTCTGAACCCCCTGAAGGTTAACACGCTCGGAGGGGGCACCTGGACTGCGTTAGCTCGCTGAAATGTGTCTGTTATTAACACAACTCCTGTTGACAAAGCCGCAGGTATTAACACCATAAAACATTCCGACAGCTGGGCCGAGGGGCACGGGCCGAGGGCGCGGGCGACACCTCTGCGAGCCCTTAATTGCTTTGGGAGCCGTGTCGGGGGGGATGCTGCGTCCTGGCAGGCACAGCTGGATGAGACAGACGTGGAGGGAGCGGCTTGAAGCGGGATTTGGGCACAGCCCCGGAGCCCTGGCACTGCAAACCGCGCCGGAGCAGGGAAGGGAAGGGGATGCTCCAGCTGGAGGTGAGCCCGGCGGCGAGCCTGGATCCGAGCTGCCCCCGAGCCTGACAGACGGGCTCTGCCTTTCTTGGCGAAGCAACCCGTCTAGCAAAGCCCAAACCTCTGGCTCCGAGCGCTCCCCGAGGTTTGGGCAGCCGAGGAAGCCACGTCTGAGCTCCGCGGGTCGGCTCTGCCTCCCCCCTGCAGGTAACGAGCACCCAAGAGGGGGTGCCCGGGCTCTGGGTGGTCCCGGCGCTGCGGGCACGGCTGTGGGGGCACGGCTGTGGGGGCACAGCTGGACGGGCCGGGGTGAGGGACCGCGGGGGCTCGGCAGGTGAAACTCCGGGGGCAGAACCGGCCCCCCAGGGCAGTGGGGGCCATGGCTGAGCTCAGCCCTGAGCCGAGACAGAGCCCGAGGAGGTTTGGGGACACCAAAGCCCTGCGCTGCTGCAGCTGATTGCGGGTCATTCCCTGGGGGGGAATCCTTTGAATCCATATGGCTGGACAAGAATCCCTCCTTGTCTTTCCTGCCACGAGCGTCCCGGGGGAAGGAAACCCTCCGGCCAAGCCCTCTCCCCTCCTCAGCCTCCGCGTGAAGCCGCTAAAGCGCCGGCTTTAATATCCTGCCCGAGGGGTGTCCGGCTGCCGAACGAACCCCCTGGGACCCCCGTCAAACCCTCCCGCAGCAAAAGCCCTGTTTCTGCCCCAGAAGGGGGGTCCAGCCCCCTGTGCCCACCCGGCCGCCCCACTCCGGGCACTCCGCTCTCTCCAGGCCCCCCCCCGTGCCCCGAAGCTTTTTGTCTGGGACACACGCCGAGGATGTGCCCATCGCAGGGCTCTGACGGGGGGAGTTTGGAGTCGGGAAAGTCTGGGAGAGATCTGGGGGGCCGTGGGATGGCGGGAGATGAAGGCACCGGGGGTGTGGGTGGCTTCTCCCCCGCTGACCGAGGGCTCTGCCATCCTTCTCTCCCCGGCTAAAAGGGCTGGCAGAGCCCTGTGCAGCGGGGGCAGAGGGGCTGTGGGACCCCCATCAGCCACCTCCCCGCGCCCCCTCCCTCCACATCCCAAGAACTCCGCCTGGCACTCCCGCTGCCTTCCCGCTGCCTCCGGCACGGGGACCCCCGGGACCTCCCGCCCCGTACCCCCAGGGCTTCCCATCCCGGTACATGTGGGACCCCCGGGACCTTCCGAATGCCCCTGTCAGGTGCCTCCGGGACCCTCCATCCCACCCCCGCCTGGTGCCTCGGGGACCCTCCATCCCACCCCCGCCTGGTGCCTCGGGGACCCTCCGCGCTGTCCCCGAGATGCTGCTCCCCGGTACCCCTGGGACGCTCCATCCCACCCCCGCGGGTGCCTGGGGGACCCTCCATCCCACCCCCGCGGGTGCCTGGGGGACCCTCCATCCCGGTACCGCCGGGACCCTCCATCCCACCCCCGCGGGTGCCTCGGGGACCCTCCATCCCACCCCGGCAGGTGCCTCGGGGACTGCCGGCGCTCCCCCCGGACGCTGCTCCCTCACTCACCGCGGGCAGCAGGAGCAGCAGCAGCGGCAGGAGCCCGGCCATGGTGCGCGGGGGCAGTGGGGCCGGTGACCCCCCCACCAGAGAGCCGCGACCTCCCCCCAAAAGCCGGTGCGCGGCCGGGCTGCCCCTGCCCTCCCTCTGCCTCCCGCCGCCTCGGCGGCAGCCAGAAAAGGGCTGCAAGTCCCTCCTCCTCCTCCTCCTCCTCCTCCTCTCCGCCCCCGGAGCATCACGGCGAGCGGCCGAGCCCGCAGCCTCCTCCTCCGCCACACAAAGCAGGGCCCCCCCCCCGAGCCCCCCCGGCCCCGCCGCCCTCCCACAAAGCGCTTTCGGGGCGCGCTCGGTCTGTGTCCAGCCGGTTGTTCACGCCCTTCTCTCTGTCTCCATTCACCCTCCTCTGCCGTCTGTCTGTCCGTCCATCAGTCCATCCAGCTCCGTCCCCCCCAACGCCCACGTCCGTCCGTCTGTCCCTGCCCGCCGGGCCCCGACACTACAGCCCCAGCGAGATGCTCCATGCCTGGGATGGGCCGTCCAGCTGCTGGGCAAGGAATGGATCCATCCTAGTGACACTCTCAGGACCCCGAGGTGTGTCCCGGCCATCCAGGTGACACAGAGAAGCTCCCAGTGGGATCCAAAGCTCCCCTTCGGAGCAAAAAAAAAAACCCCATACTGATGTCCTTTGGTTCCTAAACACTCCCTGTGTGCCACTCCCCTTTGTCCTGGAGCATTCCAGGAGGATGGCTCTGCCCGGTGTCCCTGCCGCCCCAGACCCCATGGAGATGGAACCTGGAGCCGTCAGGGCTTGTCCCTCATCCTGCCTTGCTGTGTCAGCACCAGGGATGCTCCTCGTGGGGCTCCCTGGAAGGACGAAGCAGGTTTGCTGGTGGCCCTGGTGAAGGATGGCCCTGTCCCGCTGTCACCTGCCCTGTCCCGCTGTCACCTGCCCTGTCCCGCTGTCACCTGCCCTGTCACGCTGTCACCTGCCCTGTCACGCTGCCACCTGCCCTGTCCCGCTGTCACCTGTCCTGTCAGCGCTCCCAGGCCAGGACAGAGGAGGGACCTTCACTGGCTGACTTTGGGTTTGGCCTCGTGTCCTCCTAACGGAGGTGTTTCCTCACCCCCCCCAGGCTCTCCAGGTGCTTTTGGGGTCCTCCACAGCCAAGTTCAGCTCCAGCATTCCCAGTCCTGCAGCCACTGGAGCCCCCCAGGGTCCTCCCCGGGGTCACATCACCCCGTCCAGGCAGCAAAGCACCCGGGGCTGGTCCCAGCTCAGCTGGATTTCCTCTGGGAAAGCTAATTAATTACTGCCTCCCCAGGGTGCAGGAGGTTGGCTGCCCCCATCCAGCTCGAGCTGCTCTGTCAGGGAAGGGCTTTAAGGAATCCCCTCAGCTTTTCCATGGGATTAAACCAGAGCCAAAGCTGCCGTTTATTCTCCGCACGGACAGGCAGGAGCAGCACATGTGGGAGCCACATGGGGAAGGGATTCCCGGCCAAAAAAGCCACGCTGGGGCCAGGTGGGGACGGGGGCAGGATGTGCCCGGGGGCCAGGGGGTCAGGATGCCCAGCCCGGGGTGGGATGGGCAGCGAGAAGCCGAGCGGGAATGGGACGGAGCTGCTGGGGACATGTGGCAGGGCTGGCCCAGCGGGGGAGCCGCCGGGGGATCCCACAATCAATTTGCCACAGCAAGTGGCAGATCCAGCTGTTTTCCTCGGATAAATCCCTCCCCTGCTTCCCCCTCCCTCCCGCTGGGTTCCGGGCCGTGCTGTCCCAACCGCGGGACGCACTCGCTGGGGACCTTTCCCTGGGGGAAGCAGTCCCGGAGTGTCGCTCCCCCAGCCCGATGCCGGCGTGGGAATCATCCCGGGAGAAAGCTGGTCCCGGAGCTCAGCTGGGCTCCATGTGCAGCGGCTGGGCCGGCAGCCAGCCAAGGTAAGTGAAAACTTCTGCTCCCACCCCTTCCCCCACCCCGCGGCTCCTTTGGTGAAGGGACTTCCCATTAAATCACACGCCCGTTATTAATTCCCCCTTCCCCAAAAAAAACGCTGTGCTCCACGAGGCGACAAAAAGCCTCTTAAAAGTCCGCTTGGAATTCCAACCGAAGGAGCGAGGCCGGCTCACGCTGCCAGGGAAGGTCGTGGCCATCAAGGTGGCCCAAACTTGGGTCTCAGCGATGCCACAGGGGCTGGCGGAGCTGAGAGCGGGTCGGGGAGCAGGTTTGTGCTCCTCATAACAAAAAGAAGCTTCCATTGATTTCTGACCCCCCTCCGGGCTGAGGGGTTCATGCTCAGAGGGGTTTCCCTGCTGGAGAGGCTCCCAGCTGCCTGGGAGGGAGCCAGTCGTGCACCAAGGAGGGCAGGTTCGATTGGCAAAACCCTGTCTGGAGCTCGGAGCAACCCCGTGCGAAGTCCCTCCTGAGAGCGGCATCCTCAGAACGACTCTCACCCCTCGTTGTCTTCCTTCAGGCTCATCCAGCTCTTCCCACAAGCACTTCCAGAGGTGTCCAGACAAACCCAGGGGACGCTTCTCCCACCACCCCAAAGAAAGAGCAGGCGTTAAACACTCGGTGCCAGCTCCTGCCTTCCAACTTTTGATTGCCTTTACTCCGAAGCAGAGGTAATTACCTTCCCGACAGAGACAGAGCCGGTAACGGGGAGTTATAAATAACGATGAATAAATAATACACGGCGGGAAATTGTCCTCCTGCTCTTCACAGCCAGGGCTGGGAGCACAGAGGAAAGCCTGGAGGGAGCAAAGGGGCCGTGGGAGCAGGGGATGGGCTCACCAGGGAAGGTGAAGGGGACCCTGCGCTGCCCGTGTCGTGGTGGGAAAAATCCCTTCTGAGGGGGAAAAGGGAGGAAATTTCGGGTGGAAATCGGGCTCTGGGTTATTTCACTTCACCGGGAGCCATCAGAGCGTGGGACAGTCTCTGCGGGCTGGAGAGGGATTTGTGGCAAGAAGGCACCTTTGGGATAATCCGTAATATTTTTTCAAGGGGAAAAAAAGAAGAGGAAAAATCTTTTGGTTTGAACTCTCCAGACCAGCGAAATCTGCACTTTGGGCCACTTGGCAGGAGCCAAGGCCGTGTCTGGAGAGCAGCAAGTTGAGGGTTGCCGCGGTCCCAGTGCTCTGGTTCTCGCAATCCATGGGGTTTAGGCACCTGGAAGCTTTTCGGGCTGGGGGGCAAGGCCGGCTCTGGCGCAGAGGGGCAGGTTCTGTGCTCCCACCCCCTCCTCACCAACACCGGGAGAATCCCGGCCCGGCCGTCCCCGGAGGAGTTTTACCATTCAGGGAAAACTGTTCCCTGGATTTACACAGGGAGGGACCGCCCGTGACCCCTCCCACTTCTCCTTGTGCCTGCTCATCCTGCCCTGCCTTGGATGCAGCAGGAGGAAAACGGGGGGTGCTCGGAAAAATCGGCTCCGAGGGAGGTTATTCCTCAGGGATGGGACTCAGTTATTCCCATGGGATGGGGCTCAGCTGGAGCACAGAATCCGAACCAGGTGGTTCAGATGTTTCCCTCCTGGCTCGGGGTGGGAGATGACACCGTTCCCACACTGGCATCTCCAGCCCTTTGGACACTCCTGGGTGGACACAGCCGCCAGTGTTGGCTCTGCAGGTGGATCAGGAAAGGGTGAATCCCCTGCGGGGTGGACTGCAGGGCTCAGGGACACGTGGGACGCGTGGGTTGGGGCCACCCCACTGCCGTCCGGGGGCTCCTGAGCGCAAATGTCACTTGGGGTTTGGCCCAGGACTCAGAGCTCCCCCAAAGCACAGGGGCAGGAAGGACCCAGCGTTCCCCAACCCCACAAAAACCGCCCGATTTCCACTTCTACCGAAGTGTCCTGGTCTGCTTTTGGTTACACTCCTGGATTTCCATGCTGTGATTCCTCCCGGTGCCTCCGTCCACCCCCCTCCCTTCCCCTGCCGATCTCCAGCCTGACAGTCCCAGCTTCCCTCCCTTCCCTCTTCCTTTCTCTCCTGCTCTTCCCAGGGCGATCCATCACCCCGCCTGCGGCAGGGGGGATTCGGGGGATTCGTGGCAGCGCCGGACACCAATCCCTGGCTCCTTATAAGGCCCGAGCGAAGGAATCTCCGGCGAGCGGAGCCCGGCGATGTCTGGGAAACTCGATCCCTCCTCGGGATGGAGCCACCGCAGCGAAGCTGCGAGGCAGTAAAAATAGCCCCTGTTTTCCCCACCCGAGGGAGAAGCCAGATTTTGGACAATTTGAACCAGCCCCGGCAGGGCCAGGCGGGGATGGGGGGCGGGGGAGAGAAAACCTCCCCCTCCTCGTGGCCCGTGCCATAAAGGACATAAATATGTCGGCGGCAGCAGCATTATCAATATTTTTCTGCTCGAGCTATCGATTGGTTCCACACGCCAGGGGCAGGGCTGGCCTTTCTTCTCACCAGCCCGGCTTTTGGGAAGTGATGGATTCGGTTTTGTTGCTGATGGATCAAGAATTCTGCTGCTGGGAGGAAATGAATGTCAAAGCCGTCGCGGCATCGATAAGGACGGAGCGAGGCAGGAGCTGAGGGTGAAGGGCTGGGGGAGGAGAGGATTTTTTTTTTCCCCTTTGGCTTTTTGATGGTTTTTGTTTGTTTGTTTGTTTTTAATTTGAGGGTGGAGGTTTATTTCAATTGCTCCAGTGCTTAGGCAGGATAAAATAAGATAAAAGAAGCTGACAGAATAAGATGGGGATAAACAGAATACAATAGAATTGAGATAAATAGAATAGAATAAGACAGAATGTAATAGAGACAAATGGAAAATAATAGACTGTTTCAGTTGGAAGGGACATAAAACAACCATCTAATCCCACCCTGGGATATTTTTCCAACAGATTTTGAGTGTGTGCAGCCCAGACAAGATCCAATGGGATTTTTTGGCTCCTTTTTCCCTTTTCCCAGCAACTGGGCCACACCAAGCAGGGATGTTGTCAGTGCTTGTGCTGGAAATTCCACCTGCTGGGCCTCAGTTTCCCCCTGTGTAAGCAGGGAAGCTGATCCCTGTAACACCTGGAAATAAAACCGCAATTCCTGGGAAAGTGAGGTGTTTATTCGCCAAGTGCTCAGAGACACCGGGACACTGCTTATTAATCCATGAATCACGGAATATCCTGTGCTGGGAGGGTCCCACAGGGATCATGGGGGTGAAGTTCTCTTGCCTCCCAGAGCCCACCAGAGTGGGAGCATCAGCTGCTGCCCCCCCTGCCCTTCCCCAGCCCTGCCCAGCCCGGACCTTTCCCGACAGCAAGATCCATGGATCACGGATGTGACCCCCCCTGACCACCCATCACTCACCCAACCTGCCCCAAAGGCCCGGGGGGCTTTAAATCACCCTCAGTTCCCCCTTCCCTCAGGTCTGGCAGGGGGTGGTTTGTCCAGGACAGGGAGGGGAGGGGGAAACCGAAGCCACCCGGAGAGCCTTTTCCCGGGATAACGATGCCAGGGGTGACGGCAGCTGATGGGGGGCTGGAGCGAGCCCTGCCAGCCCCATCCCTCAGGTCTCCACCTGCTTCCTCCAGCCCTGTCTCCCTGATGGATGTGGCCCCTTCCCGTCGCCTTCAGCGAGGGCAAAAGGTGCTGCCGGTGCCTCTTCCCAGGATTTAGGGGGATTTGGGGGCTTTTCCTGCCCAGGGCTGTGGTGGGGGGTGATTTTTCACCCCCTGGGGTGAGGGAGGGATTGATACAGCTGGGTCTCCGCAGCCCAAATCTTTGCTGCCGTCGAGGTACGTGGATTTTTGGGATCTGTTTGGCCTCATCTCCCTCCTGCCTGCTCTGGTTCATGCTCATCCATCCCATCCATCCCATCCATCCATCCTGATGCTCTCCAGCATCCAGCACGTTCCTGCTGCACCCCCTCCCTGCTCCCCTGGTGCAGGCAGGGATTGGACCCGGCAGAGCTGCCGAACTGGGCTCCCGGCAGGGATATGAGAGGGAAAAAAGGGAGGGAAGGAGAGGAGTCCTGGATGGTAAAGGAAGCCCGAGCTGCCACTCAGAGATCCCATCCCCATGGCAACAGCTCCCAGCCCCTCTGCAGTGCCCTCCCCTCCCTCCCCTCCCTCCCCTCCCTCCCCTCCCTCCTGTGAGCACCAAAGCGGGACAGGAATCCTGCTGGGATCGGGGAGAGGGGCTGGAGACCAGGGATGCCAGGAGAGCTGGGAAACTGGGGGGGGGACACAGATGGGGGGTTCCAAACCATGACCCCCCCCTGCAGCCCCACGTGCTGGATGGTCAGATCCCAAACAATTCCTTTCTCTGCCGTCCCCAGGGAGCTGGTCCAGGCACAACCTGGGATTGAAGCCTTTGTGACACCGGATGGAGAAACCTCCCCTTACCTTTTTCCCCCCCAAAATTTCCCATTTCTCCAAAATCCCCCATTCAGGAGGATGTCAAAGACCTTCCCAGCCTGAGCTCCAGGACAGCCTGGAGATGGGAAGCCCTGCGGGCTTGGAGCCCAGCTGGATTGGATTAAGGGCTTTTATGGGAATGGGAGGCCGGGAGGTGACCTGGCAGGCCAAGCTGCACCCGAGAGGAGCCCTCGAACCTTTCCGGGTGATATTGGGGCGCTGCTCCAGAAAACCCCGAGGCTCCTGACCCTGCCCTGGTGAAAGCAGGGAAGGCTGGAGCCTCGGAGCCCTGGTGGGTCCTTCCCGGAGCTCGGCTGGACGGATTGCAGGGATGTGGTTGGGAGAAATGCATTTCCATCCATCATCCCCCCCGGAGAGCCGAGCACGCGGCAGCTCCCGGGAATAACGGGAGAGGGGCTTCTCCCTGCCCTCCAGGTTCATCAATATTCCTGCAGGGAAGAAATCTTCCCGGAGAATCACAGCTCCCCGCCGAGGGAGGGGGGAAGGACGAGGCAAACGCATCTGCCGGTCCCCCGGGAACCTCCGGGCGGTGGGAGCTGCGATCCCTCGGGAAGGGCCAAAGCGGGGCTGGGTGTGGCCTCTGACACGAGGAAAGAGGGTGTTGGAGGCCTCCTGAGTCTCATCCACGCGGGATGAGGGAGGAATGAGCCTGGAACGAGGCTCGGCTGCAGCGGGAAGAGCAGGGAACTGGTGTGGACTGGGATGGAGCCCCTCGTCCCGGCCGGGCTGGGCTGGCTCTGGAGCGGCTCCTGGGGGATTTTCACCTCCCCTGGGGGGGATTTTCGCCTCCCCTGGGGGGGGGATTTTCACCTCCCCTGGGGGGGGATTTTCACCTCCCCTGGGGGGGGATTTTCACCTCCCCCCACGTCCCCAGAGCCTCTTCCCAACACCCGTGACCGGCTCGGAAGGGAGCTCATTTCCCAGCCCGCTGAGATGATGAGGGAACTAATTACAGCCTTCGTTCCTTATGCAAATCAGCCACCGGCCCTTGCAACAAAGCCCGGAGCATCTGCAGGAAGGTTGGAAGCGGAGCTGGGAGCTGCCCTGCCCTCCCATTCCCGGTGGGAGCTGCTGGGATCGCTCCCTGACTGAGTGTCACCGGTCCCTGTGACATCCATAGGTATCCATGGGTGAGATTCCCACGGCTCCATCCCCCCGGCACCTTCCCTGGCTGATCCAACCCAGCTCCTGCCCCTGCCCTTCAATCAAATCGTTATTATAATGAATCAAATTATACTTAATAAATCAAATTATAGCTATTTTTATAATTACATCACTGCATTTTACAAAGGCAGGATTTTATTTATATTTATTTATCTTCTTTTCCATAGCTTACATTTATTTATAATTACACTGCATTATTAAATCATATCTATTTATATTTATGGGGAGAGGGAGGTAAATGAACTGTTTCCCAGTGGGAAACACAGTGGGAAATGGGAGGTTTTTTGGGAAGTCACCTGCCCATGCAGAGCAGAGGTGAGGATGGGGAGGGTTCACTGCAAAGCCTCTGCTCTGAAAACCAGGTGAGAGTTTTACAAAAGCTGGAGAGAGAGGAAGATCAATTGGATCAGGATAATCAGATTGGGATGAGCAGCTGTCCCTGTGCCTCCCAGACCTGCTGGAATTCTCCCAGTCAGGCAGTAAACAAGGACGAGGACGGGGAGGAAATTGGGAAAAGCAATTTCATTCTGCCTTCTAGAAGGGCTTTTAATGAGGTCCAGAACACGCCAGAGCTGTGGAAACGCAGCTGCTGCTTTCGGGAGAGGGGGAGCAGCAAATCCTGCCGGGACAGGCAGTGCCTGCTTTGGGATGAGCAGCTCCCGGGCTTGGATGTGGATGGACGTGGATCCCTCAAGGTGTGAACACGGGCTGGGTGACCCAGAGATCCTGGGATCTCACAGGTTTGGGGACCTGGAAGTTCCTGGGATGATTTAGGAGGGGTCACAGCTCCGGACGGATGTGGAGGCGGATCCCTCGAGGTGTGAACACAGGTCTGAGTGACCTGGAGAGCCCTGGGATGGTTTAAAAGGGGTCACAGCTTTGGATGGATGTGGGGATGGATCCCCAAGGTCTGGTGACTTGGAGAGGTCCCACGCCGGGCTGGGGGAGCTCCGCCAGCCCCACGGGGTGTGGAAATGCGGGAACAGGAGGCTTTCAGGGGTTTATAATCCACGGGAGCTCTGCTGCAGGGTCTCTGAGAGCTGCAGAGCCCCATCCCCGGCGCTCCGGAGGAGCAGGGGGGCATGCGGGAACAGGAGCAGGGGCGGGATGCGGGAGTAGGAGCAGGGGTGGGATGCGGGAGCAGGAGCAGGGGCGGGATGCGGGAGCAGAGCCCGAGCCCTCAGACTCCCCGGGGACACACGAGACGAGCTGAAAGCAAACAAACCATTATCGGGCCGTTCCTGTCGCCAGGAGCCCCCTCCGGGTCCGCCCGGGCGAGCTCGAACAGCGCCACAAACAAACAGCCCCTGGGGGCGAGGGGAAGGGCCGGGGGGGCCACTGCCCCCCACGCTGCCCCGGTGGGGATTTAGGGTGGATTTCGGCTCGATTTTGGCCGGATTCCTGCTGGAATTGGTCAAGTGGAGCACGAGAAGACAGGGAAGTTTGGGGAGATGCCCCCAAAGAGGGCAGGACAGAGAGGAGGAGGAGGAAGGTGTGACGGCAGCTCCCAGGGCAGGGATGAGCCTGGGGACGGAGATATTGGCTGAGATGGGTGGGAGTTGGGAACTACACTCCCGTTTCCCCTTCTGTGCTGATCAGAGGGTGAAAAGAGCAGCTCGTGGTGGCTTTTCCCTCACCCACCCCCCTCCCCATTCCCTGGGATGTGAAGGGACAGACCCAGTTCTGCCGTTTTGGGGTGCTGAGCCCCAAATCTCCTCCCTCCACCCCCAGCAACAAACCAGGCCCGAGCCCAGGGCTGCAAACCCCTCATTGTGCCCTCTGGGTCCTCCTGGGAGCCCCAGCTGGGATAGGGATGGATCTGGAGCCCCAGCTGGGATAGGGATGGATCCACCAGCCCCACCTGGGAAGGGGCTGGATGTGACAGCCCTGCTGAAACCTGAGCCGTGGCAGTGACTGATGGGTGGGGGTTGCTGCTGCTCCGGCAGATCTCGGTGTTTTAAAAGCATTCCGGCTCCCCGGCCAATCAAGGGAGGGATTTGCTGAAGCCGCTTGAGGTCCCATTTTCTCTGGAACCCATTTCCATGGCATGAATCACCGAGTGGAATGAACTCAATTAGTTCAGACAGAGGCAGGAGATAAATCAGGGTCCCATTAGGAAACCTTGAGGTTAATTTATGGCCTGGAGCAGCACTGGCTGTCTCCCTTCTCCCTTCTCCCTGCTCTCTCCATGTGCAACCTGCTCCAGAGGCAGCCGGGGAGAAGGGTGGGATCATTGTTCTCCTTCCAGCGATGGGAGATGCTCTGGAGCGATTTGACCAGCCCTGACCGGACCTGGAGCAGCTTCTGGCCCAGGGGAGCCCCATTCACCCTTTTGCTCATCCATCCATCCCGTACCTCCTGCAGAGGGATGCTCTGGGAGAAAGCAGACGGAGCCTTCCAGGAAATCCGGGATGGAGCTTCCCTTGCACATCGTGGTCTCTGGAGCCTCCCCCGTTAAACCCTTGGGGCAGACCCTTCTCCCCTGGCTGCAGCCTCAGGGGTGCTCGTGGCGGGACTGGATCCCCAGAGGGGCTGGGAATGCAGGGAATGGTCCAGGAAGGGCCCGAGCCGGGTCGTGCAGGGGGGCGGGCCCGGATTTGGTGTCTCTGGGTGACCTTTCGAGGCTCGAAGCCGTGGTGAGAGGGTGCTCCGAGTGCGCTCTGTGAGCGCAGCTGAGCCCTGGGCAGCAGCCCCGAGATGCTTTCATGAATAATGGAGCTGCTCTGCTCTCCTTCCAGTCAATGGAGAGGGACAGCAAACCTTCTGGGGACGATTTATGGCTCAGAAGGGCTGAATCACTGCCCGGGGACAGAGCGGCATCTCCGTCCTCGCCGAGGGATCTGAAGGCAGAGGAGAGTTCCGAGTGCTCCGAGTGCTCCGGGCAGCTCGGGGGCAGGAGGATGTGTCTGTGCCCTCCCCCACACTCCCCCTCACCCCTGAGCTGGGCTTTTCCCTGGCACAGAGGGTGCCAAAACCCTGCCCTTTGCTGCACGACAGCAAACCCCTGGCAAGAGCCCGAGCCCCTCACCCGAGCTTGGCCAGAAGTGGTTTCCCCGAGGGAAAAGGAAGGATCCCGGGGAAAAGCAGCTCCTTCCACGCTTGGCTTTGCCTGGGCAGAGTTCCTGTGTGTCCTGCTGGGGGTGCAGGGCATTCCCAGCCCTCGGAGCCTGCAGGCCGGGTGCTCCCAGCGGGAGCAGCTCTCCGGGTCCAGCTCCGGACGTGGTTTTTCGCTCTGGAGGGCCCCGAGTGCTGACATTTGGCTCGGAGAAGAAACCACAGGGAGCACTTTGGGGCTGCTCCTCCCGGGAACGGGGTGAGCCGGGTGCCAGCCTGCCCTGCTCCGAGTGGGCACCATGAAAAATACATGGATGGTGCATTTGGAGCCTCGGCCCCCATGGGATCTCATTACAGAGCATCCCGCTTCCTTCCTCTGCCCGCTCCCACGTGGCATCACGTTGCAGCCCGAGGGCTCCCAGGGAGCTGGAGGTGTTGGCAGAGCTGGGATTGCGCTGGGGTGGTTCGTGCCTGGTGGGCAGGAGCAGATCCAGCGGGACCAGGGCCGGCCCTTTGTCCTCCCAGCCTGGGGGACGTTCCAGAGGCATCCGGAAGACACAAAGCCCAGTTTTTGGGAGACACGAACTTCGCCAGAGGGTCTGGAAGAGCAGCTGAGCCCCGGGGGCTGCCCCAGGGGAGCTCCCAGCCAGCTCCCCAGCCCCCCGGAGTGGCTTTCTCAGCACTTTCCCCTCCGTTCTCCAGGCTCTGAGTTTGGGATGGATCCGTCCTGCCCCTTTCCCAGTACCCACAAATCAAACACCCCACGTGTCAGCTGGGAATTCGGGCAATCGATTGGCAGGCGGTTCAAGTGCTCTGAAATTTGGGTGGAGGGAGAAAGAGGCAGCGAGAAGGTTTAAGCTCAGAATGCTCCCGGGTGTTGAGGGTGCCAGGGAATGGAAACGCTGGGAGAGAGCCATGAGGGAAGTGATGCCGGGGGAGCCCCGGAGGTGCATTTGGCACGGAAAGCCCCCGGCCTTTTAGACTCTGCAGGAGTTAAAGGGAAGGGCTGGGGGCCACGGGGTGATCAGACAGAATGGGGGGGGGGGCTGCTGAACCCCCCTCGTGGGCCACCAAACCCCCCTCGTGGGCCACCAAACCCCCCTCGTGGGCCACTTGGCCAGGATCTTAAAGCCAGAGGAGGGGCAGGAGGGCAAAGAGCAGGGGTGGGTAAACGCCCCCAGGGCCTGGGACCCCCCCTCAATTCCTCTGAACCCTCCCAATTCCTGTAACCCCCCAATCCCTGTGATGCCCCAATGCCAACAATACCCCCCAATTCCTGTGACTCCCCCTCCTCCAATCCCTGTTCCTACCCCCCTATTCCTGCCCCTCCGTGCCAGTGACCCCCCCAGTCCCTGCTGCCTCCCAGCTCCCTCCCGGCCGCTGATTCCCAGTTCCCAGGGCAGGGACCCCTCGGTTTGTCCCCCCCGAGGGCTCTGCCCGCGGCACAAAAGGCAGCGGGGCCGC
>JAWMRA010000076.1:471708-488730 GCA_035584735.1 Pseudotriccus pelzelni | reverse complement strand
CCCCCCGAGGGCTCTGCCCGCAGCACAAAAGGCAGCGGGGCCGCCTGACCCCGCCGGCGTTCGGGACGGTGCCTCTCCCACAAAGCCCTGGATTGTTCCCCCCTGGCAGCCGCCGGGCCCGGCCCCGTTCCTGCCCCCCCCAAGACTCTGGGAAGTGGGGGAGGCTTTTTCCAGGGGAGCCTCCGGCCCCCGGCGTTCCTCAGCCCCGGCTGTCCCCGGCCGCTCCCGGATTTGGGGTGAGGGCGGTTCTGCATTTTGGGGGATCCCCCACCCCCATCCCTCCTGCAGGGGGGAGATATTCGGGATGAGGCGAGTTTGGCAGGGACAGGGACAAGGTCAAGGTCAGGGGAGGGATGTGAACGTGCCGGGAGGGGACTCGGTGCTCCGCCAGGAGCCGATCGATCCCAAGCCTTGGAACGGGGAGGGGGGACCCGCCGGGGTCACCCAGACGTGAACGAGCACCTGGGACTAATTGCACTGAATAAATGAGCAATTACGGCCCTTACAGGAAGACTAAACCCCCCCCAGACCTCTCCCTGACCCCCTCGCGGTTCCCCTGGAAACGGGGACGCTCGGCCCGGCCGTTCCCAGCGGGATGGGGGGACAGCGGAGCCCCCCCGGGGGCGGAAGGGGCGCGGGGCCTCGGGCTGTGGCAGCTCGGGCAGCTGCTGGTGGCGAGGGGACACTGAAGTGCCATTGTCCGGGCCGGGAGAGGGCAGGATTCATCCCGGGAACGGGATGCAGCGTGCCCGGAGCCCGGAACGTTCCGCTGGGATGATTCTGGCTGGGGCTGGGGCCGGTGGGCCGTGCTGGTCTCAGCTGGGACCGCAGTGCACCCCCCAGATCAAGCCCCCAGGAGGGTTTTTCCTCCCTGTGGAAGCCCCAGCAGCAAAGACCCCCTGAAATCCTTGGAGTCACCCCAAAATTTTGCTCTTTTTTCTTTCCCCCCCCGCAAACGAGCTGGAGGCTGTTCCTGCCCTTCCAGCACAGAAATTCTGCAGCTCCCCCCGGCCTCACGGGGGTCCCGGGGCTTCCCAGACCCCCAAACTCCACCATTCCAGGGTGAATTCCCCCCCTCCTGAGGCCATGCCATGACCTGGCCCTGCTGTGCCACCATTCCGGCACGGGCTGGGCTCCTTCCAGAGCTTCCTGGAACACAGCGGCTCGCATGGAAATGCTTTTAGAGCCCCCCGGGCGTGGGGGCAGCGGGGCTGGGAGCAGCCAGACACGAATCCAGCGTCAGCGGCGCAGGGAGACATCGATCCGCGGCTCAGCGCCCACCCCGGAGCACCCACCGCCTCCAGGGATGCCACAGAGCCGAGGGAAGGGGTGCCCGTGCCAAAAGGGGGAGAGGGGAAAGCGCCTGAGGAAGGTCAGGGCGGGCTGGGTGTGATTTTGGGGGCGGCAGGACCCCCCCTCAAAGCGGGGCGGTGAGGAGGTGCTCGGCAGAGAATCCAGCCGTGGGGGTCCCTGGGGGGGCACAGCCAGGGCAGGGAGAGCCCATGCCGGACAGTTAATGAGCAATTAATGAGTTAATGAGCAGGAGAGTCCTGGATGCTCGGGGGGTGGTGGTGACAGGGTGGGTGGGGGGCGATGGGGATGCTGCAGCAGCACACGGACCTCGTGCGGGTGGGCGTGTGTGTCCGTCTGTCCCTGTCCCCGCCTCTGTCTGCACGCACAGCTCGTAGCACCCCAAAAGTCTCGATTTAATTGGTGGTGAATTAATTTCAGCCCGACTTCTCCGCAGCGCTGCAAACCCGCAGGAGCTGACGGGGCAGTTTCTGGCCCTGCCGGGGCTGCGGGGAGGGGATGGGGGGGTCACCCCTCCGGGCAGGGCCCCTTTCTCCCCTCCAGGCCCCCCTTTCTCCCCCTCCCCAAAAGGCAGTAAATGAGCAGCCGGTTTGCTGGAGGGGAATGAAAGGATCCACAATTCCAGAGGCGGCGGCCGCAACCGGAGAGGGTCAGCGGGTCGTGTGCTAATTTGTGATGATTCATTAAGCCATTAGCTCCCTTTTAATTGCAGCCCCGTGACGGAGATGCCATTTTACCTGTGAGGAGGAAAGAGGAGCGATGGGAGGGTGGAAGACACCCCCCCCCCCTTGGAGGTGTCCCCGGGATCCAGGGAAGCCCCAGATCCCCACGGGAGGGTCGTGTTTTGGTGCTGAGACCCCCACCAGCCCCTTCCCTTTGCAGATTTGGGATGGGCAAAAGGGAACTGGGAAGAGGCTGGGGAGCAGCTGGAGGTGCAGAGGAAATAACAGGGATGTGGGTTTTGGGGGACCGAGGTTTTCCCTGGCCCAGCCCCGGTTTCCTTGGAGCTGCTGGATGACAATTCCCAGCCATCACAGCCTTGCTGGGCCTTAGTGCAGCCGGTTCCAGCTGCCCACTCGCCTCCACGGAGGAGGAAACGTTGTTAAGGGGCGATAACCACCGAGGAGAACCGGGAAAGGCCAGCCCTGGAGCCCACGGAGCTGCTGGAATGCCGGGAAGCAGCCGGGATGCTCCAATTCCAACTCTCCGGGCACTGGAGAGCCTGGAGCTCCAGCCCACATTATTCCCTGATGGGATTAGGGATAATCTTGGTGTTCTCTAAACCCTCCAGGACTTTCCATCCCCAAATCTAAACCCAGGGGTCCCAGCCCTCCTGCCCGGTGGGTTTTGGTTCCTCCGGGGTGAGTCAGGTGAAGTCGGAATGAAAGACAGGCTCAATTTTAAAGCAGATTAATTAAGCTGCTTTACTGGCCTGTGTGGACAGAGTTCAGAATGAAAACAGCCCTTAATTCGATTTCTCTGACTTGCAAATCGCGGCAGGGAGCTGGGCTGAAATCACATTAGGGCCGTTTCCACCCCGAACCGCGTCCTCGCAGGGCTCTTAATGCACTTTGACTAATTCGATTGAAACGCTCAGCGAGGCTGCGACGGGTTCGGTGCCGGGGGCAGCGCCGGGACCCCCGGGCAGGGCCGGCCGGGTGGGAAGGGCGAACCCACCCCACGGGGTTTTTGGGATGGGGAAAAAAACCCTCCTTTCCGCCAAGAGCCGCTGCCGGGCCGGGCCGGGCCGTGCCCGCCGCCCCTGCCCATCCTGCCCGGGGTCGGGGGCGCTCGGAGCTCCGCGGTTGGGGCGGGGAACGGTGCGGGCAGGGAGAAGAGGAGGGTTTTTGTTCGCTGGGCAGGGCCGGCCCGGCACAACGAGCCGCTTCTCGCCGCCGCTTCCCGGCAGGAACGGCCCCCAGAGTGTCCCCAAAACCGGGGCAGCCTCGGGGGAGGGGGCGAGGGAGGAGGGCGGCTCTCGGCCACCACCAGCGGGGTCCCAGCGCTGCCCTGGGGGGCACCTTCCCCCACCCCGGGGTGCCAGCCCAGCCCTGTTTTGGGGGCACCTCCGTGGCCCCCTCGGCCCCATCCCAGGGGCACGGGACGCTCCTGGCTGCTCCAAGCCCAAACCCCCCCGGGTCAGGAGCCTTTTGTGCCACATCCCCCATCCCACAAAGCCCGGGCTGGGGCTCCGGGGATGTCGGGGGGACACAGCGGGACCCCCCCAGGCCCCCCCCAGCCCGTGTCAGCGGCGTCACCCCCGGCTGAATCACCCTGCAGACATTCCCAGCACAAAGGGCCCATTTTGCTCCAGCTCCGTGGCGAGGGTGGCACCGGCTCCGACCCGGCGGCTCCCACAGCTCCCATCCCAAAACCTGGGCCCTGGACCAAAAATCCCCATTGCCACGAGCCTTTTTCCCTGCTCTGCCTGAACGGGAACCTCTCGTTTTACAGGGAAAGGGGAAGGGAAGGGGCTGCACAAACCTGGCAGCCAGTGAGATGCAGAAGCAAGGGGTGCAAATCCCTGTCCCCCAGCTCCGTAAATCCCAGATTTAAGGACCGAGTTTTGTGTCAGAAGGGGAATAAATCCCTGGGTGTTTATGGCTGTGGCTTTGTCACCAATTAGGATGCTGTTGTTGGCTCAGAGGCAAGGAGATAAAAACCTCCCGGGGCAAAGTCATCCCTGGGGGAAAAGCCCTGGGGGGATCTGCTGGGATGGGGTGGGATGTGGGGGCTGGTCCTGCCAGCCGGGCTGAGGCAGGGCTGGATTGTCCCTGGGGCATCCCTGGAGGGATCAGGATCTGCTCTTAGGGGCAGCTTTTCGGGCTTGGCCGTGGCTCCCTGGGGCACCCCCGTTCCAGCAGGGCTTTGTGGGGGTCCTTGGCAGCTCCAGCCTCGTCCCGACACCTTCCCCTCATCCCGATCCTCCTCAGCATCCGCTTCCCAGCGGCACAAAAGAGCTTCTGGGGCCTCAAAAGGAGGGTTGCAAAACACGGGATGGGGCTTCCAGAGCACATCTGTGTGCACAGCTGTGCTGGGGACCCGGGGGGACCCCCAAATGCCAGAGGGGACCCGGGAGGGGCTGACATTCCCAGGCAGGAACTGCTCCAGGGAGGCCACCCCGGGGTTGGAGGCACGGGGGGCATCAGCAGGGACCTGCCCTCACTTTTAGGGTCCCCATTCGTCACCCCATTCCCAGGGCAGCACAGAAAGCCGGGAGCCTCCATCCCTGGAATGCTGAGCCTCGGGCTCCCCCCATGGAGGAGCGAAGTGCTCACAGAAGTGACCCTGATTATTCCTGGGATCCTCTGGGCCCTAAAGGACAGAGTTCAGCTCTGTTTTCATCCCAAAATGTTGGCCGGGGTGGGTAACAAAGTCCCCGGTGCCCAGCGGTGTCACATCCGAGGGAAAACGCTCTCAGGGCGGAGGGTTGCTGGTTTTTTTTCCCTTCCCTCTCTTTTTTCCCCAGTTCACCGGAATTCCCGGAGCCGAAGGGAGAGCGCTGCTTCCCTCTAGCGGCATCGGGGGGGGCGATTCCCGGGGAGAGGGAATAAGGGGCCTTTGTCTGCAGGGGAAAGATGGTTTGGGGTGTGGAGCATCGCTGGGATTCTGGGATTTCCAGGACCAAAGGAAGACCCCTCGAAACCTGTCCTTTAGTTAAAAGGTCACATCAGACCGCTCCTGACTGTGCCAACTTTGGACACGTGGGATCGGCACAGAATCCCAGACAGGCTGCCCTTGGAAGGGCCCTCTGGAGACGGCCCAGTCCGACCGCAGGGGCACCTGGAGCAGGTCACACAGGTGTGTTTGGTGTGTCTGGTTCCGGCCCCTGCTCTGTCTGTCTGTCTGTCTGTCCGTCCCGCTCACTCCTGTCCCGGGTCCCCACGTGCCCTTCCCCTCCTGGACTACACCTCCCAAGAGCCCCCGCGCGCAGCCCCAGCCAATAGCGCGCAGTCTTGCTCAGGGGGCGGGGCCCGCGGTGCACGCCGGGAGCTGTAGGCACCGCCCGCCTCCAGCGCATGGCCGGGGCTGCGCATCCCAGAACGCCGCGGGAGGCGCGGGCCAATGAGCGGCGGGCGTGTTGGCGGGCGCGCAGGCGCGCTGCGGGCCGGGGGGGGGGCGCCGCGGGCTCATGTGGAGGTCCGGGGAGCGGCGGGGCGGGAGGGCGGCGGTGGGACCGGGGACAGGCCCGAGGGAGCCCCGAGGGAGCCCTGAGGGAGCCCTGAGGGAGCCGAGCCGTGCTCAGGGCGGCGGTGGGTCTGGGAGGAGTCCTGAGGGAGCCCTGAGGGAGCCCCGAGGGAGCCGAGCCGCGCTCAGGCCGGGAGGGAGCGAGAGAGCGGGGTCCTGGCTCACCGGGCCCTCGCCCTGGGGGAGAGCGGCCTAGGGGGGAACGGGGAGGGGGAGGCGTGAGGGGGTCCGGGGGTAAGGAGGGGATGGGGAGTGGGCCTGGGCCTGGGGGGATGCCCGGGGGGCTGCGGGGTCCGAGGGGACCCCAAGGGTTGAGGTGTCGGGGTTTGGGGTCTGGGGAAGGGGGGGTCGATCTCCAGCTCCGTGGACACCCCCCTGGCCTGGTGGCCAGGTTTTGACAGTTCCGGGGGCTCTTTCCAGGAGGGAATTCCAGCGGGGGCTGGAGCTGCAGGTGTGAAATGGCTGCGAAGGTGTTTGAGAGCATCGGGAAGCTCGGCCTGGGCTTGGCTGTTGCGGGAGGAGTCGTGAATTCTGCTCTGTACAATGGTGAGTGGGACGCTTATTTAGTGAGTTTGTCAACGCTTTGGCTTCTGTGGGGTTTTATTGCCGAATAAAACCAGCCCCGAGGCCTTGCTGGGCTGGTTTATACCTTGAGCTTTGCACAAACAAGAGGGCTGGGAGGTCCCTGTCACGGAGCTGCTCCGGGGGGAGCCCAGCCCGTTCCCAGGGGTGGTTTCTGGAATTCCCTGACGTGCTCTTTCCCTCCCCAGTGGATGCAGGACACAGGGCCGTGATCTTCGACCGGTTCCGAGGGGTGCAGGACGTGGTGGTGGGGGAAGGGACCCACTTCCTGATCCCCTGGGTGCAGAAGCCCATCATCTTCGACTGCCGCTCCCGGCCCCGCAACATCCCCGTCATCACCGGCAGCAAAGGTGGGCCTTGGGTCGGGAATTCCCTGCGCCGCAAACAAACCGAGCCTCACACCTTCCCGCCGGGAGGGCTTGGATCCCCGGGGGGAAAAGGGCGGTGGGAACAGCTCGCCTTGTGGCACAGACCAGAGAGGGCGGAGGGGCAGAGGGCAGGCGGTAAGGCCGGGCTCTCCCCAGACCTGCAGAACGTGAACATCACGCTGCGCATCCTGTTCCGCCCCGTGACCGCCCAGCTGCCCCGCATCTTCACCAGCATCGGCGAGGACTACGACGAGCGGGTCCTGCCCTCCATCACCACCGAGATCCTCAAGTCTGTCGTGGTAAGGCCGGGCCGGGACCTGCCGGGCTCTCTCTTCCCTCTCCCGGCAGCGAGGGAGCCCCTGGAGCGGGGAACGCGTCGTGCCTTGGAATAACAGAATCCCAGAATGGTTTGGGTTGGAAGGAAGCTTAAAGCTCACCCGGTTCCAACCCAGCTTGGTCCAGGTCCCATCCAGCCTGGCCTTGGACCCCTCCAGGGATGGGGCAGCCACAGCTTCTGGAGAATCTCCTTCACGGAGAACCTCCTGCTTCTGGAAGCTTTCACAGAATCCCAGAACCCTTGAGGCTGGAGAAAACCTCCCAGCCCATGGAGTCCCCCCTGGGCCCCAGCCCAGAGCACCAAGTGCCACGGCCAGGCCTTGGACACCTCCAGGGATGGGACTCCCCCACCTCCCTGGGCCTGACCGCCGTTTCCATGGAGAATTTCCCCGTTCCAGGCTCGCTTTGACGCCGGGGAGCTGATCACCCAGAGGGAGCTGGTCTCGAGGCAGGTGAGCGAGGACCTGACGGAGAGAGCAGCGACCTTCGGGCTCATCCTGGACGACGTGTCCCTGGTAGGAGCTCTCCCTTGGCCACTGTCCCCTTCAGAGTGAGCGGATGGGCTGGGAGTGTGGCTGTGTGGACTGTGGGTGTCCTTTGGAAGGGGTGCTGTGCTCACAGCTCCTGCCAGCTCCTCTGCCTTTGTCCCTGTGACCTTGAGCAGCCCTTGGTGGCTCTGCTGCGTCCACAGCCCTCCCTGTGCGGGGCTTTTGTAGCTCCAGTGGAGAGCAAATGCTTCCCTGGGTGATGGATTTGGCAGCTGTTCCACAGGAACAGCTTCCCAAGGAAGCACCAGGAATGAGGAGAGGTGAAAACACCCACTGTGAGAGCAGCTTTTCCTGCAAAACGTTCAGTTTTCTCCTGGTTCTCCTCTTCTAGGCCTATCCAAGGAGGGAGCTCTGCCCTCCCATCTCCCTTTACAAGTTAAATTTCTCCCTCTGTAAATCAAATGTGTTGTGACCTGGCCTGTACATCCACCTCTCCTCCTCTCTCCTGGGGCTTGGCAGAGGAAGTGTCTGCAGGGAGGTGACTTTGTTTCTGCAGAATGTCACTTTTGACACTTTGTTTCTGGTGCCTTTCCCCTGAGCACACTCGGGAAGGAAACCGAGCCTGTCCCAGCCCGGGCTGAGAATGGTGATGGCCGTGGGATGGGCAGCTCCACTTGTCCCAGTTGCTGTTTTTTTTTTGGGATCCTGGCTTTCCCCCTCCATTCCAGTGTCACTGGTCCAGACAGGGTCGCAGCAGAGCTGCTGAGAACTGTCAGTGTTGTGGACTTGGCTTGGTTTGTGCCCTCCAGACCCACCTGACCTTTGGCAAGGAGTTCACCGAGGCGGTGGAGATGAAGCAAGTGGCCCAGCAGGAAGCAGAAAGAGCCAGATTCATTGTGGAAAAGGTAACTTGTCTTTCTGCGAAATTTGGAATTGGTTCCTGGTGTCTCCTTCCCGCTCCAGCTTCCAGAGAGCACCTTGCTCACCTGGCCAGAGCCTGGGCAGGTGAATGACCGAGGGTCACAGCGCTGATAAAGCCCAAGGGTGGGTTTTATTTCCTTTTTCCATATCCTGTCCCAGTCAGTGTTCCTGGAATGTTGAACAGAAATGCCTGCGTGGAGGAGGGAGGAAAAGCCAGTTAGAAATGGGGTTCAAGGGTGAGATTTGCCACCAATTTCCTGCTGTTTGTGTATTTGGAGAGGGTGGTCAGAGCTTTGCAGGGTGTTTGATACCACGGGCACAGGGACCTGCGTGCTGGGAGTGTTACTGACAGGTAGTCTTGGATCAACCCAGGATCTCCGGGAGCATCTGCAGAGAATTCCGTGTTCAGTGCAGGTGTTCTCAGCTGGTCTGTGCCTGTTGACATGGCAAGAACCTGCAAAATCCCCCAAAATCAATCCTGTGGATGCAGAAGATGCATGTCATCAGCCAGGGCGATTCAACAGTTGATCTGACCTGGTTTTAACTCTCTTGGCTGAAGTTCTCCAATCCCTCCTAGACAATTTTCCACCATTAGGCGGATTAATGTTTCCTGAGGTTGAAAATCATCTTGAAATTGTCTTTTTTTGTCCCCCACAGTAGGCAGGAAAACAATCAAAAATAGCATTACCTTGAGTTTCCGAGCAGAGGAGAGAACAGGAGGGCGGTGAGGTGGGACTGGACGTTTCAAACACGAGAACAGCCTCGTCCGGCTCGTTTCCTCTGTAGAAAACCGTCACCGCCCCCTTTCCTTTTGCTTCCAGGCCGAGCAGCAGAAGAAGGCAGCTGTGATCTCTGCTGAGGGAGACTCCAAGGCGGCAGAGCTCATTGCCAACTCCCTGGCCACGGCCGGGGACGGGCTGATCGAGCTGCGCAAGCTGGAGGCGGCCGAGGACATCGCGTACCAGCTCTCGCGGTCCCGCAACATCACCTACCTGCCCTCCGGACAGTCCGTGCTCCTCCAGCTGCCTCAGTGAGGCAGCCTCAGCCCTGCCCTCTCCAAAACAAAATCATCGCGGTTTCCTCGTTGGTAAAAGCAGAGGAAACGGAAATCACCCCTTTTTTCGATTCGTAACCCAATAAAAGCGAACGCGCGTTGACACCAGAGCTGCATTTCCTCCCACGTGCGGGCAGAGCCGTGGCTTCACCGACCACTCGAGGCTTGAGAATTGCCCCTTTCCAGGCAGTCTGAGCTCCAGGAGCGGAGTTTCCCATCTGCTCCCTCCTGGGAGGAACAGGTAGCCCGGGTGACTCCCCGACTGTGCCGTATCAATCAGGGCTCGCAGCTGCCTCAGTGCCTTCAGGCCTGGACTACGGGAAGGGACGCTCAGGGCTCGCCCCCCATCAAGCCAGTCCTTTTCCAGGGGGTCACCTGAGAGCAAAAGGACACCTCGGCTTAGGGCCTGTGGGAAGGCCAGCACTGGGGGCCGCAGGCACAGCGGAGTGCCGGGGTGAGCAGGGCACACGTGGGGTTCAGGCACGGAGCAGAAGGTGGCTCCTGTGCAGGAAACCCTGCTGGGAACGGGACATCTCTTGGCCCTGTTGCTGCACCCTGATGTTCCTGCTGCCCCGGGGGGCTCCTCTCCGGGGTCAGCCCTGGCACACACAGGGGGTGACGTGGTGCTCCGTGGCTCAGGCGGTCGGAGGTGGGCAGAATTCTCTGTTCCATCAACGCTCTTTTTTTTTTATTTAGGGAGGAGGATGTGATGGGGGAGATTGTATAACCAGCCTTCAATAAATGTCACAGGCCCAAGGGTGGCAGTGTGGGTTGTCGCTTTATTTCCTGCTGTCTCAGAAGAATGAGGGTTGGGTCAGTGGGGCAAGACACGTCCTGCTTGTGCTGGATTATCGGGATAAAAGGCACTTGGCACAGGTAAACGGGCCTTGATCCCCACGACTTAAAAGCCTGGAACAGGAGTCTTGCACTGAATTCCTGCAACAAGGTAATACCTGTAACGAGAGTGTCTTGTTTTTGTGAGGGCTTTTATTGGTATCCCTGCACAGTTCCAGCCCGGCAACATCCTGCAGACTGGATCTGTTCTCCATCAGCAACACCCTGAGGTGGGTGTCGCTGCTCCTCTGAGGGTTCCTGTGGTTGGTGAGCTCGTTTTAACCCCCTTGGACTTGTTGCCCTCACCCCTGGTGACATGGAAAGCGTTTCCTGCTTTTTCTGCTGGGCAGGGAATGCTCCTGCAGTGACGAGGTGCCTGAGCTTGCAAAGTATTTCAGGCAGCTGAGGACTCGGGTACGTAACTTCCAAATAACTTCCAGATCTTCTCCCCCTCCGGTGCTCTTGGTCTTTGCTCTTCTGCTTTACCGCTTCAGACACTTCTGGGGAAGCTTCCACTGTTCTCCCAAGGCTCCTTTTAAAGCCCCCTCGGTGTTTCCTGCTTTAGTTTCGCTCTCCAGGTGTTGGGCCCCGGACAGCGTGGCTGAAATCCCTGCTCAGCTCCCGGGGCTCTGCATTAGCTCTCCCTCCGGTTCGGAGCTTCCCACGGAGTGTGGAGTGTTTCCTGCTCTCGCCTCTCTGGAGGAGGTGTCTGAGGCCCTGTCGGTGTCCCCTGGGTCTGATCAATCACCTTTGCTTTTGGGTGTAATTCCTTCTACAAATGTTCCCTGTCTGTTAAACTGCTCCTTGACCCTCTGCCCGCCTCACTTAATGCCTAAAAGCTGCCTAAAACTCCTCACACTTCAAAGCTGCTCTTGAACCTGGGGCTGTTTGCTGTGTGTTAGTCCTGGTTTGGGGTGTGGATGATGATGATGATGTTTATATCGTGTTTATTGCTGCTCAGAGACCTGGCTCCAGATGGGAATCATGGAATATCCTGAGCTGGGAGAGACTCACAAGGATCAGAGTCCAACTCCTGGCCCTGCACGGGACACCCCAAAATCCCTGAGAGTGTTGTCCCAAATGGTGCCACTTGAGGGGAGGTGGAGAAACCTGTGACCAGAAAATCCAGTGGCCCCTGGCCTGGCTGTCCCAGCTGGATTCCCACTGCATGGAAGAATGTCCTGCTTTGGGCAGTTTTACCAGTTCTCTGCTGTGTTTGGGGGTCTTTCTGCTGCTCCTCAGGGATTGCAGCCACGCTCCGGGTTTTGCTGTGGGGAGGGAAAGGCTTTCTCTGGTCAGTGTTTCATTTTTGCCACCTACTTGCACAAAACACTTTGAATTTAGTGTATTTGACATTTTCCTAATCCCCCACCCAGGTACTCCTGCATCTTCCCGTTTCCCACCTGGTTTCTAGGTGACCCTGCCTGAGTGATCTCCAGAGGTTCCCTCCAGCCCGAGCTATCCTGGGATCCTGTGATTTTTCCAGCAAACTGTCACGCTCGGCACCAAACTCCGGGGGCCGGGGGTGCCGTGTGGTCGAGTGGCGGGGGCTCCGTGCTCAGGGTGGCAGGAGGAAGGTCTGGAAAGGGCTCACCTTTTCCACAGGTCACCCCAGCAGGAGCGGCGGGGCCGCGCTGCTTCCCACCAGGTGGCAGCAGCAAATCTGCGCGGGGAGGCCACGGGCACCAAAGGTGTCCCTCGGGTGCCCTGGGGACAGGACGGGGCTGGAGCTCACCCAGCGGGGCAGAGGACGTGGACGAGGACAGGGACCAGGGCAAAGCAGCCCCCAGGTGTGGAAGGAACAAGAGCTGTCTGACAGGCAGCGTCACCGAGGGTTTGGTCCCCGTGCCAGCCTGTCCAAGTAACGCTCTGCTGGCCTTTCCGCTCTCCAGCTCCAGGTTTTAGCCCCTCCAGCCCAAGGCAGCACACGGAAAGGTGCCAGTGCCCGTCTCTCCCCAGCCCTGGTCCCGGGGTGGCTCAGCTTTGCAGCCCTCAGAGCATTCCCTTCCCACCATCCCTGTGTTTATGTTACTGCTCCAGGGGGCACGGGAACAGCGGGAATGTCTGGGAATGGCTTCAGGGGTGTGAGTTGGTTTAGCTGGATGTTAAAAAACAGCAATGAATTTTTGGGTAAAGAGCATTACTGTGATGAATTCGTGCTGGAGGGCCCAATGTTGGTAAAAGCCTGGCAGTTTTTAACCCAAAGCCCTGTAGTTTTGTGGCTTCAGAGTGACTGACGGCAGCACTGATTGGGTTTTTTACTTCCTGGGAGACTTTTCCTTCCTTCTTCCTTTCGTGCCAGTGCAAGAGAGAGCTCTGCAGCAGCTGGGCCAGAGCTGGCAACAGCCAGACCAGCCAGACAGGCTTTTGCTCAGGATACACAAACAGGAAAGTGGCTGATTTCCCGTGTGCTCTCTCCCTGTCTAACAGACATCCAGCCCACCTGCCCCGGGAAGGGGACCTGGAAAGCCGCCCTATGGACGGGCCCTGTGGAGCAGTTTGGGATGTGCAGCTCAGCTGGGCTTTGGGACAGGCACCTGCTCCCTGACACTCCCTGCAGCACCTGGGCTGAGGCCTCCCCAGGTAAGGGAGGTCCCCACGCTGGGATAATTCGTCCCCTGCAGCGAACTGGCAGCATGTCTGAAGTGGGCAGAGCAAGGGCTAGGGAGGAGTTTCCTTATTGCCTCGGTCGTGCTGTTTATATCCAAGTGGATCCAGCAGAAAAGGCCTGTCCTGAAAAACAGAGGGCGTGGGGGGAGGAAGCAGTTGTAGAAGCGAGGAGGAAATAATGTCCCAGGTCAGGCTGGAGCTCAGCTGGGAGAAGGGGAACAATCCTTAGGGCCAAATTTGGTTTCGTTCCTCCTTGCCTGGCACTGGGGCTGGGACGTTCCTCGTGTGCCTGTTTTCCATCAGAGCTGGGCTGACTCCAGGGCAGCACGTCCTGCCTTAGCCAGTGCGAGGCTCAGAGGTAGCTGGAAGGTCAGGTGTGCACTGAAAGGACTCCAGTTAAACCAGTTTGTTCCTCACCAGCAAAGGGCCACGGACCCTTCTTGCACTGCTTTGTCAGGGCTGATGCTGAGGTGTCTTTAACCCAGGAACAGAAATGTCCAACAGCCTCCTCTGGGGACATCTCCATTTAATAATGACTCCAGCACAAACCTCAGAACTTCCTTTGTGGGACACCTGAGATTACAGCACAACACCAAAGCTCATTAAACAAACAACCAAGAGTAAAATCCCCCAGCTCTGGAGCTTCCCTCATCCCACCCCGCTCTTGGCCAACTGCTGTGTCCCAGAGTATTTCACTTTAATTAAAAAACCAAAAAGCACAAACCCAAGGCTATCCAAAGAGAAATTTTTTCTTTTTGTGGCATGGTTTTTATGCAGAGGCTGATGGTTCTCATAACACAGTCATGTTACTCCAGGAGCCCAAAGGAAGTTAATAACCCCACATGGAGCTGCTCCAAAGGTCCAGTCTCAGGCACAAGGAGATGCTGGTGGGTGTGAGCTCTGCTATGTTATTTGGAGGCAATTAATCTTTAATTGTGGCTTTACACTGAACTAAGAAAGGAGGAGAATGGGAACAGGAATTTCCTCTGCCTGAACTTCTGCTTTGCCCTGACCCAGCCTCAAGGCCCAGCGCCTCAGCTCCGGCTGGTGGTTCCCTCAGACAGCACAGGGCTTCCTGTGAGCAAAGCTAGCAGGAAAACCCCTTTGTTTTCCTTCTGCTTCCTTTCCCACTGCTTCAGAGGATCCTGGATCCTGCAGGACAGAGCAGGATATCTAAAAGATAAAGTGTTACTCGGAGTCAGTGAGGTGTCAGCACCCTGTCTGTGCCTCAGTTTCTCTTCCCACTCTCGGATTGTTTTCCTAGCAGGGCAGGGCCTGTTTTTTCCAGGCTCCTTGAGCTCCCCTGGGGAAGAAGAAATTGTCCCTGTCCAGCACCGGGCAGGGGGAGAAGGGCGAGTGCAGCTCTGCAGGGCCCTGCTTGGTGCCAGCCCTGTGACCACCACGAGTCACCTCCCGGCACAGAGGAGGCAGGTGGGACAGCAGGAAGGCAGCCCTGTCCCCCTGCTGGCTGCGGGAAGGCAGAGGGCTGGAAGGGCTGACGAGCTTCCCAGGAATCCTCGCAGCCGGAGTCCGGATGCAGCAGATCCATCAGTGCCTGGGTAAAGCCAAGAGCTCTGTGAACTGGGCCCCGTCTGAGCAGCACAGCTCGCGTGGGGCTGCAGGGCTGGGTGGCAACCTCTGCTACCAGCGCATTCCAGCCCCGAAAGCCGTGTCAAATAACCAGAGCAGATGGCCCAGGAACACCCAGCTTGGAAAAACCCAGGGAGCCTGCCCGGAGCCCAGGGAAGCCACCAGCTGACAAAGGCAGGAGTTCACCTCTGGTTGGTTTTCTCTCCCCACACCATCCTGCAGCTGGGACTGGAGGTGACCCCTGGACAGAGTTTGCTGCATCTCAACAATGCTCTTGTTCCCTCAGCAGGTCCAGCACACCCAGTGCTCTACAACACCCACAGGTGGGTAACAGCCTCTTCTGCTGGGTCTGCACCCCTGGCCCAGCGCGTTCTCGGACTTTTGTCGTACTTCTCACCCTCAAAGGCCCTAAACTGCTTAGCCAAAACCCCTGGTTCTTAGCAGGGACCGTCACCCACTGCTGCTGCTCCTGCAAACAGCTGAGACGCTGCAGCGTTCAGGGGGAACTGAGGATCTGCATCACCTGTCCCCGGAGACACAGGAGGGCATTTCCTACGCTGGTTCTACCTGGAGAGAAGGGAAGCGCCAGGGAGAGAGGGGATGTGGGAGCACAGCACGTGGCTGAGCAGGGAAGGAGCTGCAGAGAGCTGCCTCTAGAAGCGTGGAGAGAGAGGAAATGGGGCCGATAAGGATCTGTGGCTGGAGGCAGGTGTGTGCTCAGAGCCCAGCTCAGAGCGGGTCATGTGCCGGCAGGGACGTGGGGCTGTGCTTGTTTCCCTCTACCTGCCTGACATGTCTCCTCACGTCAAACCCCAGATCAAAGAGCGGGGTGGAAAGGGCTGGAACAGCCTTCCCTGTGGGAACAGGGCTGAGCACCACAGCTGGGTCCCTCCCTGGGAACAGCACGAGGAGCTGTCACCCCCCATTAGCAGAACAGCCAGGGAAGAAAGCGTGCCCTGCTGGGTGCCCTGGGCAATCAGCAGCCAAACCAGTCGCTCTCTCCCTCCCTCCAGCTGGCTCTTCCCTGGGCCACCACGGACACTGAGGGGACACAGGCAGGGACGGGAGGACCAGTTTGGTTTCATCATGCCAGGAGTCCAAGGACATTTGCATCTGGCTGCCTTTGTGGCTGTTGAATAGTTCATTCCTCATCTGTGCTCCTTTGGGCAAGAGCACCTGCTGCTTCCTCTGCTGAAATCCCACCTTTGGAAGAGGGGTCTGTCACTCGTACGTTCACCTTCCAACAAAAAGGTCCCCCTCGTTCTTCTTCCTTCCCTTTCCAAGGCAGGAAATTCTAATCCATGGCATCCTTCGCACCCCCTGAAATCCTCTCCCTGTTTTTCCTCAGGAAGCTGCACTGCACAAAGGTGTTGGGCAGGGATGGAGCAGTGTCCGTGCACTCCAAGCCCAAGGTCCTCCCAGGTCACCACATCCCTCTCCAGCTCTTCCCAGGTCCCAGCAGAGACTGGCCCAGCCTGGGACCTGCTCTGAGCCGGGTCAGGCAGTAACAGCTCCCACGGGCCGAGCAGTGTCTTGCTCTTCCCCATTCCCGTGTCCCCACCGCATGGATTGCTGGGGCAAGGGAGAAAACTGGAAACACTGTTCTGATCCCACCCTGGAGCTTCCCCAGCCTCCCCTGCCCTTTTAACTTGATCCTGAACTTTGCCTGTGAAAGCCTCAATCCCTGCTCTGCACGGGGAGCTCAAATCTGAGGTTTATGCTCAATAATCCAGAGCAAATAAAACACTCTGCTGTGTAATGTTGAGTTTCAGGGGAGTGAGGGTGTAGAGATTTTTTGGCAGAACCTCAAATCAAGTGCCTTACACTGTGTGTGGAGGGGGGCCTTTGCAGCAGGCGAGGAAACAAACCACAGGTAGAGACTGTGGACTAATGGATTTAGAAAAGGAGACCAAGAGCAGGAACACAAATCTGAGAGCGGCAAGAGGGACCCCTGAAGTCCCTGGGAAACAGCATCGCAGCCAAAGGGGGCTGATGCCCTTCCCCCGTTTCTGCTGCTCTCACCAATTCCTTTCAGCGCTGCCAAACCCAAACCGCAGCGATGCTGTCCCCTCCTACACAGCCCCAGCAGCGGTTTTGGGGCTGCGGACGCGGCCCTGCAGCTTCCCGGGAGGCAGCAGCAGCCCCGAGCCCCACGGCTGCCACCAGCCACCTGCACAAGGTGCTTCTTCCCTCGTCCCGCCAGGGCGTAGCTAATTACGGCGGGCTCGCTAATTACCTGCGCGGAGTAACGGGCGGGCGGCCCCGCTCCCTCCTCGCATACGCTCCCCTCACACACACCCCCCACACACCCCCCCCCCCCCGCCATGCCGAGCGCGCCCTGCACGGCTCACCCGACTAAGATAATTAGCGCGGGCTCGCTAATTACCTGTGCGGAGCGGCGGGTTCCACCGCGCTGAGGGGGAGTCGGCGCCCACACCCCCGCCTCACAGACACCCCCCTCACACCTCAGTCTCCCCTCACCCTCACACCGCCCGGGTCACCCGAGCGCCGTAATTAGGGCGGGCTCGCTAATTACTCGCGCGGGGTGACCGCCGTCCCGGCCCGCCCCGGCGCATGCGCGCCGCCCCTCCCGCCTCACCTGCGCCCCTCAGGTGAAGCCGCGGCGGGAAAAAGGGGCGGGAGCGCCGTAACGGCCCCCCGGCTGCGCATGCGCACAGCGCCGCCGCTCCCCCCCCTCCCCTCACGGCTCCCGGGTGTGACACCCCCCCCCTCCCCTCCC
>JAWMRA010000076.1:454955-471608 GCA_035584735.1 Pseudotriccus pelzelni | reverse complement strand
CGGCATGGACGGCGGCGGGGGCGGCCCCGGGGGCACCGGCCGGGGTGAGTGCGGGGCGGGCAGTGCGGGGGGGGGGGCAGAGCTGGCAGCCCTTCCACCGTGCTGGCCGGGCCTGGCGGCGGGGCCGAGCCGCGCTAGGCCCGGCCTGGGGGCGGGTGGTGGAGGGACGGCGGGGCCCGGCCGGGGGGGGGACAGGAGGCCGGGCGGGACCCCCCCGGGTTGGGGGGACACACGGGGGGACCCCCCCCCTGCGGGAGGAGGGTGCGGAGATGGCGCGGGGGCTGCCCCGGGGTGCGGGGGGGCTGCCCCGAGGTTCAGCGCTCTGCCCCGGGGTCTGCGGGCTGCCCCGGCCCCGGGGGGATGCCCCCAGCACCGGGGGTCTGTGCCCCCTCCCCCGGCGCTGTGCCACCTGCCCGGGGGAGGGCAGGGAGGGGAAGGGCAGGTGAGTCGCACGGAGGGAGGACAGTCACGTCCCCAAAGGATTTCCCGTGCTGGACCCTCTGCCCTCGCTTCTCCGCCGTCCCGCGGGGGTCCGGGGGGCTCTGCCAGCCCTGACACCCGCTGGGTTTTCGGGACGGGGTTTGTCGGTGAGTAGGGAAAGGAATTGTCACCTGGCGCAGCCGCGGGTTTAGACGGAAAATCAGGTGTTTTCTCTCATCCTCGGCCCTTTTCCTTGAGGTGTTTCCCCCTGCCCTTCGCTCCCGCGGTGCGTGTTCGCCTCGAGGGGTTTGATTTTTATTTTTTTTTTGCGTGATTTTTAAGTGCCTCCCGTGCGGGTTCGGGGTGTCCTGGCGCAGGTATTGTTGGGAGAGAAACGAGGAGGAGGAGGAGAAACCGGGCATCTCCCTGGGCTTAACAGCATTACATAAGTACCTTTAATCGCAGCGGAGTTTTGGCGTCTCTCGCGTGGAAAGTGGTTTCGAGGCAGAGCCGTGAAGGACCGCGGGCGTGCGGGCTGTGAGGAATGTGCGTGCGGGGATGCTGCGGGCGCTGCCCCGGCCCGCCGTGTTCTGGCAGCTTTGTTGGCAGCGAGGGGGGGACCCGGGGGATGTGCGAGCCCCGCTCTGGGAAAAGGTGCTCCTGGAAGGATCGCGCCGGGATTGTTCCCCTCTGGAACCTGGATCCGCCGTCTGGCGTGTAGGAACAACGGGCGTTTTCTGGGGGTGCTAAAAGGGGCTGTGGAGTCGCAAAATGTCATTTTAAAAGGGGCTGTGGAGTCGCAAAATGTCATTTTAAAAGGGGCTGTGGAGTCGCAAAATGTCATTTTAAAAGGGCGGGCGTTTGTGGTGTGTGATAATTTACTTTCCTCTCCTGTTTGAAACCCCTTGATCTCTCTCTCTACCTATGTGCAAGGTGCATTTTTTTTTTTTTCCCCCCCACGAATGAAGGGCCCCGTCCCCGCCCCGGGGCAGCCAGCACTTAAATTCAGATGTGATAATTCCGAAACTCACCGGGGAAATGTGCAGTGGAGGGACAGAAGTTCTGAGGGCTTTGCCAGAGGAGGGTGTGTTTGAAAGGAAAGTGCAAAATCATGAAGGCTTTTTAGTTTTTCTAACTTAGCAACTGCATTTAATAGGCTGCCGGAGAGTTAAGGGTTTATTTATAATTTTGTCTGCTGTGTGGTGACTCGTAGCTGTACTTGCAGTAATTGAGATTTGGGACCATCACTGAACGATCTGTGGCTTATGCTGTGTGTTTGTGAAAATGCCTTTCAAATATCTGTGTGATCAAAAGGGACTTTGGCATTTTAAACTGTCGTGAGTTTGTTTTAAAGGGCTTAATGGACTACGTTATTGTTTCTTGTTTAATACTGGTAGAGGAAGCCTCTCACTGATGGTTTCTGGAGAGTTAATTCTTCAACAGTTCTGTAAGAAGGGTTAGGTGTCCACAGAGGGGCTGAATTATAAAAATAAATTACAAAAGTAGTTCGTGAGGGGGTTTTGTAAGTGCAAACTGTTGGGATATTCTGATTTTATTCTCTCTGCCAGAACCTTGGAACGTGGAAATTTCAGGCTGAGAGGAGCAATTTCATCCAAAGGTTGAAAGTCTTTACATGTACAAGGAATTGCTTGTGGGTCAGACCACCTGGAGTGCGAGATGTCCATGCAGGAATGACTTGGGAAAACTTCTCTGAGCTCCTACAGGTGCATTAAATTGATCTTTTCAGTAAACAAGATGCCATCAGTGCCTGATGGAGGAGGATGTGCCAATATCTGAGATAGGCACAGGTACATTTAAGGGGATTACAAAACTCCCGTGTCATCAGTGACCTATTTCTGTGTCACAAAATGGGCCTTATCACAGAAGAAATTTATTCCTGGCCCCACGAAAAAAGAGAGGCACAACTGGAAGGAAGCATCAACCAGTTGAGGAGGTTGGTGTGTTCTCTGACCACCTGATTCTATGGATAATTGTTGTATTATTAAAATCTTTTCTAATCGTTGCCTGGGTTGAATTCCTCAGCACAGAACAGCTCAGCGTGTTCAGCTGTGATCAGTTCTCTCTCCACAGGATCCAGGCCTTGGCTTCTAAAGGGGAGATGAAATAAATTTAAAGAAGAGAATTTTACTTTTTCAAACAGTTCTGGTTTACGTTTTGCTAAATAACTGCTGCTTGTCTTTTCAGAGCCTCATTATACCAAAATTTGGGGGTTTTTTCCCCCCAGAACTTAGAAAACAATACAGATATGGGGATATTCTGCTTTTATTCTCTTTGCCAGAATCTTGGAATGTGAAAATACAGGTTTTTTATGCAGAGGTCATTTTATTCTCTTGAAACTGTACACTTTAAATATTAATGCAGTCCATGAGCAGATACTGGTTCCAGTTGACTTCCCCCTGCTCTGTCTTGGGCTCCCTCAAGCCGAGGAAATGATTCCAGGCAGGGTTTCCCAGCAGGAATGTGGCATTTTTAACCTGTCCTTTCTGTGGATCCAAAATCCCAATTTCCAGCTGCTCCCCCTGTAAATCCAAGGCCTTAAAAAAAAATCTTTCCAGTAACTCCTGGAATCATCCGAATTGTCCTGAACCATCCCAACTGCAGCAGAATGGAATTAACCCCCCAATAAAAAGGGACAAAAAGGCCCTGCTTGTGGAGAAGTGAAGGGGTTTGTGCCTTTAAAGAACGTTTTAATAGAGGGGTAATTCGTCCTTCAAGTTGCAAACTGTTTGAACGCAGAAAGGAGCTGAATCCCATCCCACCCTGGCGCTTTGCAGGCCCCTCATTTTCAGGAGTCGGGATTTAATTCCCGTAGAACCCAAACTCCCGTTCCCAAAAAAACCCCCTTGGTTTTTCCAAGAGGTCTCAAACTGGAGGCTTTTATTATTTTCTCTCTTAGGTGGCTCCTCCCTCCCGCAAAACAATTGCACAGGGAGTGAAACTCTGGCACGGAGTGCCGGTGCCAGCAGCTTAAAGTCATTAACAGAGGAGCTTGCAGGAGTTTTCCTCGCTCTCGACACCCTTCCCCGAGGAGGTTTCAGATGAGTGTTCGCTCCAGAGGAACGGCTGAGCCCTGCTGAAAACAACTGCCAGCCCCTTCTGCTGGGCTGCTCTGCCCTCCGCGCCGTGCCGGGGGCTCGGGCTTCTTTTGCTGGCAGTGGGATGTTCTTGTTCAGGGAATGTCATGGGAAAGGCGGCGGAGATGAGTGCTGGAATTGGGATCCGTCTCCGTTCCAGGCAAAATCGGGTGATTTGTTGTCAAGTTCAGGCTGTCCCAGGCAGTAAATATCAGTACAAGTGAGCAGAAGGTTTTCAGCTGGGATTGGGGCGGGATTGGGGATCAGAGAGCGGCCTGGATTGGAAGGGCCCATAAAGCTCCTCCAGTTCCAGCCCTTTTCCATGGGCAGGGACACCTTCCATTATCCCAGGTCGCTCAAATCCAACCTGACCTTGAACACTTCCAGGGATTCCAGGGCCTCCCCACCCTCCCAGGGAACAATCTTTGTGGTCCCACCGCAAAGACCCAGCAGGACAAAGCAGAAATTACATTTTCTCTCCTTTTTTTTTTCCTCCTACGAGCAGAAAGTCTTGAGAGCTGAAAACTGTCCGTCGATCCACATTCCCTTCTTCCCTGGGGAACGCTGCACCCAAAAAGCTGCCGGAGTTCGAGCTGGAGCCCAGCTGGCCCTGGCAGGGCAGGGCTTGGCTGCTCCTTTCCGAGTCCCCAGGGCTTGTTCGGAGCCCCCTGAGCGCTCCCGCGATGAGAAGGGAATTGTGGAGACAACGGGGGTCTTAATGCCAGAGGGCTGATTATTTCCCGTGGAAAGGCCGAGTGCTCCCAGTGTCCCGTGTCACTGGAATATTGGTGGGCAGGAGGGTTTGAGTTCTCTGATGCTTTGAGCTGTGAAGAGCCAGCTCTCCTTGCCGGGGGAGGTGGGAGCCACATTTCACCCGTGGACCAAACCGATTATTGCAGGAAGCAACCCCTTGTACTGCTGAGATGAAGCTGCACTGTTGAGCTGGTGCAGGGAACAGATCCTGCTGGGAATTCATCCCGGGAATGGTTATTTTACAGGCAGACCCGCTTCCCAAGGCATCTCACCTTGCCACAGGAAGAATGCCAGTGTTGGCATATAAATAGGGAAGGAATGTCTTGCCTCCTTTGGCAGCCAAACCCACTTAGATCAGATTAGAACAAACAAGTAACTTTGGCTTTAACTGATCGTTGTCCCCGGGAGGAAATTTAAATACAAAGTGGGATGAGATGTCCCTGGCTCCATAAGGAATTAAGGGGGGGGGGAGGGGAATAAAATAAGTAAAATAACAATAAAATAAGTAAAATCTTCTTTTCCCAGTGTATCGGTGGGAAGAGTATTTGTGCTGGAGGGTGAAAAACCCAGGGAGGTTGGGCTTGGTCACTCGTGGACTTGCCGAAGAGTTTTGTGTCTCCATGTGCAGCTCCAGGGAGAGCAGGAATGTGGTTTGTGCTCGCAGAGGTCAGATGTGTGCAAGGAGGAGTTTTGTTGAAGGATCGTCCCGTGGCTGGCTGATAAATTGGTGTGTGGTGTTCCACGTGCTTGGCTCCATCGTGTCAATATTTTGGAAGCCGGGCGGGCTGTTTTGCCCAAAGTTTACCTTGTGCTTCTAAAACAAAGGGGGGTGCGGGTGGCTCAGGAGATGCCGTGCCCCAAACAGGGCAGGAACTGGGGGGCAGATCACCAGAGCAGGGGGTTCTCCAGCATTCCCGGGAGTGTCGTGACATGGGGAACACCAGAGCTGAGTTTTGGGATTGGCACAGGGAGGCTTTGTCAACGCCTGATGAAACGGGTGCTGTTGTGGGAGCACCCAGATCGTCCCTGTGTGATCCACAGGGGCAGCTGGGCTGGTCTCAGGAGGGTTTGGGGGTCCAGCAGTTAAAATGTCCCTGGGATTGTAGAACTGGAGCTCTGCAGGTGTGGGTTTGGAAGGGGGAGATGGTAAGAGGAGTCCAGGTAAGGAAAAGAAGGGAAGCTCCTGGTGCTTTTTTTGCATCATTAAGGAGTGTTTGGTGACCCAGCAGGTAAAACACCGCTTGAAGTTATAAAACTGAAGCTCTCCAAGTGTTTTTGTGGGCAGTTTGAAAGGGGGAGGTGGGAAGAGAAGTCCAGGTAAGGACACGAAGGGAATCTGGACTCGTGCTCATTCCTTCCCTCGGCCTTTTCCAGGAGTGGTGAGTCAATCCCAACAGGAGCATCTGCCACTGTCCAGGGCAGCTGCCTCGAGCTTTCCTGTTGCTATGGAGGCTTTGACAAACTCGGTGGCGATTCCAAAATTGAAATTATTTGGTGTGTAAAGAGCTCTAAGTGAAAAATGGAGAGGATTTTAAACTCATCCCCTAAGCACATTCCAACGATGTGAGAAGAACAAACTTTATTTTGGAGGGATCGAATTCACACTTTGGTGAAGCCAGAGAAGATTTTGCTGTTTAAATCTTCTTTTTTTTTTCCCTGCTGCATACCACTCTCAGCGAAGTTCCAAAACATTTAGCAGGGTTTTAAGATAAACTGGTAGACTGGAAATGAGTCAAAATGGTTTTTAGAAACGACATTAAGTTGACTGAGAGACTCCAGAGTGTGCGTGGAACGTGCTGTCAGCGCAGATGGGATTATTGCAGACGTTCTGGTGTTGTAAGGGAGAAATGGTCCAGGGGCCGGGGTGTGGAGCGCAGCCTGTGCAAAAAGCCGTACCAAATTCCTGTGAAAACGACGAAATTCGATGGTTATGGCCGTTCTCCGTGTTCCAAGGTGTCCTTCAGGAGGCAGGTTTATCCCGGGGGTTACAGTTTATTATTTCTGGCAGAACCTTTCCCCGCCGGTGACTGCCCAGGTGGAATTTGTTCCCGGGCTTTGCTCGGGACAGACCCATTTACGCTCAGTTTGCGCCTCTCGTCTCCCACCTGCCCGTTCGGAAGCACAGATAACACATCTGGGGCCTCCTGGCCCCGGGGAGGCGAAAATGCTAATGCTGGGAAGCAGATCTTGATGACAGATTTCCTTTCAGTGCCTTTGTGAGTGACTGGGAGCATCAGTGCGAGCATTTGGGAGCTCAGAGTAAGTTGTGATGCCCCGCAAGTGTCACCTCTGGGTGACAAAGGGAAACAAAGGGGGGTGAAACCCTGGTGCGGTTTTTAAGGCAATGTGAGTGGACAAGTGATGAAAACAAGAGTTTTGAAGGGGAAGAGGAATTTTAGCAGTGAACTGGAAGAAAACCAGGCCCTGAGAGGGGATTTGGAACAAAGAATTAGGCCCTGGTGGGTGAAACAGTCGCCCTTTAGCGTGGGAGGTTTGGGCTTTTGGCACCTCTTTTGATGAGGTTACAAGTTGCAAGGGTCAGATGTCTGATAATGTGGTCATATAAAGCTTATTTTTGCTTCATCTGTGTCTCCAACTTGTCAAACGATGGCAGAAAAGTAAGAAAAGGTGAATGACTCCGGTGTTGCTTTTGGGTGGGAAACACCTGGCTGGGCTTTAATCCTGCTCATGGAAAGGTACAAATGAGACCCAGCAAGGGATTTGAATATAAGGCTGTTGGATCTAAAATTCCTTCACAGCCAGTGAAAGCTTTCAGCTTATTGCAAAAGCTGAGGGATTATAATGCTGCAGGATTCTGAAATGGCAACCTCTGGAACTATTTTCTGGGGAGATAATGCTTGAAAAAAATCCAGATTCCCAGCGCTGGAAATCACTGGTTTGACAGTCTTTGTGTCCCAAACCGGATTTCTGGATACAGGCAGATGATTCAGCCTGAGAAGTGGAAAAAGCCTGAAGGTTTGTGATCGTATTTTATTTTATTTTATTTTGTTAGTGGCAGGGTATTATGGAGAGTGTTTTTCTGGAATTGGGAATGGGTTCTGCTTCGTTTTCCACGAGCCCGTTAAACGGCCCCGGGCAAATGGCCAAGTCCATCCAGGGAAAATATGTTGCCTGCTGAGTTAGCAAAATCCCGGTCGCTGGGTGTTTCGGGAATGGTCCCAAAAAACGGCCGGAGCAAGGCTTTGGGAATAGGTCTGGGAATAGGTCTGGGAATAGGTCGTTAGCAGCACTCGGGCTCTTGACTTTGCATCTCCATGGGCTGGGCAGCTTGAGCACTTCCCAGGGAAATGTGGGAATGCCGGGATGTGTCTGCAGAGAAAACTTAACCACTTCAGAACACCTTTTTTTGGGTTTGTTGGGGTTTTTTGGGGGTTTTTTTGCACATAAAGCAGCTGAGATGCACGAGAAAGGAGTGATTGTGCTGTGATATAAACAATTCCCCCTCGCGTTCCAGCCCTGGTTACTCTCCCTGGTGGGCTGGAACTTGGACCAGATGTGTTTTCCCCCTGCCTGGGAGTTGCTGGGCCTGTGTCATGCACCTGTCCCTCAAAGTGGGGCCGATATTGAGGCTTTGATGTGCTCTGCAGTATTAACTGATCCAGCTGGAGGTGGCCGGACCGGTTTGTGGAACCCAGGAATATCCTGAGCTGGAAGGGACCCACCAGGATCATCGAGTCCAACTCCTGGTCCTGCCCAGGACACCCCAGAAATCCGCCCAGTGTCATTTTAGGCATCACTTTTCATTTTCACATTGCAGCCTCTGGTCGTTCCTTGCTTATTTGCTTTGGAGAATTCATTTTTCTTGGGCGTTTTCCTGTGTTTCTGTCCTGCTGCTGAGATTGAAGCTGATGGATGTGTGACACTGAATATTAACAGAGGCAAAGTGAAAAATCACACTCTTATTTACCTTTATATTTACCTGAATCATGTGTTTTCTTGCCACCTTTTTAAAATTAGCACGTGCCAGTTTTATCACACTTCTGATTCTGCCACAGCCAGATAATGTGATTTATTAAGTATGAAAGTGTTTAACTTAAAACTGCACCGGGGTTTTTTTGAAGGGTTGAGCTCACATAGGTTTTATCTGTACTAGAAACGATTTAGGAGGAAGCAGAGAAGCTCCAGTTTGGGTTAGAAATTTGGGTGGGAACCAGATTGAAACCTGTCCCAGGTGGGGTGGAATGTTGGAATTCTGTTTGTCTGGTGGAATATTGGAGCTGTTTTCGTGAATCCCCCGACCTCCAACCACTGCCTGGCTCCTTCAGCAGCTGCTCAGCTGGTTTGGAATCGGTGCATTATCTTAACTACTGTAGATTATTTATTTATGCGCTGCGGTTGTTTCACCACTGGGTGCAAATCTGGTTGCCCCAGGACTTCATGGAGCCGCTGGATGGTGCTTCCAACCCAAAGGCATCCAGGAGCCTTAAAAGAGCCTCAGGTCATTGATGAATATGCAAAATGACTTTGCCTTTTAATTGTAACGCAGTTAGAATTGGTTGGGTTTTTCTCCTGAGCTGTATTCTGAAAAAGGTCTTGTTTTCTGTTAAAAAACAAATCAGTTTTCAGGGTGCTCAGACTTTCTCCTTGACCTTGGGTTTGTGTGTAGTGGTCGTTATCCCTGATGAGCATGGGATATATATTGATTTATCCCTGAATAAACCTGTTCATTCCTCGCAGTCCCTCCTGGCTGCATCCATTTAAAAGCTGCTGCTCAGCTGAGGTTTGCTGAGACAGTGACGTTTTGGGGGTGGACTGTGGGAAATTACAAGTCCTGCGTTGTAAAGGAAACGTGGAAATAACTGCTGGGCTCCAGGAGGTTCAGATCCAGGGAGGTTTGGGATCCAGAGCTGGAAGGAGCCCTGTTATCCCATCCATTGGTGTTTGTTGGTGGATCCCTGCCCTGTTATCCCATCCATTGGTGTTTGTTGGTGGATCCCTGCCCTGTTATCCCATCCATTGGTGTTGGTGGATCCCTGCCCTGTTATCCCATCCATGGTGTTTGTTGTGGATCCCTGCCCTGTTATCCCATCCATGGTGTTTGTTGGTGGATCCCTGCCCTGTTATCCCATCCATTGGTGTTGGTGGATCCTGCCCTGTTATCCCATCCATTGGTTATCCCATCCATGATGTTTGTTGGTGGATCCCTGCCCGGAGCTGGATCCCGTTCCTGGCACCAGGAAAAGGGCCCAGGCTGGTCCCTCTGGGGGCAAACCCAGGGCAGGTCACTGAAAGCGCCCCCTGAGCCCCCAGGATCTGCAGTAGCTCTGGTTTAGTGCAGGGAAGGGGCAGGAATGTGATTTTCCGTGCGAGGTGTTGCTTCCTTCACCCACACCTTGCTCTACGAGTTGCCCTTTTTTTTTTTTTATTACATTTGAGCCTTTTAATGTTTGCAGACTTGCAAACCTTGCCTGATCTTTGATTACTCTGGTGCAGGGACCTCGTGGCTTTGCTCTGTGTCCTGATAAGCATCTTCAAAAACTGCTTTGAAACCCAGTTTCCTCTGTGCTTCTTAACCAGAGCCCGTATCTGCAACTCATTCTGTGAAGAGGTCGGGCTCTTTTGAGAGGGGTAAATCCACCTTTCAGGAGAGGCAAAGCTCAAACCGCTCCGACGCTGCTTTGCTACGTTTGGGATTAGAAACTTAAAGGGGGAAACGCGAAAATACTCTCTGAGCCTATTTTAGGCGCTGAAATCAGTGGTTTGTTGTTCGCCTGAAGGTCCGAGGGGACCTTTAGCAGCTGCTCGGCTGTTGAGCCGCGTTATTGGAAAGTTGTGGGTCCCTCGAGGGTGGCAGCGGTGGGTTCAAAGCGAAAGCGGGTTCCTGAGGCTGCAGAGTGAAGTGGTTTCAACACCAGCCAACTCTTGATAATTCAGAATAAACCCCCCCTTTTGTTGTTTTTGTTTGAAGTGGCGCAGTGTAAGGGGTTTGTCAGGCAGAACGTCCCTCCGAGGGCGGCAGGGATATTTCAACCTTCAGTAAAGTGGGGGAAGGTGAAGTTTCCTTTTCCTGATGAGTTTTGCGCTTTCCTGGTCTCTCCAGCAGCAACATTCCAGTAGCCTTCCTGATTTCCTCCTGCTGGAGGTGCTTGATGTCGCCTCGGAAATACTCAGGGATCGTTTCCTTCTGACTGGGATTGCTCTGAGCTCCTGAATAGTTCACTGAACTTAGGGAAAGGAAAAGCCAGACCGGGCTCCATCCTTCCCAGGGCTCTCCAGGGGCCTTCCTGGGTGCAGGGATGTTAATTTTGCCCTGCAGTCACAACTGCTTCATCCTATAATTTGCTGGTTTTTCCATCGGAACCTGGGCTAAGTGGGAGGTGGAACTGGGTGGGCTTTGAGGTCCCTTCCAAGCCCAACCATTGCGGGATTCTCTCGAAGCCTGTCCGGGTGGAACTTTCTGCCCCCGTGTGGGGAGTATTTGAGCCCAGCGGGATGTGGCAGGAAATTTATCCCGGACATCCACGTCTGAAGCGCTGCTTTAGGCTGGTTGGGGTTTATTGTCGCTCCAGGAACACCAATGCTAAAACCAGGCAGGTGATCCTGTCAGTCCCAGGTGTTTCACACCTGGCTGCCGAGCCCAGGCTTACACCCGCAAGGGAATTCTCACATTCCAGGAGTGGAGATCCTGTTCTCTTCATATGGAGCTGCTCAGTCCATCCGTTCCTGTTGGGTCCTTCTCTGCCCTCTAATCCTGGGATGTCTCTGTGCTTAATTCTCCTTTCCTGCCCCCTCTGGTCACAGATTTAGCCCCAGGAATTCCATTTGCCCGAGGCTTCCAGAGTGTTTCCAGTTCCATCTGCGCAGCCGAAAATCTTGGCTTGCTGTGGCAACCCTGTGCTCCAAAAATGTTAATTGTCTTGGTGAAAAAGAGATGTGAGAGATTGATTACTTGTATTCAGGAGGGGATCACGGGGCTGTTCCTTCTTTTTTTTTTTTCGCAAGAGGAAGTAACAGTGTCCTGGTCAAATTCCAGCTTGGAATAACTGCGAGGGAAATGTGGATGGGCAAATGGGATATTGTTTGGCTTCTGCTCTGAGGATTAAATAACTGGGGGGGAAGGGAGAATGAGACAAAGGAGTGATTGCTTTAACTCAAGAGGCTGTGCGAGGGATGTGTGAGGTGTCCTTGGTTTGATTTGGTGCTGCAAGTCGGAAATGCCTGCACTGAAATCCCTCAGCCCTGTGTCCATTAGGGTGGGTCTGTGTGGAACGTGCCTGGCTGAGGATGGGCTCCCTTTGGGAGACACGGGGGAAGCAGAGGTGTCTTTGGGTTAGGGGGGTGGGAGCAGAGCGGCGTTTGGGGCCGTCAGCGCTCCCCGAAGTCTGGGCGAGACGCAGATCGGCATCATCCGTGGAGCTGATCTTTGCTGGATGGGGAACGTTCGTTGCCTTGATTTCCGTACCACAGGAATCTTCTGCCCCACAAAAGGTGTTGGCAGCTCCCTGTGGTTTTCCTTGAGACACCCCTCCCTCAGCAGCCCGGAGATGACGAACCTCGTGCTTCCCTCCAGCTGTACAAACCCAGAAGAATTTGCTGCAATTTTAGTGACTCGGGTTTTTGTTTGTTTTTTTTTTTAATTGACTTTGTTTTCTCTGTTGTCTCTTCTAGATAAAATGTTCAGGGGTTCGTTGGCACCTTTCTCCAGAAGAATAACCCCAGCTCTGCTCTTGCCATAACCCTGGAATTCTGTGGCCTCCACTCAACACCAGCAGGGAGCCCCCGTTTCGTCCGCCCCGTGTCGATGGAACCCGCGCCGGGCTGGAGGACCCCCCCTGATCCCGAGCTGCTGCTGCTGCTGCCTTGGTTTTTCTGGGATTGAAGGTGCTCCATGAACCAGGGCCCCCCAAATGAGTCAAACAGCCAATTCTTGCCAGCAGCTGGTTGAGAACTGCCCGGCGCCCGTGGCGGGGATGGCACAGGAGGACGGTCGCCGCGGGCAAGTGCCACCCACCTTCTACCACGGGGCCAGCCAGGAGCTCGACCTGTCCACCAAGGTGTACAAGAGGGAGGCAGGGAGCCCTTACTCCGTGCTGGTGGACAGCAAAATGAGCAAAGCCCACCTCCACGAGAGAGAGGAGCAGCCTTATTTCAGGGAGAACAGAGCGGTAGGAGAGGTCCGGGCTGTGAAAGAAGACAGAGAAAACTCTGACGACTCTGAGGAGGAAGAGGAGGAGGAAGATGAAGTGACTTACAAAAGGGAGCAGATTATAGTAGAGGTAAACCTTAACAACCAAACCTTAAATGTATCAAAAGGGGAGAAGGGTGTCCCCTCCCAGTCCAAAGAGACTGCTGTTCTTAAGACCAGCAGTGAGGAAGAGGAGGGTGACAGTGGGGAAGAGGCCACTGAAGACAGTAATGATTATGAGGAAAATGAGAGGCAGAAGAAAAAAGAGAAAAGAGTGGAAAAAGTTAGTGTTGCACAAAGGAGAACGAGGAGAGCTGCCTCTGCTGCAGCAGCCACCACTTCCCCACCACCCAGAACTACAAGGGGTCGTAGAAAGAGTGTGGAGCCCCCCAAGCGTAAGAAGAAAACTGCAAAGGAGCCCAAGGCACCTGTGCAGAAATCAAAGTGTGAAGAGAAGGAGACTTTAACCTGTGAGAAGTGCCCCAGGGTGTTTAACACACGCTGGTACCTGGAGAAGCACATGAACGTCACTCACAGGCGAATGCAGATCTGCGACAAATGTGGGAAGAAATTTGTTCTAGAAAGTGAGCTGTCCCTTCACCAGCAAACTGACTGTGAAAAAAATATCCAGGTAGGTTTGCTCACCTGCTTGCCAGATTTCCACACCTTCTGTCGTGCCCTGGCTACAGTAGTGGACACTTCAGAGGGGGAAATCTTTTGCGCAGCCCAGGTTGTGGCCCAGGCCTTGTCTCTGCGTAGCAGCGCTTCGGGGTCTTCCAGAACTGCAGGGAGAGGAGTGTTCAGCTGCCCGGGCAGTTACTCTGGTAGCTGGGGAGCACGCAGAGCTACTCTGCCGGTGTCAGCCTGGGCTGAGAACAGTTTGCAGTGCAGCTCCTGGACGGGAGGAACCCCCTCCTCGGGGTTCCCAGGTCAGTGTTCCCAGGTGAGGCTTCACGGCAGGACTTGGCTGTGCTGGAATCACAGGTTTGGGCAGTCCCAGAGAGGCAAGCAGGTGAGAAAGACACCAGTGTGGAGTCAGGATTTGAACATGGGTTAAAATCCCAGGTACAATCCCAGTTATCCTACTGGGATGATGATCCTCAGGTCATTTGCAGTAAGTGCTCCCATGTGGATATAGAAGTGTTATGGATTCGGTGCCTAAATCGTGAGCCTGCCCTTCTCCCAGGGCCAAAAGCCCCGTAAATCTCCCTGATGACACAGAAATCCCCGCTCTTTCTCCCCACCAGATTTGCAGCTTTCCTTCCTCACCCAACAATGGGAGGCTGTGCTGTCACAGAACCAGCTCAGAGCTCGGGGTTGTGGAAGGAGCTTCAGAGCCCGTGATTCATCTGTGGTTTTGGGCTTTGCTCGTGGGCATCTCTGTTCTCCTGGCTCTGGGGGCACGGGTGGTTCCTCTGGCAGCTCAGGGCGCTCTCCTTGCCCTGTTAAACCAGGCTCAGCGTTGCCACCTCGCTGTGAAATAACCCCTCTGCCAGCACTGAGCAGCTCCAGCTCAGCCTCTGGGCAGCCTGGGGGTTGGCAGGGCAGCAAGTTTTCTGTCTGTCCAGCAGAGGATTTTACCAGGATGATTTAAGGGTTCTTTGTTTGTTTGTTTGCTTAAATGCTGAAGTGAACTGGGATTCGGTCCCCACTGCCTGGGAGACGTGAAGTATTTCTTGCAGCTTCTCTTTTCTAAGCCTGAACTGCAGCTCTGGGTAACTCCGTGCTGTTCTTCCTTACGTTTCAGCTCATAGGAGGAAGACTGAAGGAGTGTAATAAAAGATAATGAGTCTTGAGCCTAGTTAGTAAAACACATCAACATTTCAGTGTGTCCCTGCAGCTCTGGGGAGAAATACTTCAAAAGTTCAGCGCAGCAGAGAACATTGAAATGTAAATCTGAGGAATGGCCCAGCATCCAGGTGGCTCTTTCACAGCAGAAAATCTTTTCACTTTAAACAGGAATCCATGAATGGTGGGAACACATGGTATAGAATAAAGAAGTGTGTGCTTCTGAGAGGATAAATTCCTGTGTCCCGGAAGTGGGTAGGAAAAGAAGAAAAAAGTGTGCAAATTATTTCTAATATCCAGAAGAATCAGGTCCAGAAACTCCCCCAGGTATTTCCAGTGCCAGAATCACTGCCAGTCACCTTCAGATTCTCCATATCTGAGCATATGTCCAGCAGTTATTTCTCTGTCCTGACCTTTGGAATGTGTTTTACAGCGTCCTGCTGATGTGTTTTTATTCCACTGGGCAAAAGGAGCGCGGGGGGGGTGAAAATTGTGCTTCGTGCCAAGGGGGATGTGGAGCTTTGTGTAGGAGAAGGAACGGTTCGACATGTGAGTGGTGATGGAACTGGTGAAACACGGCTGGCTCCTCTCTGCCTTTTGTCTAAGTGATGGGTATATCTGTTTTTCCACGTGGTTTCTGATTTTCCTCCTTTCAAGATCAGCAGTTTCTGTTGTCACCTCGAGCTCTGTGTGGTTAGTCTCAGTATTAGTGCTCTAATCACCAATTAAGTTGCAGACTGGCCTCTTCAAGGCCTGGCTTAACTTCATACCACAGGATTTATGATCATTTCACAGCATTGCTTTGCTCTTCAGGTATTTTTCCCTCTCAGGGGCTGCAGTTTGTTCCCCACGTGCCTCCAAGGAGGTGTTTTGGGGGCAGAGCCTTTTCCTCAGGGAAGGGACCAGAATTCCCAAGCCTGCAGAGATCCCAACTTGTCTGTGCAGAGAAGAAACGACCCAGCTTGGCAGAATTGATAAATTCTTGCTAATGGAACAGCACCCAGCCCTCCTCACTGGGAGGGAAGGGGTTAATGGAGAGGCAGAAAATGGGGGTGCCCCAAACACCCACCAGCCACCAAAAAGGAGCCCCAGTTCCTTCCTCTTCACTCCAGAGACCAAAATGTCTTGGTTTCCTCACGTGTCTGCCATCAAGTTGTACAGCTGTTCTGGAATGTTCCAAATTCTACAAGGATTTTTTGGTCAAGTCTTTAGAACTAATTTGGGAAAAGATGTTGGGAAGCCCGTGGTCCTGCTCATCGCTGATTTTAGGGACGTTTCCCAGGAATTGTGGGAAGGAATTCACACATTTCTTGCATGTTGTCATTTTTGAGACCTGCAGAGCTGCTGAGACCTTTAATAAATGAAGAACCAGAACACAAAAGATGGAGGTGGCACCTTGCTTTGCCCTCTGAATCCCAGAATCCACGTCAGGAGCTGCGGGATGGGAGCTGCTTTCTGTGGAGAACCAGAAGGATCAGAGAGTTTTGGCTGATTAAACCTGGAATTTGGGGGGGGGGTCACAGTGCTGATTCCAAAGGGCTGGATGTGCACGTGGATCTAAGGCAGCGTGGTGGGGTTGGTCTCTTCCAGCTCTGTTGGATTCTCCCCTCACCAGGGGTTTGGATTCTTCCCTCACCAGGGTTTGGATTGTCCCTTCACCAGGGTTTGGATTGTCCCTCACCAGGGTTTGGATTGTCCCTCACCAGGGATTTGGATTGTCCCACACCAGGGTTTGGATTGTCCCCTCACCAGGGTTTGGATTGTCCCTCACCAGGGTCTGGAATGTCCCCACACCAGCAGCATCATTGCCTGTGAAGTTGTCTCTGTTGGAGCTCCTGGGCTGAGTTTTGGAATTATAAGTTCTCTTCAGGTGGCACCAAAGTGCTTGTTTTAACATCCTCTCTCCTCCTGCTTGATCTGGCTTTTCTTAGCGTAGTTGTTTCAGGTGTTCACCAAAAACCAGATGTGCAGTCTGAGGCAGCGTTTTGACTTGTTCGGGCTCGTTTTTGTGCTGGGATCGCCGGCCCTCCCTAATTCCACCTTCCTTCTTTGTCCCATCCCAGTGCGTGTCCTGTAACAAATCCTTCAAGAAGCTCTGGTCCCTCCACGAACATATCAAGATTGTCCATGGATATGCAGAGAAGAAATTCTCCTGTGAGATTTGTGAGAAGAAGTTCTACACCATGGCCCACGTGCGGAAACACATGGTTGGTGAGTTGGTGGCGGAGCTTCTCTTGGGCCTGGGAGGTCTCCGTGTGGTTCTTGGCTCGTGTTGGCTGTTCTGGAAAGAAAGATAATAAGGCAAAAGAAAAATAATAAGGCTGGGAGTGCTGGGGGGGTTCCCTTGGAGAAGAGAAGGATCCAGGGAGAGCTGAGAGCCTAAAGGGGCTCCAGGAGAGCTGGAGAGGGACTGGGGACAAGGCATGGAGGGACAGGACACAGGGAATGGCT
>JAWMRA010000076.1:436817-449547 GCA_035584735.1 Pseudotriccus pelzelni | reverse complement strand
CACAGCCCCAAGGCTGCCAGAGCTCCAGGAGGGTTTGGATGATCCTCTGGGGCACAGGGGGGGATTGTTGGGGTGTCCTGGGCAAGGCCAGGAGTTGGACTGGGTGGTCCTTGTGGGTCCCTTCCAGCTCAGGATATTCTATGACCCCACAGTAAATGTCTTACCACAGTAGAAAATTCCCACTTGCCTTGGTCTGAATACAGTTTTCCTTTGAGAATTTTGCCCTTCAGACAGGGTTGGAATGTAATCCTGTCTTTTTTCCGCGCTAACTGGATGACGTTTATGCACCTGAGCAGTGGAAGTGGTGGAATACGGGATTTACATATTCTCCAGCAGATGGTGAAAACCAAATCAGTGCAACAGGCCCAGCACTGATCTTCTGAAGGTTTGACCCCGAGGACTCCATTGGGCTTCCCTGGGTTAAGGTGGCAGGTCGTCCTAAAAGGAAGAAAACTCAGCAACAACAAAGCCCTGCAAACCCAGCTTTTTGTTGCCAAGACCAGACCCAAAGCCTTCCTTCCCTTCGTGAGACTGGTGGTATTCTGCTCACCAGGACGAAGGCTTTCCACTGGAAGTTTGGGGCTGGAATTTCTTTTTCATCTGAGCATGCTTGTCCTCACTCAGTGTGATTGAATGTGTTATCCTTAGGGGGCACTTTAATTGAATTCTCTATCAGCCTCTGCTTTAAGAGCCAGGAGGGCCCAGAGGACAGATTACCAATGGGGGTCCTGTGGATAAGGTGATTAAAAATTATTTGGCTGTGGAAGAGGGAATGCTGTTGTTCTCCATTGTGTTTCTCTGCGAAGAGATAACACTGGGACTGACTACAGGGTGACAGGTCATACATGTTTAATGCCAACAGCTATAAAAAGAAACTTGCAGTAGGGCTGCTCATTGGGAATTTATTAAATAAAAGTTATTACCATAGTTCAGTGTAATCCCAAGGATATCTCTTCATGTCCTCCTCTTGGAACACAAGCTATCAAAAATTAAGTTAGGAAGTGGTTGTGTTAAGAGCAGATTAGATCTGAAAGGCAGAATTGTATTTTTATTTTTTTTCTGATGGAATTTGGGTGCTGAGCACTGATTTGTTTTTTGCTCACAAAGCTCGTATGAGGGAATCACAGAATACCCTGACCTGGAAGGGACCCACAAGGACCACCCAATCCAGGATACCCCAACAATCCCACCCTGTCCCCGAGGGTGTTGTCCAAACGCTCCTGGAGCTCTGGCAGCCTTGGGGCCGTGCCCACTGCCCTGGGGAGCCTGGGCAGTGCCAACCACCCTCTGGGGAAAGAACCTTTCCAAAAATCCATCCTATCCCTCCCCTGGCACAGCTCCAGCCATGCCTGGCTCCTGTCACTGATCTTCCCCCTGGGGTGGCTCCAGAGCCCAGCCCAGGGAGAATCTGTGAGGGGTGATGGAGCAAAAACCGACCTGCAGAGTGCTGGGAAGAGCCAGACTCCTCCTGGCCGTCTGCAGGGCACAAATCCCTGTCCCGGGGGTGGGACGGGAACAGGCTGGGGAGGAACCCCCAGGCAGGGCCCTCCCGGCACAAGGCCGAGGTGTGCCGGGCTCGACCATCTCAGAGACCTTTTCCAACCCTAATAATTCCCCGATCCGGTGAAACACCACGAGGTGTCCCGGGTTAATGGTCAGCGATCTCAGAGACTTTTTCCAGCCCTATTAACTCCCTGATCTGACGAGACACCCCAGGGGTGCCGTCCCCGCGTCCTCGCGAGGGACGTGTGTGCGACACAGTGACCTCCTTGACCGCAGGAACGAGGGGATTAGCGGTGACAGAACGATCCCTTCAGGGGCAGGATAAACCCCTTAGGGATGTCAGCGGGGGTGTCAGGGGGGGATTAAACCCCCCGAGGTAGCCCAGGGGCACCGCCCGGCGGCTCCGCCCCGGCCGCCGACGCTCCGGGTGCTGTGCTCCTTGCAGGGCGTGGGCATGGCCACCCCCCGGCCCCCCCGGTTCCTGCTGGTGTTCGACTTCGACGAGACCATCGTGGCCGAGAACAGCGACGACTCGGTGGTGCGGGCGGCGCCGGGGCAGGCGCTGCCGGAGCCGCTGCGGCAGAGCCAGCGCCAGGGCTCCTACAACGAGTACATGCAGCGCGTCCTGGCCTTCCTGGGCGACCAGGGCGTGCGCGCCGCCGACTTCAGGGCCGTCTACGAGAACATCCCGCTGACCCCGGGCATGCCGGAGCTCTTCCAGTTCCTCTCCAAGAACCGCGAGCTCTTCGAGGTCGTCCTCATCTCCGACGCCAACATGTTCGGCATCGAGGCCAAGCTGAGGGCGGCCGGCGTCCACTCGCTCTTCCGCAAGATCTTCAGCAACCCGTCCAGCTTTGACAAGAGGGGCTACCTCACCCTGGGGCCCTACCACAGCCACAAGTGCCTTGACTGCCCGGCCAACATGTGCAAGAGGAAAATCCTGACGGAATACCTGGCGGAGAGGGCGCAGGAGGAGGTGGAGTTCGAGCGGGTCTTCTACGTGGGAGACGGTGCCAATGATTTCTGCCCTTCCGTGGCTTTGACTTCGGCGGACGTGGCTTTCCCACGGAAGGGCTTCCCCATGCACAGGATGACCCAGGAGATGGAGAAGAAGCAGCCCGGGGCCTTCCAGGCCACCGTCGTCCCCTGGGAATCGGCCGCAGAGGTCGCCCGGTACCTCCAGGAGCTCCTCAAGAGGAAATGCTGAGAGAGGCTCCGGAGGCTGCCGCAAGCGGCCGGGAAAAAGAGAAGCCTGGGGTGGTCACATCCCGCGCCCCTGCTTGTCCCCGCTCCCGGGCTGTTCTCCTGCCTTCCCGAGCTCCTTCCTCCCCGGTGAATAAAGCACTTTCTCCAGGTCCCTGTCCCTCCCCTGCCATGGTGAGCTGGAGCCGTCCCTGCAGCTCGGACTCCTGGGCCCCCCCGGGGGCCTTTGCCAACGTTACTGGGGATTGGCTGGGGTCGTGTTGCTTTTCTCCTTCTCCCTTTCGACTTCACGAGGGAATTCCTAAAAATCCAGAAGCGGTTCCCCGCGGGCTGGGAACATCCTTCCTCCCCTCCCAGCCACACGAGGAGCTGCCTGCTTATGCTCAAGGGCTCCTTCCCTCTTTGTGAGCCCACTGGGAATTTAATCCAGGAAATTCATGCTCCCTGGCTCCTCCACATCCCACCCAGGCAGGGCAGCTCCAGGCCCAGCTGCTGAGCCTTGTGATGGGGTTAATTGTCCCTTGGGACTTTATTCTCTGAGAAAAAACACATCATGAGGATCAGGAAAGCTTTTGGAAAGGTGGCAGATGGAAAAAACCTCCCCAGCCCATCCCCTCTCCTTCTCCAGGGGGGGAGGACCTGTCCTTGCCTTCCACTTCCATCCTCTGCTCCTGCTCCCAGGGGGAAGTGTCCCCGTGTCCCTGACAGGTTCCTCCTTGCCCTGAGCCATTTCCAGTCGTGTCCTTGTGCTTGCTGGATCGTGCGACCCCCCCTCTTCCCCCAGGGAGGGGACAGTTCCCGTCCTGACCTGGTGGAGAGGTGCCAGACCTCCCCAGGGGAGCTTTCGTGGTGCTCTGGCACTTCTGGCACCGGGTCCCCAGAGGCCAAACCCCCCCCCCCAGCTCTCCCTGTGTCCCCCCTACCCCACTGCAGTATTAATTACCCCTTCTAATTGCACTCTGCAGGGGGGACCTCCAGGATCCGCTGCTCTCCGGTGTTGGCTTCTCCTGGATTTATCCACAGCCTTACCGGCCCCCGAGGGTGGCTCGGACTCCTCCAAACCCTGGGATCCCTGACAGCAAACCCCAGCAGTAAGGAAATAACCAAAGCAGCCCTGAGTTGTTCCTCCTCTTATTTCGCCCCCTCCTCTCTGTTCTTCCTCCTCCGGACCCCGTTCGACTGTGTGGAACTCAAAGCCATGGAATTAAAGATGCATATATATGTATATAGATAGATATCTCTATATTGCAGAGACACAAGTTGGTTGTATCCAGGACATAAACCTGGGCGTCAAACAGCTCTTGAGTCGCACCAAAATGTTGTTTCTCTTCCTTGGGCTGGTGGAAGTTGGGGAATGGGAATAAAGGCAGGGAATCCCTCTGGACTGGGGTCTGGGTCGGGGTCTGGGTCGTCCCTGCTGTGGCTCAAGCCAAGGGGAACAGCAGGCAGGTTTCCTGGAGCCCCTCTCCTCATCCGTGGGGATGTTCAGCCCAGTCTCCCGTTCCCGGGATTTGATGCCGTGCTGGCCTCGCCCTTCCCAAGGATCGGGAGCACGGCCAGGATCAGTGCCAGGACGTGCTGTGTTCCCGTGTCAGGGAGCTCAGTGTCCCGGTGCTGAGCGTTCCCAGGGAGGGAGGTGGGAGAGCGGGTGCAGTCACAGCAGTGCCAGCAGTGCCAGCAGTGCCACCCCCTCCGCTCCCGTGCCAGTTCCCAGCGGGGCCGAGCCGGAATTCCAGGGCGAAGCACGGGATGGGGAGGGGGGCGCAGGGCCGGCCTGCCCCGTGGGGGCTCAGCAGGGCTCCACGTAATTCCCAGGGAAGAATCCCACCTCCTGCCCCAGGACGCCCTCGCACCAGCCGTCCGAGTAGCGGCGCGTGACGAAGAGGAGGGCGCCGGGCTGGAAGGAGAGCTCGTTGTCCTTCTGCCCCGTGTAGGGATACAGGGCCACCACTGCGGGGGAGACACAGGGGCCTGGAGCCTGGCAGTGCCATGGGGGGCTGCAAGGGCGGGATGGGGGACAGGAGCAGCCACGGCATCGCGGCGTGGGGCAGAGCCGGGCCCTCAGCGCCGGGCCTGGGGGTGAGGGCTCAGCCAAAATCGGTCCAGGGCACCTGGGGACCCACCGTACCTTTCTCCAGGTAGTTCTCCGGGACCCAGGAAGGCTCCTCTGAGGCGGGGGGTGGCGGCGGGGCCAAGTCCTCGAAGTCGGGCAGAGCTGATGGTGGTGGCAGCGGCGGCTCCAGGTCAGCGGGGGCTGCAAAACCCCCCCAGACGGGCGAGGGATGAAGGGCTCGGGGGGGCAGGGGTCACACGCAGCCCCCCGTGCCCCCCCTAAGCCCCCTGGAGCACCGAGCACTCACCTGGGGCCGGCAGGTCCGGGGGGGGCGGTGGGAGCAGAGCCCCGGGGAGAGGGGGCGGCGGTGGGATGGCACTGGCAGGGGGTGGGGGTGGTCCCGGCAGGGAGGGCGGTGGCGGCGGTGCCGGGATTCCTTCACCAGGAGCTGCGGGGGCTCCGCTGGAGCTGGGGATGGAGCAACAGCCGTGTCGGGGTTGGGGCTGGCTCTGCCCCCCACTCTGAGCGTCCCTGGCCGTGGGCACCGCGTGGCAGCGCATCCTGCATCCCTGTGCAAACCCTCTCTCCCCAGCCACCCTGGGCCTCATTTTTCCCAGCAGGGACCCTCTCCAGGACGGGATATTTCCGCTCTGGAGACAAAGCCCTGCCAGGGGGAGCAAATCTCCCAAAGCCCCCGATCTCTCACTTCACAGCAGAACCTCCCCCAGCAGCAGCAGCGTGACAGGGGCTGCCCTGGGCCTCTCCCGAGCTCCCAGGTCTTCCCAGCCATTCCAAGAGCTCCCAGGTCTTCCCAGCCATTCCAAGAGCTCCCAGGTCTTCCCAGCCATTCCAAGAGTGCCGGTACCTGACGGATGCCAGCGAGGAGGTGGAGGAGGCTGCGGAGAGCTTGCCCTCGGGCACCACGGGCGGCTGGATGGGCTCGGGGACGCGGGCGCTTCTCCTGCGGGCAGAGCGTCCAGCTGGCAGCTCGGCACGGGGGCCACAGCGCTCGGGTGGCACGAGGAAGGCCGTGCCCCCCCGGCCCCAGTCCCACACCCGTCCTCACCCCAGGGTGCCCACGGCCTGCGCCGACGACTTGGTGCCTTTCCGAGCCAGGGTGCCGGTGCGGGACAGCTGCGTGCTGTGGTCCTGCGGGGACACGCGGAGACGTGACGGGTGATATCGGCCCCCCCCAGGTCCCTGCTGGCCCCCTCAGGTCCCTGCCGGCCCCCCCAGGTCCCTGCCGGCCCCCCAAGCCCCCGCTGTTCCCCCGTGGGAGCGACGAACCCCACGGAAGGAGCCGGCGCTGCGGGGGCGGCCACCGTGGGAACCGCGGTGTCACCACTTCCCTTGTGTCTGAGGGGCCTCCGAACACCCTCCCGTGGGCGCCTTCCGGGGCTGGGGACGTCAGGGCCCCCCACCCGAGCCCCCCCCAGCCCCGTGGGACCCCCTCCTGCCCCGGGCTCACCTTTATGCCGTGGCCAATGTCGTCCAGGACGCTGAAGTTGAGGGGTTTCCTGTAATAGGGCTCCAGGCTGGGGGGGTTCGGGGGGGCCACGATCTTCTGGTAGGGCGGGAACCTCTTGCTGACGGTCAACGAGCCGATCTCCCGGCGGGACACCTTCTCCTTGTGGATGTCCACCCTCTGTGGAGGTGACAGTGTCCCCACCGGCCCAGCCCGGCCTCTCCCCACCTCCCGCTGCCCCCTCCGAGTCCCACCACCCTCCCCAGCCCTGTGGGAAGCCTGGAAAGGAGGGGATGCACCGGAGGATCAGGATCGAGCCCGAGCCCTGCAGTGACCAGCAGGTCTTCAACCCCTCGGAGCTGCCCAGACCCCCTTTCCCAGAGCCCACCCCAAACCCCTCGCGGGGGGAGGTCCCACCTGGGCCACGCAGGTGACATCGGCCTCCACCTGGCGCAGCTGGGCCGCCTGCAGGTCCAGCAGCCTCAGGAAGGCGGTGGCCAGGCTGCTGACCTGGTAGGTGACGCTGGCCAGGGACTGGGTGCTCAGGGCCATCGTCTCCTCCAGCGCCTTCCGCTTGTCGCTGGCCTGGAAGGGGGGAAACCCGGCCTGGAGCCCACCCGACACGGCACCGCCACCCCCCACGCTGCAGTCACACGGCAGCACAGAGGCCTCTTCTGCTTTCCAAATGCATCAAACTTCCCCCGGCTCCGGCGGCCGGACACACGGACACCCTGCATGGGGGTGGATCCATCAGGAATCCTGCCCGGGATGCTGATGTTTTTGGCAGGTGCTGGAGCGGAGTGCCCAGCTCAGCCTCCTGCCACCCTTGGGGACAGCTGGCCACGCCACCGCGTCCCACCCGTGGGACACCTGGCCAGGCCACCAGCTGTGCTGGGGACGGTGTCTCAGTTCTCTAAACAGTTGCTCACATTTCCCCTTCAGTTCTGCTCCGACGGCTCCAGCCCCTTGGGAGCAGCGCCGGGGTCCGGCTCGAGCCAGCAAGGCCACAGACAGGTTTGACAAAGATCCCTCCAGGAGACACCCCTCCCTCCCACAGCAAACAGGGCCAGAACAAGCCTTTTTATCCCTCTTTCATCCCAAAAACCTCCTGTCCCCCTTCCCTCAGTGGGGGCCGGGCAGGGAGGAGGAGGAGGAGCAGAATGGCAGCAGAGCTTCAGCTTCACTCTCTCTCCACGTGCGGGCGGCCAGCTCTGCCCTCCAGGAGACACCTCGGGAAGCCTGAGGACAGCCCGGGACAGCCCTGGCGTCCCTGCTCCTCTCCCAGAGCCACCATCCCCTCGCGGAACTCTCCCTTCGTCCCAAACCCACTGCGAGAGCAGCCGTGGGAGCAAGAGGGGAAACTGAGGCAGGAGGAAAACGAGCCTCCAGAGGCAGGAGATGCTCGGGTGGAAGCCCGAAGTGGTGAGCGGAGTTCCCAGCTGGGAGGGCAAAAGCCTCCCCGCCACCCTCCAGCCGCCCCTTCGGGAGCACCATCGCACCATGCCCGGGGGGGTCGCGGCATCCCCCGCAGCCCGAGCCCTCGGCCGGCCCCAACCCCGACCCCACCTGCAGGTAGTTGCTCTCGCAGTACTCGGCGACCCTGTGCAGGTTGCCGTGCTGCTCCCGCAGGCCCCGCCGGCCCTCGGGGATGTCTCGCTGCCGCAGCCGCTCCAGCTCCGACATGGTGCTCGCACTTCCTCCGCGGCCGCCCCGCCGCTGCCTTTGGCGGGGCTGACGCAGGGCCCGAGGGCGCCGCGGTGTCCCCGTCCCCTCGAGGGACACCCCGCGGCCCCCACGAGGAAGGAAACCCGCGTGGCTCCGGCCCCACGAGGGACGCGCCTGGGACGGGGGCTGCCCTGCCCGCGGCAGGGGATGGGAGCGGGGAAGGATGTGAGTCACGGGGGGAAACGGCGGCGCAGGGTGGGGGGTGAGCGACCCAAAATGATCCCAACCCCCCGTCTCTGCCACCTGTGCCCACCGTCCAGCACTGCGGCCCTCCGAGCTGGGGCTGGGCCGGCACGGGCACATCCAGGGATCCAAGGAACATTAATTAGGAACATTTCCTTCCCTTCGCCTTTATCAGCCAGGCGAAGGGTCCGGCCAAGGGCAGCGATTCCACTGCCAGGCCCCCCTCCCTGGAAAAGCCCCCGTGCATCCCACGCAGGTCACCGGGCCTGGCTGCGCTCGGGGCACAGCGGGACGTGCCAAGTGACCCCCACGAGGTGCCCGTCCTTCCCCGCCCGGGACAGCGTGTCCTTCCCACTGCTTTGCTGAGGACGTTTCACATCCCCACGGGGTGAGGCTGCAGGAAATTCCCACTTCCCCCGTGCTTGGAAATCCCCCCCACACCATCTCCTCCACCCCACAGGTCCTTCCCTAGGGCCTGCCAGACTCCTCCTCCTCCTCCTCCACCTGCAGGTGCTTCCTTGGGGCTCGCCGGGCTCCGTCCTCAACCCCAGTGACTTTGCACCCCCAGCCAGACAGGAGAGACACCCCTCGTTAGGGCTTGGCCCTTCCTGAGCCCGCGGCTCCTCCGGCCCAAGGACGAGGGAAATGATGGATTTCCTCCGGCACGGGCCCAGCTCCTCACACCCTGAAGGACCAAGAGTCGCCCGGGCTGTTCCCGGCCCTGACGAGGCTGTGGCAGCCCCCTCGGCCCAGTTCCCCTCCTAAACTGGGTGGAAGCTGCCCTGGTGCCCCCAGGGTCAGTCCTGCCACCCCAAACCAGGACCTGGACACTGCACAGGCTCAGACACCCATGGCAGGGCCTCAAGGACTTCCCAGGTGTCCCAGTCACCCCCCCAGCCTTCCTGCCCATCCTCACCCTCCCCACAGCCCCGCTGATTACCCTGGACTTTGAGGCTAATTCCCAACACCTGACCAGCTTATTCTCCTGAGTCCATTATCAGCTTAAGGGCCAAAGACATCTGCTTCCCTCTGCCCTCCCGGAGAGCCGGAGGAGTCTTCCAGCTCCGAGCAGGAGCGCAGCATCTCCCCTCGGATGGGGCTCTGAGCGTCTCCACCGCGCGGCAGGGCAGCCCCCCTGCCCTCCCAGGTAAGTGTCTTTGCTCCTCCAGGTGGGTCCCACCTGCTCTGGGAGCCACTTTCCCCGTGGGCTGGGCCGCTTTCGGCTCCTGGTGCAGCTCTCGGGGCTGGCTGTGCCCCGAGGGATGGCTGGGCACAGGAACGTGGGGCACACTTGCCCTGGGAGCAGCCCCACAGCAACACTCGGGCTCGACACCTCCCGAGCAGGGCCAGGGCCCAGTTCAGCTTCAGCACCTCCGTTTGGGTTGAAAAGGTCCTGCCAGGCTTTAAACCCCAAGTGCTGACATGGAAATAAGATCTCCCAGTGCGGGTCAGCTTTTGTGGGAAAAGAGTTGGGCTTTTCCAGCCCACACTCCCCCCAAAAACTTGCAGTGGCAGCAAGTGCATAAAAATAGCCAAGTCCGGAGCAATGGAGGAGCCACAACCTGGGGGAAAGGCACAAGGAGGAAACAAAAAATGAAACCTCTTTAGTTCCTTAGGAAACCTCCGAAGATGTTACTGCCCGGGCACAGGACACCCATCAGGGAGTAGTTTGCAGTCCTGGGCATCCAGTTTCCCCCCCAGCCCAGAGGCAGCGGCTCCTCTCCGGGATCATCCAGGCTCACTCTCCCCTCCACCTGGTTTCTTGGGAAAACAGCCTCTGTGGTGGCAAAGAACTCCTGAAAAACCAGGCTGGATCCTCCTCCCCTGCCCTCCAGCTGCATCTGGCGCTCCGTGTGCCCGCTCAGGAGGAGCAAAGGGAAATCTGGGAACGGCACATGGGACAGGAGGGGGTCGAGAGGTGGCTCCTGCCTCGGTTTCCTTTTGCGATGGGACATTGGGGGGGATGCAATACCATGGGGACAAAGCAATAATCCCAATAACGAGCCATTCCCCTGCAGTTCCAGGGCAAAATGGCTCAGGACATGACAGAGAAGGAGCTGCTGAAGATGGAGCTGGATCAGCTGAAGAAGGAGGTGAAGAACGAGAGGCAAATGGTGAGGTTCCCACCCGAAATGCTCTGACCTGGTGGTGTTCCTTTCCTGCTGCAGAGGAACAGGACCACAAGCCCTAAAATTACCCCCCGCCAAACACAGCAGAAGCAGCTGCGCTGCACCTCTCCCCTCCAGGAGAGCATTCCCCTCTTAGCCCCAATCCCAGATCCCACCCCGCACCTGGGAGGTGTCCACCACAGCCTGGGAATGCTCTGTGGGAAGTCCATGGCCACGGTTCCCTTCTCCCAGCGCACCTGGCAGGGTGTCCACAACACCCTGGGGGTTCTTTTGGGGACACCCCACGCCGGGTGGGACATTCCTGGCCACAGTTCCCTTTTCCCACTGCACGACCGGGCCCCGCAGGGAGGATCCCAGCCCGAACCCGGAATATCTCCTTCCTTGGCAGATCTCCAAGACCGGCAAAGAGCTCAAGGAGTACATCGAGTCCATGGCGGGCGAGGACCCGCTGCTGAAAGGAGTCCCCGAGGACAAGAACCCCTTCAAGGAGAAGGGAGGCTGTATAATAAGCTGACCCCCCCCCGGCCCCGCTGGCACCGCCGGGCACGGGGATGTCCCCGTGTGCCACCCAGGACTGTCAGAAACCTGCTTTCCCCGTAGTCCGCCCTCGGCACCGAGGAGGAGCCCAGAACCACAGCGTAGCGCAGCTAAAGGACAGCAAAAGGAAAAAAAAAAAAAGAGGATAAAAAAACCCGAAAAAATACCCCAAAAAAGCTCCCCCTCCCCCCCCGCTGCCACCGGGGCTGAGGTTCGTCGCCGTCTGCGCTCTCCCAGCTGAGCTCCGCTTTCCCACGAGCACAACTTCTGCATTTCCAGCGGCCGGAGCGAAGGGTAGGGGTGATGAAACCACCGAGCTGGGGCTGCTCCCACACGTTTCCAACCCCCCCGGAGCCCGGAGCTGAGCCCCGCTGGCTCCAGCACAGCCTCCAGGGCTGCCTCAGCCCATCCCGCTGCGCCGAGGCTTCCAGGGGGGCCGGAGACGGATCCTGTTCCTCCCTAAGGATCCCCCAGCCGGTGCCCACCCCTCCTGCAGCCCACGGCTCGTGCCCACCGTGCGCCTTCCGTCGAGAGCCAGGGGCTGGAGATCCCTGTGGGATCGGGCACGGGAAGGAATGAGGTGCCACCCCCACATCCCATCTCGCTTCTTCCTCTGGAAAAAGCCCCCTGGCAGCCGTGGGAAAGTAAATCTGTGACCCCGGAGTGTCACCGTGTCACCCCCCTCCGCTCCCCAGTCTCATCCCAGCGTGTCCCATCAGCGACTGGGATTGACTTGGAGCCGGCAGGACTCCCTGGAGCAAGGCAGGATTCTCCAGCCCTAAGACAGCAATGCCAGGCCAGGATCCTCCCGCTCCCAGATTTTTAGAGGACAAATTTCACCCCCTGCCTGATAGAAAAACGCTGAGTTCCTCAGCAGGGAAGATCTGTGGGATTGGTTGTCTGGGATTGTTTTGGGTTTGTCTGGGGGTTTTTTAAGTCCATCACAGCTACATTTAATCTTGGGGAAAATCTCTCCAAAACTTCCCCAGACCCTCAACCCCAGAGCAGGAGCAGCAGCTCTTTTAATCTCGGAGCCCTCAGCTCCTGGCCCTGCCATGGGTTGTCCCTATCCCGCTCCTGCTTCGCGCTGACAGTTCCTGCCAGAGGAACAAACCTCTCCCGGCCTTTTTCCTCGGAAGAGCTGAGGGTGCAGGAGTTCCCTGCTGCCTGCCTGGGAGCTCGTGGGTCTGCTGGAACGTGGAAGCTGCTGCTGGGGCTCCGGGAGAGCGCGGAGATGGACCCGGGACTGGTTTACTTGCAAGGAAATACCTCTGGATCCCACTTGGAGCAGCGTTTTCCTGCCTTCCGGGTCTCGGAATGAGGAATGGGGGGGTCCCTCAGCACTTCAGCCACCCCAAAAGGGGGGTCCCTGCAGAGAACAGACACGAAGAAGTGCATTTTCCTCGGGCAGCCACAACACCCCCACCCTTGCACCTCCCCAGCCAAAATCCCACCAAAATCAAGGTGGTTTCATTCTCTCTCCTGCAGATGCTCAATAAACCCTCCAGCTCAAGCACGGCCTCTGTCTTTTCTTGCAGCAGGAAATGCTCTTTGCAAATAGAATTTATGGGCTTTCTTTTCACTTTAAAGTGGAACCCAAACGTTGGGTTGTGACTGATACATTATTTTTTTTTAATGTTCCATCTTCCACGGCTTTTTTTTTTTTTTTTTTCTGTAGAACTTGTGTATTTCCTTCTTCCCTCAGCATTCCACCTCCATCCTCCTCACTTCCCTGATGCAGTGCAGTTGAATCCCAAGTTTTGATGGATTTGATGGTATTCTTGGGATTTTTTTGGATGCAGCAGAACCCTGGTTTTTTATGGTTTTACTGAGTTTTTTGGGGGGGGGCTGGCAAAATCTTGGCTTTTGACGGTTTTTTTGGGATGCAGAATCCTGCTTTTAGATGGAGTTGAGGTTTTTATTGGATTTATT
>JAWMRA010000076.1:405590-427515 GCA_035584735.1 Pseudotriccus pelzelni | reverse complement strand
GTGGCTGCCCCTGGATCCCTGGAAGTGTCCCAGGCCAGGTTGGAGCAACCTGGGCTGGTGGAAGGTGTCCCTGCCCAGGGCAGGGGGTGCGACTGGATGATCTTTGAGGTCCCTTCCAACCCAACCCCCTCCACGACTCTGTGCTGGCTTAAAGTCTGGGCTCGCTGGACTCGCTCTCGGAGATCTTTTCCAGCCTCCCCAGTCTGCGATTCCGCTGGCAGGGACGTGTCCAGAGCCCCCCAACCCACGGGCACCCTCCTTTCCACCCCTCTCCCCTGCTGCTCCTGGGGACCGACCTCCCTCTTCCTCCGCGCGGTTCCAGCGCCGAGCCCGCCGTGCCGGGGAGGGGAGAAAAAAAAAAGGGGGTGGTGGGAGAAGGAGAGGGGGGAGAAAAAACCGTCGAGGCCGGTGGCTGTAATCATCCGAGTTGCTGTCTATTTCCTCAGACTAATAGCAGAGCGATCAGAGTCGGGGAGTTCAACCAGAGGTTATCTTTCCCAGGTACCATCTCGCCCAACGAGAATTTGATTTTTTTCTCTAGGACTTTACTCCATTAGATTAATGAAATTTCAATGAGAGCCCGGCGCCCCCTGAAGCTTTGTTAACAAAACAAATGGGGATTCTGTAGGTGTGACAGCTTGCGAGGAGAGTTACGAGAAGGTGAATACATCCTCGCAATCCACTCAGCCCGCGACACATTGATCTCTATTTAAAGCGCCAATCGGATTTTTGTTAATTATAAATGATTGATCTGCAGCTTTCCCCGCTCCCGTCGCCACCCGCCCTTCTCGTCTTACGTGTGCTTTGCACTCCCCCCCAGCCCCCCGAGCCCCCAACACACTTGTAACTTCTTTGCATGCTGCATGTGGAGCTTTTTTGTTTCAGAGACAGCCCTGGAAGGCAAATTGCAGCTACACCCAATGGCAGTGCTCTGTCTTTACTGTTGCTGTCAGCACTTTCATTGCAAACCCCATGTTTTTCATGGTTTATCAGCTGAAGGTTAAAATTAACTCCGAGCCGGGCGTATTTTACAGGTTTAACAACAAAACAAAGCGAAAAAAAGGCAGGGAGAGAGAAAGGAAAAGAAAAAAAAAAAAAGCCCTTTCGAACAAACGAAGGCACAGTAATTAAAGCAGGGAAAAGGCATTTGGTTTCGAGGAGGTTTTTGAGTTTAAATCTGTAGGAGCCGGGAAATTTTGCTGCCGGCCTTAAATCACCGAGGGAAACCTGGGGTTTTATTGGGGTCACGGTGGGGCTTGTTCCCTGATGCTCACGGGGACTACAAGTGTCACCCAAGGTGGTCCTACCTGGTGCCTCCCTGGAGACCAGAAGGAACTTCTGTAGCCTCATAAAAAAATGCAGCTGAACTCTCAGGCAGGTGGTTCCACGAGCCCCAGGGTATTTTTCATCCCCGAATCATCCCCGTTTTTTTTAATTTTTGTTTTTGCTGTGGCTTGGTTTGATTGCTGGGAGGCGGGGGGGAAGGAGGATGCTTGTGGTTCATGTTCTCCTTGCTCTGATGGTTTCTTCCCAAGCGATCCCTGTGAATCCCTTCCAGCGTGGGATGTTCTGTGGTTCTGGGATGTGTGCCCAAATCCTTGTGCTCCTGAACCCCCAGTAGGGTCAGTTTGGTGAGTTGTGGGGTTTATTTGACCCTTTTCATTAAAAAAAAAAAAAAAAATTACAAAAAGAGGGGAAGTGATGCTTCTGTGGCCTTTTTTCTGGAGAACCCTTGCAAAATCCTGCTGTTTTTTCCTCATTCCCTCCCGAAACATCTTGATGCTTGTTGTGTGTGGAGCTCAACCAGGCCCAGACCAACGAGCTGCACTGCCCTGTCCTACCAAAGACAGGAGGAAAAATGAAGAACTTGAATTAATGCGGCAACATTTACCATAATAGTGATATGGATGGTGGAAGGTGTTATTAAAGATGTCCCCCCTGAGATACTTAGTGGGGGGAGAGCTTAAATTAAATGTGCCGGGTTTATTATTTAATGCTCAGATAACGACTTGAAGCGACCCTACTTAATTTTGCCTCTTCCCCCTTTTCCCTCTGCCCTGTTGGGTTTCCAGCTCTTCTCCAGGCGGAGCAGGGATGGTCCAAGCTCCACCACCTCTGATTTCCGTGCCTGGGTGACGTGTTCCAGCTTCAGGGAAAGCCCCACGAAGCGTTTAAGGTTTATTTTTTGTGATTAGCAACCAAATTCTGCCTCTGCTGCTGACGACAAAAAGGCGGCCGAGAAGCTGCTCTCCTTCGGCAGGCGACGGAGGAGCTTCTCAAAGGGCTCCGAAAATCAGGGGGGAAAAAGGTGTATTCTGCAAAAATATTATGTATTTCTCTCAGGGATTTTGGTACTGAGCTCTGATCAGCATCAGCATGGCGGGAAAAAAAAAAAGATGACCGTGCTGAATTACCGAATATCTCGGATTTCAGACAGAGAAAAGAGTTGATTTTAAAGAGATATCCAATTCTTCTCCTGTTGTCTTTTTGAATAGCCTAACTAATGATTTTCATTAGCGGGGCTGTAATTTATGTGGTTCCCAGTGGGTTGTGCCAAGGTTAAATAATTTAAAGAAATAAACCCCTTATCTGATGTAATACGGCTAATGAAGGGGACGAGATCCGGCGCTCCGGAGCCCAAACCGCGGCGGTGCGAGGACACAAATCTCAGCGTGAATATCCAAATGCAGCAAAAGGCGCTGCAGATTTTTTTTCTCGAGGCGTGCCACAAACCGAGAGGGACGCGGGGGCCGCAGCCCCCGCTGCCCGGAATTACGGAGGGATATCATGGGATTGCCGGCGACGCGGCCATAAATAAAAAATCAATTCTTAATGATGAGGCAGCCTTGTTTTAGCGCATTACCCGGGTTAAATGGGAGCAGGCAGAAACAGCGAGCCCTCTAAGGCTGGGGGGATCGCTGTGTATTAATATGATTTACAGAGCTGCAGAGCTCAATGGAATAATTGTTATTATATCTATACAGCCAGATGGCACTCGGTGTAAACAGCCATCGAGCACCTCCGACACAAGTGCTGTCACCGGATCTTTTCAGGTGTCGTTTCGCCGTCCCCTCACTCATCTCATCGCTGCAGTCTGCGCTTCCTTTGGAAAAAAAAACCACCTCAACTCTCCCAGGCAACTTCCTCCCTCTTCTACTTCTTCTTCTTCATTTATTATTTTTTTTTTTAATTTTAATCGAAACGATTTTTAATTAAGGGAGGGAAAAAAAAAAAAAAAGGCACCAAAAAAATCTCTGCCGCAAACGCTTCCCAGGAAAACTTGCAGAGCGTGAATTTTGCCTCAGTGGATAAAGACAGAGCGCTCGCCGCTGCCTGGTTTTGTTTTACACATTTACGATGACAGATGTTTTGAAAGTCCTTTCAGCTGAAGAGCTCGGGACTTTTTTTTCCTCCCTCCCCCCCCCGCTCCTTCCTTTCTTCCTTTACGAAAAAATTACGAGGGATGAGCGGTCAAAAACTTAGAGCAGCTCAAAAACTGGAACGCTAAGAAATCGAGGCGTAAAATGGCCAATAAATTCAGTGAGGCTGAATTTAAGCCAGGTTAGATTTGGCTTTTATTTTAATACATTTTAATATTGCTGGATGTTTTTTTTTTTCCTGGGCTTCTAAAACACTCAGGGCTTTACAGGCAGGGACCGTGAAGGAGTTATTTTCTTTCTCTTCATCCTTTCTGGCTTTTTTTTCTGTCCCCCCAAAATTGCAAACCACCAGCTCAAATCTGCTCTTCCCCACCCTGGGCGGCTGAAACGCTGCCTGTCCTTTCCTCCCCAGGTGATTCACACCTTACACACAGTCTGCTAGGGGAGAAACTCGTTGGAATTCTCTTGCCGAGTGGTCCTGCCCGGGTTTGATTCGAGGACGTGCCTCTGCTCCTCCTCGTACAGCTGGAACGCTTCCATTTATTCCAACTGGCCTTGGGACACCTGTGGCAGGGAGCGGGGCTCTGCCACGTGGAAAGGACAGATGTGCTCCATACCCTGAGTTATTTTGTTTTTGTGGAGGGGGGTGTGAGGTGTTTGTAAGGAAGGAGCCACTTCCCCGCCCGTTTATTACAGCTCCGTGGCGGATCTCGACCGTCACAGCGAACTCTGCCCGGACCGTCCGCGGGCGAAAGCTTCCCTTCCCATCCCTTTGTCCGCGTCCCTTTCTTTTTCTTTTTTTTTTTCCTCTTGGCCTGGGTTTTGCTGATGTTCCGTGAAAAGAGCCGGGAGGCTCGGGTTGTGCGGAGAGAATGGCAGGAAGGGGCCGGGAGCTGGAGGCTGGCGTGGGGTGGCGTTGGGGGGGGTGACCCTGGTCAGCCTCGCAGGGCCATTGTTCCCGCCGTGGAAGGGACTGTCAGCGGTGAAATATGGGCAGCGTGCCTGCCTTTCCTGTTCGAGGCAAACAGGAAAAATAACAACCCCCAGCCCGCAAGAAGAGCGAAGCCCCCCCCCTTTTTTTTTTTTTAATGCGATTTACGTCGTTGCCGACTTTTGGATGGGTTTTTTTTTTTTCCCCCCTCCCGCCCCCTGCGTGTCTGAGGAGCTTTTATCGAATCCCGTCTCGCAGCTGAAGGGGAGAAGAAAAACCTCGTGGTTCAGGCAGGGACGTTGTTCTTTTCCCTTTAGATAAGGGAATGGTTCTCAGGGATCTCTTGGAGCTGGCTGTGGGTGCTCTGCAATGAACTCTTCAAACTAATCCGTTCCCTCCTCCCAGTATTTCTCTTCATTAGAGGAACAGATCCTCAGCTGTTGTAAATTGTCATAACTTCATTAGGGGCTTTGGGCAATTTACACCAGCTGAAAAGCTGCCTGGGAGAGTTTTGCCCGGAGGGAGAAGGCACAATTCTGTTCGTGGCACTTTGACCCTGGCATTACAAATGGCCTGGGTGCCTGTGATATGTTGCCCTGGGTGCCTCATATATTACTGAACTTCAGCAGCGGGACATGACGGAAGGCTTTCCGTCTTCCTTTTGAATTTCCAAGTATCTTCCCTTTTGTTTCGTTATCACTGGAGGACGTTTTTGTCTCTTAGCCTTGTGTTTCAAAGAAGAGGACTGCGTAGCAAAGTGATTTTTAGGCTGATGCTCAGAGGAGGACAACAGCACTGTGATTCCCACCGCCTTGGGGTGGGAGTTAAACCGAGGCACGGCTCAGTCAGCCCCGAGCCAGGCCGAGGCAAAATCAAACCGCTCCTCGATTTAGTTGCTCTTCGAGCCCTAATATTTCATCCTCGGTAACTTTACCCTCCTTAAAAGGTTTGTCTGGGCTGCTTTTGTGCCTTGCACGTCGTGTTTATCGAGGCACCGCCAGGTCCTCGCCAGCGCCGCCGGTCCCGCTCGTCGGAGCCACCCCGACTTCTGCGGCCTCAGTCGCAGCAGAAAGATTTAAGCGCCTGCTTAAAACAGCCTGTACTTACACAAATGAAGTCAGCAGGGCTTAACCACGTGTGTAAGTACTTTTTGAGTGGGGATTGTCTCCTTAAAGAGTCGGAGCTTCCCTCTCTCGAAGGCGCTCGTGCACCTCCCGCACGGTTGAGACGCGCGGAGGAACCGGTACCAGGGAACTTCCAGGGGAAGTAAATAAGTTGTACCAACAGAAACCAGAGCAGTTCTGACCTCACTACACTCACTTTAGAACTACGTGCCACTATAATTACCGTAATCCAGCTCAGATAAATCGCAGCAGGGGTTACAACGTGCAAAAAGACCTTTCCGGAGCAAAGTTTTTTTCCGGGATGGGGTTCACTGAGGGATTCGACGCGTGTGAAGACCCTGTGCGTGTTAGAAACGCTGCAGAGGGGCTTTGTACCGGAGGGGAAAAACCAGCAGCTCCAGCAGCACGAGCAGCCTCCTGCCACGTTTGGGCTGGACTGAGGAAAACGTAGTTAAAGAAGCAGCAGAGTTTCTATTTTACAGCTTCCAGAGCAATTTAAACAGCGCTCTCTCCTTTTTCTCCCCTCCCCTTTTTTTTTTTAAACCCTCAAGTCCCAAATCCTGCCGTAGTTCGAAGCCTTTTGGAAGCGTTCGTGCCTCTCAGCCCTTCCAAGTGACTCTTTCCACCCCCCTTTCCCCTCCGATTCTACCCCTCCGTGTGCTCCAGGGGAGGCAAGTACTGTTAATTCCAATGAAATTAACTGACACTGTTGTTTTGCTGCTCAGTAATAATTTTTACGGGGTGCCCCAGGGGCACCTCTGTTCCCTGTTATAAGATGTCACAGTCTCTGGGATACAGTATTGCTGTTCAGCTTGACTTCTCATTTCTGTTGCCTGGAGCTGTGCTGCTCTCAGGAAACCGGATCGTATAAATCGAGGCATCTCTGGGCGTTGCGCACACATCTATAATTTATCTTTTTCTCTTTTTTTTTTGTTATTATTATTATTATTATTTAATATTTTATGTGTACTTTTAAAAGCCGCCCCGTTGCTGTTGTGTTTTCCTCACCTCCAGTTATTTTTGGAGGTGCCCCAGGGCCGAATTTCGGCGGGTTTTCAGCCAGGCTGAAGCGAGCGGGGCTGCGCCAGCACCACCAAGCAGAGGGTTTGCCCCAGAGTGGCAGTTCAGCCACGGAACAGCGTGGATTATTTTCCAGAGGAACTTGGCAGCGGGATTGGAGGGAGGAGGAGGATGCTCTGGTGGCTGTGGCAGTGGACAGGACCTATAGGAGGATCTGAGCTCAGCGTCTGGCTGAGCAGCGGCTCCTGCGTGTGCAAATTATCTTTATGTCTCTGTCCCCACCTGCAAAATGAGGTTCATTATCTTCTGTTTAAAATATAATCTCCTCTGAATACAGACAGGCTTTTTCAGCCTGTGCATAAAACACCCTGCGTGATAGGGCCCTGATCTCTGCAGGGACCTCTCCCTCCACGCAGAGATTATTTATACATGGGAGTTTTTATAAGACATTTGAAGGACTCTGGAGAATTAAGCAGCCTTTTGTGCCATACCTGATATTGCCTTTTCTGTCACGGCGCACGGTGACAGTCCCTTAGCTCTGGGCCGTGTCAGCAGCCAGGCAGAGCTCCCAAGGTCTGCTCTTGGGCTCCAGAGGGCCAGTCCTGGAAGGGGAAGGGGGAGAAAACCTCTGAGATGTTTTTAACAACCCTGAACTAACCCTTGCTAACTGAGCACCCAGCCAGTGTTTGACCAAATGCCTAAATCTCGGGGGGCGCAGCTCTTAAATGGGTGGGAAACACAGACTTGGCTGGTGCTCTTCAGTGGTGGGCGTTTGGATGCAAGAACCAAAAAAAAAAAAAGCCAAAGCTGTGAGGGGGCAGATTTGGTTGGTTTTAAACCGGTTTGGTATCCGATCTCAGAGTTCAACTGTGCCTGTAAACTCCCATCTGATATCGCCGGGTTGGAGCCTGCGCTGCCTCGTGGAAAGCTCACAGTTAATAATTCGTGTTTGAAAGCTTCTCTGCTGTTTGTATTCCACTTTATTGTGCCTCTTGGAAATCTGTTAGTCAGGAAAAGATCTGCAACTTAGACGAATCCTCAGCAATATTTTTGAAAGAGGAGTCACTGCCTTCCCTTCATCGATAAAATGGAGGGGGGGGGAGAGGATAATTATTGTGTTTTACCATCATTTCTAGGACTCTGTAGGTCTTCCATCGAGGGCTGGGGAGCTGATGCTGGAGCAGCTCTCTCTATAAAAGGTCATGCAGCTCCCTCTGTATAAACATATTGCAAATATTTAGTTAAAGTGGGGATGCTTGTAAAGAAGCAACTGGATGTTTTTCGTTTCTCTCGTCCCGCAGTGCCGGGATCTGGTCTCTGCATCCCAGGCTGTAAAAATCTGACAGGCTCGTCTTCTTGCAGGGGAAGAGTTGCTGTAAGGGCTGAGTCAGTCACCTACCCCAAGCAGGCTCAGAAATTGTTAATTCAGGAGCCAGACAGATGTGTCTGGTCCGGGGAGATGTGTTTATCGAGCATATGTTTAGCCTCATGTGCTTATTCTGCAAAAGATTCCGTAATACATCCCCCCCCCATCCACTTAAGAAATAAGTCACAGAGCACAACTTTGCTCTGAAGGATTTGGTGTTTTGGCCTCAGTACAGCATCGCTGGTTCTGGGTCTCAGAGGATAATTTGGCCCGTCTTGGAGGAGGAGAACTACGAGACCTATGTTTTTTGAGACTTAGATTTGCAAAGTCAATAAAAAAAAAATAAAAAATCCCAGTTTTCTCCAAGCTAGAGCGATCCCAGCAGAGGAAATCCGGGCCTTTAGGGGTTCAGAGCTGCAGTTTTGGGGTGACTGGACCTTGTTTTGCCTTTCCCAGGGCCGGGACAGGCGCCTTGGGAAGGGAGAACAAGAGCAGCTTTTCCCTTAAACAGGGCCCTGTTTCTGCCCAAGATGTTTTGTCAGATTTCACCAGCTCTGCACCACTAAAGGGATTTAACTGGTGGGCAATGGGAGTGCTGGGGAGTCAGACAGAGCTGGAGGCCCCTTCCCCACCAACCCCCCATGTGACAGCCACGGTTCCTTCATCTCTCCTCTATTTCCCAGCGCGCTCCACAGTCACGGGGACCTTACAGGCCACTCTGCTCTTACTTTAACATCTTTATTTTCCCGCCAGCCACACCCAGTGTGACCCAGCCAGAGGCACCTTGGGGGCTGAGCGATGCCCCCGGCGCTGTTGGCGACTCAGTGGCCGAGCAGATGTTTGAGCCCAGTCGCCCCAGTTCCAGTCTGGTGCTGGCCCCAGCAGACCGTGCTTCCTATCCATCAGGTTGGAGCTGCTCAAGCGAGGCCACGCCGAATTCCAGCTCCTGATGGATCACTTTCTTCCCAGCAGCACAAAACGCACGCTTGGGCAGGGCACGGGTGACTGGTTTCGTGGAAACTTTCTGGGGCCGGAGCAACTCTAAAGCAACCTGTAAATAGGTTCTGGGTAATGGTTAAGGGTGCCCCGGTGGCGCAGTTAAATATTAATCCCCCTGGATTTCTTTGTTTCGGGATTTATACCCGCTGGAAGGGCTGGGAGCTGCAGGTGTGCTGTGCTGAGGCAGGTGAAAAACAAGGCACTGAGCTGTGGTGACATTCCTGTCCCCAGCCGGGGGTCATTCCATGGCCCCCATCCCGAGTTTCCTTGTGCTGGCTGCCCCGCAGGTATTGATTTATCCTCGGGGGGATCAGACCAGGAGAAGTGTTGGCTGCACCCTTTGGTTCCTGCCAGGAACCCGCTGTGCTCGGTTTTGCCTTTATCCGGGTTTTCCGCGGGGTTGGAGTTTCATTGCTCACCGTCGCCTCTTTTCGCTCTTGTTTCTTCAACCCGTTGGCCAGTTTTGGCCAAATTGAATGGAATTTGTTAGGAGGGATTGAATCTCGTATTATTTCTGTGCAATTCCACGTTTGGCAGAGCAGAGGGAAGGAATCAGGGTTGGCACAGGGACACCCCTGGGCCGGACCCCACATATCCCAGCTCCATCCATGCCCCATCCAAGGGCATCCAACCACCCCAGGAGCCGCTCTTCCTTCCAAACACTTGCAGTTTTGTGTGCTGTGTGTGTGCTTGAGCTGCTGGGAAGGTCTCTTTGGTAATCACCTTCTGCCATAAAAATCAGATATTTGGGAAAAAAAACAATCCGTGTTCTGTTTTCAAGTGAAAACCCAAAAAAGGTGTTTGGCTGGGGAATTGGTGGGGTGGAGAGAGATGAGCTCAGGCTGTAGTCCTTGACCCAGGCTTGCTTGCTGCTTGGGTTTTGATTAATTAACTCTTTTCCAACTCCAGAACTTTTTTAATTAAAATAAACCTTCACAACCACGAAAAGGCGCCGCTTCCCTTCGCCCTGAAACTCGCCGCTACTTTTCTTTTTTTATTTAAAAAAAAAGAAAAAAAGGGGAAATGGATCTTTCTGGCAAATAGTTCCTAGCGTGGATTAATCTGGGTATTAAAAGCAGCAGAGGTAAATGGCCAGATGTTTCATTTCCAGGCAGGTCACAGTGCAAGAGCAGTAAACTCCTTCATGTGAAATGCCGTGCGGTTTGCGAGCGCGGCCAACCCGCGACAGCTGCATCGATCCAGTTCGGAGCCGTTCCTGTCTCCTGGATCAATGGCCGGCCGAGGAAAAAGTCACGGAGCGCCCGTGACAGGGGGCTGTGGGGCTGGGACCCGCCGTGTCAGGGAGCCTGGTTTTATTAACTCTCTAATTACCTGTTAAGCCCAATCGGCCGATTTTATTGCGCGTTTTCTCCTACCTGGGCGGGGACCTTTTGCCTCCCCATTAGAGCCCGGGGCGTCCCCTCATTTTTCTCTGCTTCCTCGGGGATCCCGAGGGTTGTTCACCGTTGCTCAGCCTCGGGAGGGTGAGGAGGTGAGCGCTCCCTGCCTGCCCCAGGGCTCAGTTCCCCGCTGTGCTTGGCCAAGCTCCGCGTCCCGTCCTGCAGAAAGGTTTTCCAGCAAGTTGGGCGACTCTCCCTCTGCCCGAAGCCTGAGGGTGGGGTGTGAGCCAAGTGGAGTGGTGGGAGAAGAGGCTTTAAACTCAAAGAGAGCAGGTTCGGATTTTTAGGAAGGTTTAGTGTATTAGGAAGGAATTCGTCCCTGTGAGGGTGGTGAGGGGCTGGAATGGAATTCCCAGAGAAGCTGTGGCTGCCCCATCCCTGGGAGTGTCCCAGGCCGGGTTGGACCAGGCTTGGAGCACCCTGGGCTAGTGGAAGGTGTCCCTGCCCATGTCGGGGCTGGAATGAGATGGTCTTTAAGGTCCCTCCCAACACAAACCATCCCATGATTCCATGAGGGACTTCTGTAGGAAGCTCCTCACAGGGTCTTCTCCCCGCTCCTCACCTCGAGAGCCCCGAGGATGGGACAGGAGCCTCTTCCACGGAAAAATATTGGCACGTTTTGGTGGCTCCTTGGCTTCCAGGTCTGGTTTTAATTATTTGCCTCTTTGCACATTCCTTTTGATTCCTGCTATTCTTCCACTCGTGAGGAAGAGGAGGCTGGGGAGGGCAATCTGACGGCGCTGGGCTGCTCTGCCCAGCAGCCAGGCCTCTCCCTTGGATATTTTTCGTCGTTTCTCGGGAACTGGAGCCAGAGCAGGGCTGTGTTGGATGCAGATCACAGCCCCCCACGCTCTGCTAATGGCTGCAGAGTGCTCAGACGGCTCCAGTGGTGCTCTGGGCAGTAATGGAGACCCGGGAAATCCACGGCAGAGACCCGTGATATTGGTCAGCTCACTAATCCTGGCTCTTAACTGTCCCAGTGGGGCTGTGCCTCGGGGTCTGGGGGGGGACAGATGGGGGGCTGCCCATTGGTGTAGCCTTGGAAACTCCGGTTCTCGGGGAGGGCAGGTCGTGCAGTAAAAGGGACTGTTTAAGAAATCCATCCAGGGGAATTCAGCAGCTTATTATCAAGTACAGCATCTAGAAAATCAGATATTTTTATCGCTAATCTGTGCTTTGGGCATTTGAGAGGACAGAGGAGCTGCAGGCCTGCTGTCATTTATGGATGAGCTAATTCTTGCTGTGCTGAAATTAGCTGTTCCAGTAGTCCCGGCCTATCCCCAGCATGCAGGCAGGATTCCTGTTACGGAGCCAGCTGTGCAGAGAGAAAATCTGGGAGCCCAGAATTAAATTTCTCCTCCTCAGACCCAAGAGATGGGAGCAAGGTCCTGTAAACAGCCTTCTCCACGAAGGGCAGCCTGCTGGTATTAAGTGTTTGATCTTTCCCTGGGTGCTCTGGCCTGGCAAGAGGCAAAGGGAAAAAAAAAAAGAGAAAAAAAAAAGGGAAGATAGATGTGGAGATGCTGAGAAAACCTTGTTAGGGAGCTGGGGGTTCAGTGCAGTCCCTGAGCCTGGAGCTCACGGTCTGGGACTGTGGCAGTGGCAGGAGGAGGAGGAGGGAGATGTTGGGAAGGTGCATCAGGAGATGGGGAGCTGGAGATCCTGGAGCCGGGTGGCCCCGGCTGGTGTGGGAGGGGAGAGGGCTGGATGTGCCCCTCTGCTCCTTGGTCTCATCTTTTGGGAGCATCAGCAGATCCCTTTTGCCCTTGCGTTGCCTCGCGGTGGTTCTTCCTTGGCCTGGGTGGTGCCTGGATGCGCGGCTGCTTGGTGTGAGACCCCCGTGGCACCGGATGGAAGTGACGGAATCGTGGGATGGTTTGGGCTGGGAGGGACCTCGAAAGCCCATCCAGTGCCACCCCCTGCCATGGGCAGGGACACCTTGCATAGACCAGGGCCCTTCAAGCCCTGCCCTTGCAGTGGCAGAGGGTCTTGTCCCCTGGGGGACCCCCAGAGCCTCGGCTGGGAGAGGGGGAGGCTGAGCCAGCGCGGAGCAAACGGGTGTGGAATCGCTGCCCACCCTCGAGTGTTTACTCTGTGCATGTTTTAGCGCTGTTGGGGTCACTGCCACTGACCCAGGGACGAGTCTATCCAGCACTAATGTCAGGAGACTGACATCCATAAAAAATTAACCCACTCCCGGTCACCTACACACTGTGCCTTGTCTCCCAGGCAGGATGGGAACGAGGCAACGGAGGCAACATGTCAGAGAGATGCCCAGGGCCGAAATTAGGGCTTGCACTCCCTAGGGAAAGAAGAAAACTTCCCTGAGAAAGTGGTTCTAAAAAGCATCTGCCATAAAAATGGGATGGGATTCTTAAAAATTATTGGCGTTTAAAAAATAATATTTTTAAAACCGATTATTATTTTAATCTTTTTTTTTTTTTTTAATCAAACGTGTTTTTGCTGGAGAACAGTCTGGAAACTGGGGAGAAATGCAGCTGAGGCCTGAGCAAGGCAATTCTGTGTGGTGAAGCCCCTGCAGCGCTGGGGGGGTGGGTGGGCTCCCTCCTGCCAGGTGCCACACGGGAATCTGCAGGATCTGACCCTGATCCTGAATTCCATGGGGCTGAATTCCTCCTTCCAAGAGTTTGGGAAGCCCCACCTTGGGGATAACCCCCGTCCTTAGCCTGGTTTAGCCCTTCAGTGCCTCGCCCCCTCTCTCCACCTTTTCCAGCGCAGCTGGACACGGGCTCTTTTTTAGGATTTATAACTCCATAACCTCCTCCCAGTGCTGAGGGACCCCGTTTCCCAGAGGGGCACCCCAAGAACAAGCCCTTAACCCCTCTCCTCTTGCTGCAGCCCGTGCTGAGCTCCCACGCTGAGTGCTCCCAGCCCTCCCTCCCCTTTCCCTGCTCCCCCCGGGCTTTAATGGGGAGAGGCTGAGGGGGAGGAAGGTTTCAGCAGGGCTGGGTTTGTAGAGTGCTCTCAATGGTCTGTGACGTGCAAGCAAATCTGAGCTATAATGTAAAGCGTAATAAGCAGTTTGCAGGCTATGAATCCGCAATTAAAACAGTTATAGTTAATTTAAATAGTAGAAAATGAGGTTGATTTAATGCTTATTGATTGGGTAATGGGCACTGGCTGCGTGTGACCAACCGACTCTGGGTCACGGCGACTCGTAAAGCCACAGGGTGGATTTGCCCCCCTCGGCAGCCCCCTCCCCAAAAAGGGACCCATCCCATCACGACCCCGATGTTCAGAGGGGGCTGAAAGCCATGAGAGGGGTCCCCTGACCCCCAGGGCTTTCCATGCAGCCCCCCCATTATTAACCAGGTTGTTCCCGGTGGAAGGTCCTTCCCTGCGTGTCGCTGGTGGCGGAGCAGCCCCGAACGGTCTCCCAACAGCGGTGCTAAAAATGGCCTTGTTCAACATTAGAGCGGTGTGTTTTTAATTAAAATTGATTTTGGACTAAGTCCCTAACTAGTGTTTCTAATGGCTGCCATTTTTTTTCCTGATTGCAAAAGGAAAAAAGGAAAAAAAAAGAAAAAGAACAACTTGAAGTTTAAAAATAAAGGACGAGGAGGGAGCGACGGGCGGTTGGGAGAGGGGGGAAGGAGCCAGGTCAGGATACACGGAGCAGCTGCCTTGGATTTCAAGTGTCAGAGCCTAAACAGGATTGAAAAGCTCTGCTTTGGTAACTGAGCCCCGTTCTCTGCCCTTCCAGAAGTTTTCACATCCCTGAAGTGCCAGCGAGCGGAAGGGATTTGTTTAACGGCGCGAGCTGGGCTATCAAAACCACAGATCTCGTGTTACAGCCTTATTTCTCTTTTTATTAATTAATTTTTGGCGGAGTCTTTATCAGGATTCTTTTAATTATCAGCCCTTGGTACAGCCTTAATCCTGTGAATACACTGAAGTTAATTCTTGGGTTATTATGTGCTGTAGCCTGCGGGAACCAAAGCTCGCTTTGTAATTTGTTAATGAAAGTTGGGATTTCTCCGAGGTGCCTGCGGGTGGTGGATTCTCACTCCCGGGTAATTTGGAGCTGGATTCTGCACCTCTGTGGCAAAGGGCAGTTCTAATCCTGTTAAAATAAAGAAACGGGAGGGTTTCTGACCCTCTCAGGTGAGCTCACCCCGCGGTGCAGGGACAGCTTTGTGGGTGCCGGTGTTTGTTTTGAAATGTTACTCATCTAAATGAAGCGGAAAACCAGGAATTTCACGTGTGGCCAGAGGTGTCTGAATGTCAATCCTTGTTCCTTGGGCTGCCCAGGGTTTCCTGGGGAGGCAGGAGGGAAATCCCCAAACTCTGGGATGAGGTGGCAAAGGCCCGCGAAGCGAATGCAGCTTCATTTTGGCTTTCGAGCCGGTTTTGAAGGACAGGCCAGCCAGGCCTTAATGCCTTAACGCTTTGTGCCCGTCGGCTCTCAACTTGAGGCTGAGGGTTTCTCTGCAGTTCCCCGCTGCAAATATTTGGCTAATCACTAAACCGCGGATAAACCCAGACGGAGCCCGATGCCACAAATCTGCCGCTCCAGGCTCGAGCCTCGCCCTGCTCGTGCTCCAGCCGCTAATTCCCCGTGAAGAAGGTTCCCCGAAGCACCCGGGCACGCTGCCGTTTTCCTCGGAGCGGAGATTCGCCCTTCCGTGGCGCGGCCCTGGCGCAGCCGACGCTTTCCCGGCGGTCCCCTCGTGGCCGTGGTTTCCCGGCGGTTGCTGCGTTTTGGGCAGCTCTCCGTTCTTCTCGTGGCCCCAGCGGCATCTTTTCGTCCCCCCTGCCCCGGCGTCGGTGGCTCTGCCAACGGCCGAGCGGGGACCGGGGAGGAGGCGAGATGGAGGAACCCTCCGGGGGGAAGGCGGGGAACGGATGCTCCGGGCGATTTGCTCAGCCCGCCGCAAAGTAAATTCAGGAGGGTGATTTCGCTGAAGTCGCTGCGGGTTTTTGGGTGGGTTCAGGGGAATTTGAACTTCCTGCCGGTTCCCTGAGCCCGTTCTGCTTCGACTAAAGCCCCGTGCCTGGGTGGAGAAGGGTTAATCTGGGAGCTGGTTCAGAGGGAGAAGAGGGGAAATGTGCCATACTGCAGAGTGGGATAAAGCAGAAGAGATGCAGATGGGTCGGTCTTGCAGGAGGCATTCTGGAGCCGGGCCAGCCGCATTTTCCACATGCCGTAGGAGCCGGGCCTCGGACAGATGGGACTCTGGGGTCACCCGAGAAAACTCCAGTGAAAAGGTTACCTTGTAGGAGCATTAGACACACTTCTCACCAGAGCCCAGGGGTCAGGCACACTCTACTGTACAGCCACCGTGCCAGAGAAAACAAACAGCCCCAGCCTGCACAGTGTCAGGGGCTGTGGGAAGGACTTTACAAAAATAATTAAAGGCCCCCGCAAGGCTTTCCTGGACAGAGAGAGGCTGGAGGCATCCGAAGTTCCCGTTAGGAGGAATTATAAGGCTCCCTGTGTTCTTGGTCCTCCCAAAACAAGCTGTAACGGGGGGGGGGGAAGGGGGGAGGGAAGTTTTGGGGGCTCTTTGGGGTTGAATTTGTCTGCGAGCGCGGGGAGAACGGGCCGAGCCTTTCCGAGCTTGGACCTGGAGGAGCTGAGCGGGTCTGGAGGTCCCAGCCCTGGGTCTGCCCCACTTTCCGGCCGGAGGGGTTTGGGGCCGTGGCTCCAGCACCCAGTGCCAGCCTTTGGAAAGCCAAACAGATGTTTCCTCATTTAGCTCAGCGTGGCTTGTCAGTCGTCCCAAGAGGGAAATTAAGATGGGCTCGGGACAGGCAGGGCTCTGTCTGCTGCAGCCCCTGAAAAAAGAGATGAAAAGCTGGATTTTATGATATTTTTTTGCCCCCATCTTGTGGCCTTGGCTTCTGGTATTTATTTACCTGTTTTATTTTTAGATGGAGTGAGTCATCTCCTTGGGGCAGGGGAGGGGGCAGAAAATCCCTCTCTCCCTCTCCCCCCTCAAAGCACGTTTCGTTGTTTAGTATTAATTTGGCCAGCAGAATTCAGCGTTTCTTTAAGCCGCTGGTTCAGGCAGAGTAAAGGTGGGTGATAACAGTGTGCTCGTAGCAATTTGTGGGGTTCATTCTCTTCCATCTGGTAGTCTTGGAGCACTTTCATACACGTTGTTTGTGAGGAGGATTAATCATCACCCTCGTTTTTCAGTTGGGGAAACTGAGGCAGCTGTGGACATTTAGGCAGGAAAATGAAGGTACTCCTGAAATTCTCCTTCTCTTGAGGCAAAACACCTCTGGATATCTACAGATTGCACCTAAATCTCGCTAAAGCCAGTGGGAAAAGCTCTGGGTGTCTGTGGGCTTTGGGCTCAAGTCCTCGGTTATGAGGTTAAAAACCAGCAAGCCTCTGGTTTCCTTAACCTTTGTGCTGCTTAATTTTGCTCTGGATTAATAGGTTGTTCTGCTCTATTAGCAGCAGGGCTCGTTTTCGCTCTTGCCTCATTTTCCGTGGAATAATAGGACCAAAAAAATTACGCCTTGCTGGGAAGGGAGAGGGGGGCAAACGAGAGGAGCCGGGGATTTCACCCTCGGGCAAAAGCGCGCGGAGCAAACGGCGCCTCGAGGGATGTTCAGTGTTTATTCGGGATAAAACCGCCCCGATGCCGGCGCTGGGAAACACAAAGAGAGGTTTGCCTCTTCCCTTTTGTGGGGACTGTGGAGCTCTGGAGCCTCCTTTCCCCGGGGCTGTGTCAGGCCTTTCTCAGGCTTGGGGTTTTTTTTTTTTCGGGGGCTCTTTGTGAAAGGCGAGCTGTCGCCTTCCTTCCTCCCCGGGATGAATCCCCCCTCGCCTTAGGGCCCATAACCCAGCGGGCAGGGTCATGGCTGGTTTAGATGGTGCTTTCTCTCTCTCTCTCTCTCTCTCTCTCTCTCTCTCTCTCTCTGCCGAGGGATGTCTGCGTTTGGGGGGAAAGAATGTGTGTTAAAAGGACTAATGGTCCCACTGTCCATCAGGCCGGGCGGCCCTCGAGGTCATCCGGCGGTCAAAACCAAATCATTCCAGCCTGTTCCCGGTGGCCACACGGAGTTCACTGCCTCGTGGTACCCTGTGACGGCGAGAGGGCTCGGCTTTCGTTCGGATTTGTAGGAGGATGTGGCCCCGAGTGATGTTTTTCCCCTTAGCGACTGAGCGGCCGGAGAGCGCGCGCGGGGTTCGGCTTCGCGTCGGAAAGAAAGCAAATTAAACCCCCCCCGGGACTGATGGATGGACAGAAGGGGGTAGATCCCAACCCCGTGGGTGCAGGGGGGGTTTGGGAAGGCTGGCACTTCCGTGGATGGAGGGGGCAAAGTGTTTCTATGGGAAGAGAGACTTTGCCCTGTGTGAACCCGAGGGAGAAACGCTCCGTTGTCAGATGGCGGAGAAACCCGATCCCGGATTTGGGGATGGAGGTGGATTTGGTGTCCTTGGGAGGAAAAAAATGGTGTTTTCTGCCTTCTGGGAGGTGCTGGCGTGGGGTTTTCTGCGTGGGCTTCGTTGCCCTCTGCTGACAGTGGCCGGGTTGGATGCAGGTGGTGGGGCTGGAGCTGGGAGCACAGGCTGGATGCAGAGTCCTGGGGGATGGAGATGCTCAAAATCAGCCCAGAGCCTGCTGCCAGGTTCTGCAAATGGCAGCAATTCCTGCAGCATTCCAAACTCCTGCAGCCAGACTGTTCAGGACATTTAAAATCCTGGCTCTGGGTAAAAAACGCTGGGATTTTAAAATTATCCCTAATGAAGTCTAGTTTAAATTGACCAAACTGCAGAGAGAAAAAGAGAAAGAGAGAATCTCATCTTCTCCCGACTTCAAGTTCTCAGGCTAAATTGGTTTTCCCTGCACAGGGAAGAGAGGCAGACCTGAGGGGCTCATTATGTTCTTTTGCTACTTCATCAAAATCAGAGAGAGCAGATCCCTGCCCAGACCCTGCCAATACCTCCCACCACGGGCCTGCCTGGACAGTCCCAGCCCAGGCAGGGATGGGATGCAGTCCACGCACAACTGGATGATGGGAAAGGCCATTCCCACCAGGATGTGAAGGGTCAGGCCCGTCCTGGCCCTGCCCAGTGGAAAAGGTGTTAACTGGAGGAACTGGAAGATGCCCAAAAATGAAAGCTAAATATAACACTCAAGCTCTCACTGCCTCTTCCAAGCTTTTCCTCTTAGGGGTCAAACCCTCCCTTTCCTGCTCTGCTCTAAATCAGGTCATTCTTTTTCTCTATTCTTAAACATTTCCTTAAAAAAACCCCTCCTGCCTCTCCACCTTATCTTTATGGCATTGCTGCTTTATTCCTTACATTGTTTCCCAGATAAGCCCGCGTGCCAGAGATTGGGAGCGTTTTCCATCCTCCAGCCACAGCTTTTTTAAGTCTCTTAATTACACAGGGACACCCTTTGGCATCAAAGACGTTGGTTGGGTAAACTGTGAGTTCGTGGCTGTGTTCAACTGAATCCCTAAAATTTATGCTTAATTACAAAATGGATTAGAACGTAGCCCAACCTCTTGGTGCAAAAGGCCTCGCATTAGTTATGATTAAAATTGAATGACTGACTGTGCTGGAATATTACATGGAAGGAAGTCCCAGAGTGGTGACAGTAGTGCTTGGTCTCCTCTAGCGCCTCGTGCGTTCCCTTGGTGCCTCATGAACTCTTCAAACGCCCTTACAGAGCACTGTGCAAATAGAAATACTCCATCAAATGCTGTGAGTGAGTTTGGCGGTTCCTGTGTGCCCATTATCCACGTCTCGGGCAGATCCAAAGGCAGGGGGACTTCTCCAGGGTGTCCAGAACGTCCTGTCACCCCATCAGGACTTTTCGGAACTTGTGGTCTTGGCCTTTAAAATGGTGTTGGCTGCCAAACAGGCTGAGCAGTGCCGTCCAGTCCAGGTTCCACTCTGTCTCCAGGAGTCTCCAGCGTGTCACTGGGATCACGCTATTTTGGGAAGCGCGCAGGAATGCTGGGCAGCTTAATGATGTTTAATCAGCTGCTCACCAAAACATTGCTGGAGACATTCACTTGGGCCCTACGTTGATGACACAGTGAGGGATGTGAGGCTTCTGGGCTCCCTCACAGTGAGCTGTGTGTGCTCTTTTCCCGGGGTTTAAAATGAGATTAATAGTAAAAATTGCTGCTTTCTGTTTGAACTCAGCTGGTGAGTTCGAGGCGAGAGTGGAACACGTTTTGCCTCGGTTTGCTCATCGATTAAACCCTGTGACAACATCCAGCATCCCTCTTCCCACCCTCCCTTTTCCCAGGAGTAAGTTGGGAACATTGCTGTGTGTTTGATGTGCTCTGGCAGGAGCTGCTAAACGTGAGGAAAAATTAACGTAAGGAAAAATTCCCGACCAGAGAGACTCCGCTGTGGAAAACCCGCTTGTCTCTGAAGCCTCATCCAACTTTTCCTGGCCCCTCTTCTAAGAAGTCAATATATTTGTTATATTCCTGCAGTGCCACATTGATGCAACAGGTTCCGTGGCTCCCAGTTTGCCTTCTGCTCAATCCCTGTTTCCCTCAACCCCTGTGGGATTTCTTTTTCCAAGGCCTCCTACAGGGATTTGGGTGTTGTTGGATCCCACTTGTGGGGAGACCCAGCTTGGAGCTGTCCCTCAAACACCTCCTCTGCTCTGAGCGGGGTGGGTGCTCCTCTCTGCTCATCCCCTCGTTTCAGGCTCGGGAGGAGCAGTTGGTTCTTGGTCTCCGCTGAGTCATTTGGAGCAAATGGCTTTGCTTTGCTTCCTCCGTCTCTCCAGAACGGGATTAATGCCATTAAAACGCGTATAAACCCTCGAAGCCTCTGCATAAAAGCCCCACACAGGAGCAAACGCTGCAATCCCTGGGCTGCAGCTTTGGCTGCTCCAGGGGATTCGCAGCGGGAATCCATTCTTTTCAAAAGCATCGAGCTGTCGTTGTTGGCCCATCTGGCAAATCCTGGAAGTTGTCCTGCCCCAGAGCAGCACAACCAGCTCTGCTCAAAAACATCTCCTCCTGCCACCCATTTCGGGAGGAGAATCCCTACGAGCTCCTGGCCAGGCTGCCACCCTCCCCCGTCAGCTGCAGGTTCCACTAATTAAAAGAAGGAGGGAAGTTGCTTTCTGGGTGGTGGAAGTGGCTCTTTATCCTTCCTTCGGCACTTGCTCTTCTCCTCACCGTGGCTCTGAGACACGTGGTGGTGTCTTCCCCCCTCTGTCAGTCCATTTACCTGGCTCTTCTTGTCTGGGCTGACAGATGGGTGTTGTCAAGTGTGTCCTCGTGCTCCCTCCAGCTCCGAGCCCGCCGTCCACTCGTCTATTCAATTAGGCTGAATTGGGAGGATAATTTACTGACCCCTCTCTCTCCTTAGCAGGTAAAGTCGAAAATCATATACATGCATCTCCCGCTCTCGCTGACCTTGGGAGGCAAATTTAAGAGGATTTATTGTTGTCAGCTGCAGGCAAATATTGAAGACGTTACGTTTGGTCGGAGGGGGTTGCCGGGATGTTTGTGCCCGTGCATTGTTTAATACCATTTCACGTAACTCGCCGTGATTAATTCAATTGATATTAATTGCGTCGCAGTATCGGAGCGGGGCCCGCGACGCTTTTTCATCCGGGTTTTCCACCCTCAAAGCGTTTGACGTGTGGCGTTGGCTGATGGGCCCTTTTTAGAAGCATCAAGCCCTGGTTAGGGTGGGAATGGGCTGTGTGGTGGGGCCGTGTCCCGGTGCTGAGGTGACCCCCTCCCCTTCCCGGCACACACGGGCCCCGCTTTTAATTTTTTTAGGCAACGGATTGTCCGAATCTCCAGCTCCATCACTGCGTTGGAAGGGTATAAAAACCCAGCAGATCTAATTTCCTTTCTTTGACTCTCTTTATTAGGGGGTTGGTTCTATCTCGTGTCCCCGCAGACTGATATTTTATTAGCTGTTAACAATGATCTGATAGAGGCAAAGAAGTTCACGTTCCGCGGGGTTATTTATTCGCGTGTTTTTGTCGCTGCGCGAGGGTTTGTTCTCCAACATCCCCCCCCCTTTCCTCTCCCGCCTTTGGACATTTCCAGCTGAGAAGCCTCGTCGGGAAATGTCGCCACTGCCACCTGCTTGCGGAGTCGGGATTGACACGCGCCCGCCGCGCGGGATGCGGGACGGGGGCTGCGGGGTGCGGGATGCAGGGGGCAGGTTGTGGAATGCGGGATACGGGGTGCTGGGTGCGGGATATGGGGCGCTGGGTGCGGGATGTGGGGTGCTGGGTGCGGGATATGGGGTGCTGGGTGCGGGATATAGGGTGCTGGGTGCGGGATGTGGAGATGCGGGATGTGGGATGCTGGATGAGGGATGTGGGATGCTGAATGAGGGATGGGGGATGCGGGATGAGGGATGTGGGGATGCGGGATGAGGGATGGGGGATGCGGGATGCAGGACGTGAGGTGCTGTGCCCTGGATGTGGGGTCCAGGATGCGGGATACAGGAGGGAAGAGCGCAGGATGCGGCCTATGGGATGCGGGATATGGAGTGCGGGATGGATGTGGGATGCTGGGTGTGGGGTGAAGAATGTGGGATGGAGGATGATGGATCTGGGATGGACGATGGTGGATCTGGGATGCAGGATGATGGATCTGGGATGCAGGATGGTGGATCTGGGATGCAGGATGGTGGATCCGGGATGCAGGATGGTGGATCTGGGATGCAGGATGGTGGATATGGGATGCAGGATGGTGGATCTGGGATGCAGGATGCAGAATAT
>JAWMRA010000076.1:369495-381143 GCA_035584735.1 Pseudotriccus pelzelni | reverse complement strand
CCCCCGAGGTCTCTGTCCCTTTAAGAGCCCCCCGACCCTCCCGTTCAACCCCGGACGCCACTTCCGCGTCCTCTCGTCCCGCCCCCTCCCTTTCCTCCAATCGGCTTCCAGCGCTCCCAGCCCCGCCGCTCTCTATTGGCTGCACGGGTGAGGGCGTGGCCGCGGTTGGCCACGCCCCGGTGCGGGAGGGGGCCCTCCCCCCCGGGGTTCGGTCGCGATGGATCTAGAGGGGCTTCGGAGGAACTACCGGGGGGACACCGAGGTGGGCCCGGGGGGACACGGGGGGGGCCTGGGGCGGGGGGACCCTTCAGGGTGTCCCCAAGGCCCTCAGACCCCCCACACCGTGCTGGCGGTGACCCCAGGAGCAGGGCACCCCCCACCCCGGGCTGCCCCCAGGGACCGGGGTGACACCCCAAGCTGCCCCAAGACTTTGAGTGACCCCTTCATTTCTCCCCAAGACCTCTGATGGCCCCTTCAGTTGACCCCAATAATCTGGGGTGACCCCCCCTAGACTGTCCCCAGCACCTGAGATGACCCCCTAGGTTGTCCTCAGGAGCTGCGCTGACCCCTCTGGGCTGTCCCCAGGACATCGGGCGATGCTTTAACTTGTCCCCGACACTTCAGGTGACCCCCCCAGACTGTCCCCAGGGCCCCGGGGTTCCCCCTTCCTTCCCCCTCGCGGCTCCCCCCGTGTCGGCATCACCCCCTCCCCTGCATCCAGCGGGACCCCCGCGCCTCACACCGTCCCCCCCCGTGTCCCCAGGCCTTCGAGGAGCAGCACTTGGTGTCCCACGACCCCATAGAACAATTCCGAGCCTGGTTCCAGGAGGCCTTGGAGTGCCCGGACATCGGGGAGGTCAACGCCGTGTGCTTGGCCACCTGCTCCAGGTGACACGGGGTGGGGGAGAGAGGGGGACACGGGGGATCCCCTGGCCTTGGGGGGGGGCTCCTGGCCTGTCCTCACCCCCCCTCCCTGTCCCCCTCCCTCCCCCAGGGATGGGAAGCCCTCGGCCAGGATGGTGCTGCTGAAGGGATTCGGGAAGGACGGGTTCCGCTTCTTCACCAACCATGAGAGCAGGAAGGGCAAGGAGCTGGTGAGGGCTGGGGGGGGTTTGGGGGGGCTCTGGGGGAGCTCTGAGGGGGCTCTGGGGGTTCCCCAGGGCGGCAGCTCCTTTCCCGGCCCCTCTGCGCTGTCCCTGTGATGCCAAACAGCCCCCTTTTGGGTCAAGGCTGTGCCCACCCCGTGGGGGCAGCTCCTGCTGCAGCAGATCCGGGGGTATCCCGGATTTCTGGAGCTGGGAATGATGTGGGAGCACTGACAGCTCCCTCCCCTTCCCCACAGGAGTCCAATCCCTTCGCTTCCCTCGTCTTCTACTGGGAGCCCCTCAACCGGCAGGTGAGGAGGGTCCCCTGGGGGGGGTGGGGGGAGCACAGAGGGATCCTTGGAATGATGGGGAGTGGGACCCTGGGGGTCACCCGGAGCGTGGGGTGCTCACACTCAGATGGCTCCCAGCCCCTGAGGGGGGGGCAGAGATGTGATGGGGGGTGGCCACGTTTTGGGGTGGGAAAGTCAGGGAATGGGGTGGGAAGGTCGGGGAATGGGGTGGGAAGGTCAGGGAATGAGGTGGGAAGGTCAGGGAATGGGATGGGAAGGTCAGGGAATGAGGTGTTTCCGTGCTCAGGGATCCCCTTGGAGCTGCTGGCCGGGGCCCAGGTGATGGCAATGCCTGTGTTTTGGGGGGGGACAGTGAGGGAATGGGGTGTTCCCATGCCTGGGAGCCCCCCTGGAGCCGCTGCCCGGCTCTCAGCCGACGCTCCCGCCCCAGGTCCGGGTGGAGGGCTCCGTGAGGCGGCTCCCAGAGGAGGAATCCGAGCGCTACTTCTCGAGCCGGCCCCGGAGCAGCCAGATCGGGGCCGTGGTGAGCAGGCAGAGCTCCGTCATCCCCGACCGGGAGGTGAGCCGGCCCTTCCCGAGGGAACCCCCGGGGGCTGCCCCGTCCATTGCCCCCCTCACCCCTCCCCGTTCCCGCAGTACCTGAGAAAGAGGAACGCGGAGATGGAGGAGAAATTCCGGGATACGAGCGTGCCCAAGCCGCAGTACTGGTGAGTCCTGGGGGGGGGGCTGTGGGTGGGGGGGTTCATCGCCCCCCCGAGCCCCCCCTAAAGCCCTGCGTGCCCCTGCCAGGGGTGGGTACATCGTGGAGCCGGAGGTGGTGGAGTTCTGGCAAGGCCAGACCAACCGGCTGCACGACCGGATCGTGTTCCGGAGGCTCCGGGATCGCTCGGCCCCGCTCGGGGCCATGACCCACCGTGGGCACGGCGACTGGGTCTACGAGCGCCTCTCCCCCTGAGGATCCCGCTCGGGAATGCCGTCCCGCCCCTCCCGGCCCCTCGTGGTGTGCTGGGATCGCATCCCGAGCTCCGGGAATGCCGATCCCGGTGCCTTCATCGCCCTCCCCTCTGCACCCGCTGCCCCAGCGCTGCTGCTGGTTGATTAATCATGTTAATGATCATGGAGAGACCCCAATTGTGACCCCAGTGATTCCCCCCCTCTGGCCAGTCCTGCCACTGCCACCATCTGTGTTTTAGCTGGAATCGTGTTTTAGCTGGAATCATGGAATGTGCTCAGTTCCCGGTGTATTCTTGCTCTTGTTTAATTGACTTATTTCATTAATGTCACTGTGGTGTCACCCCTGGCTCTGTGTCACATCCCCCCCAAACTCTCCCCCTGTCCCCTCCTCCAAGCGAGCTTGGAAAAATGACATTCCTGGAGGTTTGGGCTGGAACAGGTGGGAATCCCGGCCCTGGAGCTGCCACTGGGTCACATCCCAAGGAAACCAGGCCCTGAGAACCTTCCCTGCTCCGTGTTTGCCATCCCAGCCTCTGGATCGTGCCAAGAGGTGGGAACCACATGTGGATATCACTGGGAAAAGAGGGATCAGGGACCCCAAAAGAGGGTAAACCCCCCCAGCTTCAGTTGGCCCAAAATGGGGTAAAAGCCACTAAACCCACCCCCAAAACGGAGCTGGAGAACGTCAAACCACCCCTAAAAAGCCCCCAAACCCCTCAAAACGGTCTCTGGAGAACCTCATGACCACCCTTAAAAATCATCTGGAGACCTTCAAACCACCCCTGAAGAACCTCAAACCCTCTCCTCCCCCCCAAAAAAAAAACCCCAACCCTTCAAAGGTTCTGGAGACCTTCAAAATCCCGGCAGGAGGAGCAGGACCCGAGCCCAGATTCCCCCCGGGATGGGCGTTACCGATCCCATGGGCTCTTCCCTCGTCCCTCCCTTCCCGGGACAAAGGGCAGGCTGAGAGCAAACACTGCCGAGGGGGTGGCCCTGGCACTGCCCCCGTGCCGGGAAACGGGGAACTTGGCACCCTCCGGGCTTTTGTCAGGGCTGGGAAGCGCTTGGAGCCCGCGGAGTTCGGGCGCGGCCGCGCCTTGCGGGGCAGGGAGGGCACCCCGGGCACCCCCCCCGTGTCCCTGCTCCACGGGGTCAGGGATTCCCCGGGATTCCTCCGCTCCCACTGGGGTCCTGGAGGCATCCAGAGCCCTCCCACCCTGCCAGGCTGGACGCAGGGACGTGCTGAGCTCTCCCCTGGTTTATTAACAGCAGTTCATTAGCAGGTGCCAGAGCTCCCAACACCCCCAGCAACCAGGGGGAGCCCCCCGGGGTGGGCTCCCCTCCTTCCAGCAGCAGGGAAAGATTCCCTGAGGAACACGGCTCCTCCTGGGAGCCCCCCGGGAAGGCAGCTCAGGGGCGGGGAAGTGTCGCATCCCGTGTTTTGGGGATTGCGAGTGGGCGGGGGGCAGAGCCGGGGAGGGCTTTGGGTTCCGCAGGAGTGTCCTCATCCCAGTACGAACCAGTCAGCCTGGGGCGGGAGGGCTGGGAGGGACGGGCTCAACCATCCAGGGTCCGTGATTATCCCTCGGATAAACCCCGGCCCGAGTCCTGTTTCCTCCCGGAGCCGCGTGGATCGGCATTCCCGAGGCGGCATCCCCCGCCGGGTCACTTCTCCTCCCTCTCGGCGGCCCCGCACAGGTTCGGGTGCTCCGCCAGCGTCGCCCTCACCTTCTTCTTCTCCTTGAAGCGCCCCGAGTGGGAGACCTTGACGTGCTTCCCCTTGGTGCTCTTATCCACGATCTTCTCCAGGCGGGCGGCGAAGCCGGGGGGTCCCTCGGGGCCGGTGCCCTCCTGGGGGTCCCCCCCGGGGGCCGCGGGGCCGTCGGGGGTCTCGTACAGCACGGTGGGCGCTGCCTGGCGCTTCCTCAGGAACGTCAGCTTCCACCAGCCGTGGCTGTCGGCCATCCTGCAACGGGAATTTCGGGGGGGTCGTGCTCCCTCCTGGACCGTTCCTCGGACCCCCCCAGGATGTGATTCCAGAGGGATGGAAGCCGGCGCTGCCTTTGCTTGCGGTGCTTCCCCGGCGGGACCCGCGTGGGATCAGGGATGGGGGAGCACCCCGCGGGTACCGGGAGGGGATGCTCCATGGCTTGGGAATTCCGGAGCGCCGGGAAGAGGCCGCCGGCAGCGCCCGGGAGGTGCCTTATCAGCCACGTGTAGCGGGGCAGGGAGGGAGCCCAGTGAGCAAACAGGAACAGGAACTGGGAGCAGGTGGGAGCTGGGGAGGGGCCGGGGTCTCACCCCGGCTCTGGGGTTGCCTCTTGCTAGAGGGGCCAGGCTGGAGCCTTGGAAGAGCTTGGGAATGTTCCGGGAACGCTCCAGGAAGGCTCCAGCGGTCCAGGAAGGCTCCCGGAGCCGCGCGTAGCTCCAGGGCAGGAACCCAGGAAGGCGGAGGAGCCAAAGGCTTCCCTGGCCGCGGGCACGGACGGGATTCCCGGCGCCCTGTGCCCATCCCCGGGGGTCGGCGCAGCTCCGTGTCCTCCCCGCGGGGCTGCGCCACCACCGCCCCCTGCCCGGCCCTTCCCCGGGGTCACCCCCTGGCATCAATTCGGGGAGATAAAACCCCCCACCCACCTTGTCCCCGCTGGAAAGGGGGACGAGGGCACAAAAATTCGGGCCGCCAGGGGGGTGGTGGCCCCCCGCGTCCCCCCACGCACCTCCCTGTGCCAGAGCCAGGTGGGACCGCCCCCGACCGGTGTCCCCGGGGGTGTCCCCGAGGTGTCCCCGGGGTTCCCACACCCCTTCCTTGTACCTGCTGCTCCCGCGCCCGGGATGTCCCGGGGTGTCCCGGGGGTGTCCCGGGGTGTCCCGGCCGGGGGGGCGCGGGCAGGTGCGGTTCACCTGCCGCCGTCCCGGTGTTCCCGTCAAGGTGAACCCGCGCCCAAACCCCTCCTGCCGGAGCAAACAGCGGGGCCGGGCCAGGCACGGCTGAATATTCATGACGGGGAGCGGTGCCAGCGCCGCCCGGGTGGCTCCGGGTGGCCCCGGGTGGCCGCCACCGCACCCGAGGTGGCACACGGAGCCGGGGATCGGGCAGCCCGGGGGGGGGGTCAGAACTCCGGCTCTCGGCGGGATCGACGGAAACGGGGCCGGTTTGTGCCTCCCGCTGCTCCCCACGGGGTGTCCTCGCACGGGATGTGTCCCCAAGGGACCTGTCCCCGCGTGGGGAGCTCCCCGACTCTGGACCTGGGGATGGCGCGTCCTGGATCCCTTGGGAAATCCCACGGGATGTGCCAGCACAGAGCCAAGATCCCCATGGGAATATGGCAGGAGTTATCCCAGGTTCCTTGGGATCCCTGGGGGGCAGGGGATAGAACTGATCCCAGGTCCCTTCTGGATTCCTGTGGAGAATCTAGAACTGATCCCAGATCCCTCGTGGATCCATGGGGAGGAGTTAGAACTGATCCCGGGTCCCTTGTTGGCACACCCAGTGGTCCCTGAGGGCTGTGGGATCTGCTCTAGAACACCCGACCAGAGATCCCCAAGGTCACACTCTGGGGTGGCTGCTGGGGATCTCAAGGGGATCTTGGTTCTGTGCTGGGGCATCCAGTGCTTCCCAAGGGATCCGGGATCCCCGAGGGATCCGCTCTGGGGACAACTGGGGATCGCCTCTGGGTCTGGGGTGTGCTTGGGAGCCTCGCAGGGACCGGGAGGGGCGGCTGTGGGGGTGTCCTGGGGGATTCCCGGCTCTTTCCTGCGGCTGCTCCGGGATCGGGACCGGGACCGGGATCGGGATCGGGATCGGGATCGGGATCGGGATCGGGATGGGGACTCCACGACACCCCTCGCTCCCATTGGTCCGCGGCGGCCCCGCCCCTTCTCCGCACCAGCCAATCATAGCGCCGGCACGTGGCTCTTCCGCCGGGATGCAGCCCTCTGATTGGCGGGAAGGCGGGCCCTTCGCAAAAAGCGCCCTTTGATTGGTTGCGGGGCGGGCGCCGAGGCAGGGGATTGGCTGGGGCCGGGCGAGGCGGAAGTGGCGCTGTTGGCGACATGGAGGTGTGTGATGGGGACGGGACCGGGACGGGACCGGGATCGGGAAAGGGGCCGGGAAAGGGGCCGGGAGCGGGGCCAGGGCCGCCTTCGGGGAGCGGGGAAGCGGGGACAGGCCGTGCCCGGGCGCTGGAGCGGAGGGTCCCCCCTCTGAGCCCGCTCCCGGTGCCGGTCGGGCCCCTCCAGCCCCGCTCCCCCCGTGTCCCCCCCGCAGGCCGCTCCTCAGGACTACCGGAACGTGCCCATCGACATCCAGACCAGCAAACTCCTGGGTGCGGTGCGGGGAAGTCGCCCCGCGATTTGGGGACCCCTCTGTACTCTCCGGGGCTGCGGAAGGAGCTGGGAATTCGTCCCTGCCTTTGGACCCCCCCGACCCCCTTTTCCCCCTCCCACACCTGAGAACGAGCCGGGAATTCCTCCCACCGTCCCTCCGCCTGGAACGCGGAGGGTCCGCGCTCCCTTCCCGGCCCTGGAGCCTGTCTGGGGGGGTCACCCCCACCTTGTGCCCCCCCCGGGTGACCCCCCCTGTGCCCCCCTGTCCCCAGACTGGCTCGTGGACAGGCGCCACTGCAGCCTGAAGTGGCAGAGCCAGGTGCAGCTCATCCGGCAGCGGATCGATGCGGCCATCCAGGACATGCCGGAGAACCAGGAGATCAAACAGCTCCTGGAGGGATCCTGTGAGTGGGATCGGGGGGCTGGATCCCTTGGGAGAGCCGGGAGATGGGCCGGCAGCCCGTTCCCGAGGGGGTGGTTTGGTCTCCCCTGAGCCAGGAGACAAGAACTGGGGGCTGAGCTGGGAGGGGCTGACACCCCCCAGACTCCCCCGTGATCCCACCCCACCCTCCACCCCAGACCTGCACTACTTCCACTGCCTGAGGATCGTGGAGATCCTCAAGGGCACCGAGGCCTCCACCAAGAACCTCTTTGGCCGTTACTCGTCCCAGCGGATGAAGGTGAGACGGGCTTGGGGGGGCTCAGCCTTCCTCCTCCTCTTCCTCCTCCTCCTCTGCCTCCTTTGCCTCCTTTGCCTCCTGTCCTTTCTTCCTCCCCCCAGGACTGGCAGGAGATCGTGGCCCTCTACGAGAAGGAGAACACCTACCTGGGTGAGGCAGGAGGGCGCTCGGGGGGGGCCCGTGTTGGGTGGTCTCCAAACCGGTGGATGGGGAAGGGACACAGGATGTGCTGGAACGCCAAATCCCACCGGGGTGAGGGCCCTGAGGGGTCTGGGATGCCCCAGGGCCCCCCTGGGTGACCCCCACACCCCCCCCCCCCCGGGTGCCCCCCCCCAGCCGAGCTCTCCAGCCTCCTGGTGCGCAGCATCAGCTACGAGATCCCGGCCCTGCGGAGGCAGCTCGGGAGGTGCCAGCAGGCCCAGCAGGACTTTTCCCGGCGGGAAGAGGAGTGTCAGGTGGGAGCGGCCGAGCTCAGGGAGCGATTCCTGGCCTCCTGCAAGCAGTATGGAATCACTGTGAGTGCCTGGGGGGGGGGGGCCGAGAGCCCTGGAAACAGCCCCCAACTTACCCCAAAACAGCCCCCAAACCTTTCAAAAATAGCTCCCACCCCCCAAAAGAGCCCTAAATCCTCCGAAACAGCCCCCAAACCCTCCGAAACAGCCCCCAAACCCTCCGAAACAGCCCCCAAACCCTCCGAAACAGCCCCGTCTCCTCAAAACAGCTCCCACCCTTCAAAAAGCAGCCCCAAACAACCCCCACCCACCCAAACCCGCCCCTACCCCCGGTATCTGTCCTGGGAGGGGTCAGACTGGGAGCAGTGTCCCTTTGGTGTCCCCGTGGTGTCCCTTTGGTGTCCCCGTGGTGTCCCTTTGGTGTCCCCACCCCCAGGGGAGAAGCTTTGGGGGCCCTGTGGTGCCCCCACACCCCGCCGTGTCCCCGTCCTGCCCTGTGACCCGTTCCCCCCCCGGCGCCCCCAGGGTGACAACGTGCGGCAGGAGCTGCTGGCCCTGGTGCAGGACCTGCCCTCGCTGCTGTCCCGCGTCGGCGCCGCCGTCGGGGCCCTGGGGGAGGCCGTGGAGCTCTACCAGGCCTGCGTGGGCTTCGTGTGTGACAGGTGGGCGCGGGGACGGGGGACAAGACCCCCAGGGACGGGGAGAGGAGGAGAGACCCCCGCTTGGGGACAAAGCCTTTGGGGTGAGCCCCTCGGTGGTTCCCCAGCCCCGCCGAGGCGGTGCTGCCGCTGCTGAGGCACGTGTGTGCCCGGGGGAACACCACGGTGCGGGAGTGGCGGATGGGCCGGGAGCCGCGGCGGGTGGAGCGGCCGGAGCTGCGGGAGGAGCCGGAGCCGCCCCGGGAGGACGCGGTGAGGCCTTTCTGGGGGGGACACCCCAATTTCCCCAAATTCCTCTGCGGGGCTTCCTTGGGGTCCTGCTGTTTCAAGGGTTTCAAGGGGACCCTTCCCACAGATCGACTGGGGGGATTTCCCGCTGGAGCCGCCCCCGGGAGGGGACGGAGGAGCTGCCGAGGGGGGCGAGGAGATCGACTGGGGGATCACGGTGGAGCCCGGTCCTCAGGTGTGCGACCCCAGCCCTGGGTGGGATCCCCGGGGTCAGGCCCTGCCCCAGGTGCCCTGGGGGCGTCCTGCCCCCCAACCCCAGGTCACCCCTGTGTCCCAGCAGGAGGGTGGCGTTGACTGGGGGGACGGAGGGGACGAGGAGGTGCAGATCACGGTGCTGGAGGCTGGCGCTGAGGGTGAGCAGGGCTCGGGGGGCGCACAGAGGGGTTTGGGGACGGAGCAGAGGGCAGGACGTGGGGCCTGTGGGTGCTGGGTGGGCAGGGACGGTCGGGGTCCTGAGCCTGCTGTGGGGTGGTGCTGAGCTGGGGGGAGTGTTTGGGAGGAAGCCAAGCTGTGGGGGTCCCATCCCAGCCCCCCCTGACCCTCCACTGCCCGAGGAGGAGGAGGTCGCCCGTGGCTCCGACGCCCTGACAGTGCTGGAAAACCCGGAGACACGGAACCAGTTCCTCGATGAGCTCATGGAGGTGGGTGTGGGGTGGGATGGGGGACCTGGAGGAGGGTGTGGGGTGGGATGGGGGACCTGGAGGGAGGGTGTGGGGTGGGATGCAGCAGGCCTGGACCCGCAGCGATCCCGTTCCCGCAGCTGGAGCTGTTCCTGGCCCAGCGCCTGGTGGAGATGGAGGACGAGGCCGACATCGTGGCCATGAGCCAGCTCCAGCTGGCCCCGGCCCTGCTGCAGGGCCAGACCAGCGCCCATGTGGGTGCCCTGCTGGGCACGGCCCGGGCCCTGCTGTCACAGCTCTGCTCCCGCAGCGTCCAGCACCTCTGCATGATCCTCGCCTCGCCCAGGTGCCCCCCGCCCTGGGGAGGGGTCCTGGGGGCTGGGGGTGGGGGGATTGGAGGAGGAAAGGGAGGTGTCCCGAGGTGGGGATGGCACTGGAGCGGCTCTGGAGGTGTCCTGAGGTGGGGATGGCATTTGGAGCAGATTTGGAGGTGTCTCAGGATAGGGATGGCACTGGAGTGGATCCGGAGGTGTGCCAGGCTGGGGGTGTGCCCGGGAGGGCTGGGGGTGTCCCCAGGATGCCCAGGGAGGGGCTGAGTGGTGCTGGCTGTGCCCCCCAGGTACGTGGAGCGGGTGTCGGAGCTGCTGAGGCAGAAGCTGAAGCAGGCGGAGCTGCTCCTGGCCAAGAAGGAGGTGATGGCCCAGAAGCGCCTGGAGGCCCTGGCAGAACAGGCATCCCTGGAGCCCAAGCTCGACCGGCTGCTGGAGAAGACCAAGGAGCTCCAGAAGCTGGTGAGGGAGGAGGGGGGAGCCCCTCAGGACCCCCCCTGTTTGCCCCCAGCCCGCCCTGAGCCCCCCCCACCTCGGTGTGTGTTGCAGATCGAGGCCGACATCTCCAAGCGCTACGGAGGGCGCCCCGTCAACCTGATGGGCATCTCCCTGTGAGCCCCTCCCAACGGGGGCACGGGGGGCTCCTGCCCCCCAACTCCCCCCCCTTCACACCCTGGGGGTGCTGCTGTGTGGCCGTGGCCTTGCTGGGGGTGGGGGGTGTGTGTGTGTGGATTTGGGGGAATAAAACAAATTCTCCCACTCATCCCTGTGGATTTTGGGGGTGGGGGGGCGGGAAGAGGAGCCCCTGAACCCCCCCGAGGGCGATCCCGGGGATGGCAGAACCCCCCGTGCCCCGTCCTTGGGGTGGCCCTGGCGGGGGGGGCAGAGCGGCCCCCCCTGTGCTGAGAGCCCTCCCCGGGGGGGGTTGGGGGGCGCTGGGGTTTTAATTTCATAGCAGAGCGGTTGATTCATGGCCGGGCGTCGCCGGCGGTGACGCCTGTAATGACTTTCCATCACGGGCAGCCGCCGAGCGACACCGCTCATTATTCCTGCCGCTCGTTAGCGCGGGGGGGGCCCCATCCCCGCCGGACAGTGAGCGATGGCCCCCCATTAATCACCCCTTCCTCCCCCTCACGGCCCTACTGGGCTGTACTGGGCCCTACTGGGATGGGCAGGGTTGGAGCCCCCCCCCCCACCCTCCAAGGCATCTTTGGGGAGGGGTCTGCCACACCCTCTGACGTCACGCATTGTGTCCCCCCCCCCACAGGACATTGGTCCCTGGGGGGGGGGTCTTGTCCCACCCCTCTGACACGTCACAGCTGCTCGTGGGGCTGGATCTGCTGTGGGACCACCCCCCACCCTGGGGTTGGGACCCCCAGTGGGGCCGCGGTGCAGCCGTGGGGGTCTGTCCCCACCGGGGATGGGACGCAGGGACCCCTCGTCCCTTGGGATCTGGGGGTTCCTGGCCCCGTGGAATCCACCTGGGGGGGATGTGGGAGCTCCTGGTCCTGTGGACCCCGTTGTGGGGGTTTCTGACCCCCGTGGGGTTTGGGGGGAATCTCCTCCCCCGTGGGGCTGTGGGGGTGGCTGTGCCATCGACACCCGGATCAAGACGGGGGGCTGTGTGGGACCCCCGTCCCCCCCCACCCGTGGGGCTCACGGGGTGCAGACCCCGAGCTCGGGGGTCCAGCCCTGCTCCAGCCCCCCCCCCACCATTCCCATTCCATCTCCTCCCCCCCCTCCCCCGGTGTCCCCCCCGCAGTGCTGAGACAGCCGGGCTTGGGGGAGCCCCTCATTACCCCGCTAACGGTGATTAACGGGCTAATTAAGCGGTGTCTGCCGCTCCCGGAGCCGGGGGGGCGCGGAGGGTCCCTCCGTGAGGATGGGGGGCGGGGGGATCCTGGGTTTGGGGGGTCTGGGGGTCACCGTCACCACCGGCTCCAT
>JAWMRA010000076.1:340973-360656 GCA_035584735.1 Pseudotriccus pelzelni | reverse complement strand
GGAAGGGGCCCGGCTGCCAGCTGGGGCTGGGAGGGCACTGGTGGGAGGGTGGCGGGACACTCGGGACACTCACGAGTCAAAGTTGTCCCGGAATCCTTTGGCGAAGGGGTTGTGGTCGATCTTCAGCTGGGTGATCTGGGGGGGGGACGCGGAGGTGGGGGGGCTGCTGGCAGACTGACCCCTGCCAGGATGTCCCTTCCATCCCTCTCCCCTCGAGCACCAGAATCCCACCCTTTCCCGAGGCAGGGGGCACTGGGAGGCAGCTACTGGGATGCTGAGGGGATCCAGAGGATACTGGGAGGGTTTCTGGGATGCTGAGGGGACACAGGGGGTGCGGAGATGCTGCAGACAGGAGTGTTGGCAGACGGGGATCCCTGGGGCGATGCCATGGGGGTTCTCCTGATGCTGAGGACACTTTAGAGGGTGCTGGGAGGGGGGGGGTCACCAGGGCCTGCTCCTGGCGGGTCACTGGGATGATACTGGGATGTATCACCGGTTTCTGTGGCCCTGGGAGGGCACTGGGGAGGTCGCCGGGGTTCCTGTGCTGCTGGGGGGGTTTTCTGGTGGGTGTCCCCCGGCCGGGGAGCGGCAGGGGGGTCTCGTACTCACGTCGGCGTTCTGGTAGGCCGTGACGGCGATGAACTGCGTCTCGGGGAAGGCGAAGGTGTGGGTGTGCGGGGAGGGGTACCCGTCCTCCCCCTCCCCTTCCTTCACCTCCGTCACGTGCAGCCGGGGCTGGTACTTGTGCAGCGACTGCAGCACGATCATCTGGGGGGGGGGGACAAAGGGGGGCAGCGGGCGGTCAGGGAGGGGGCACAGGGGGACGAGGCCCAGCCCGGCACGGCGGCGGGACCCTCACCCACCTGCCCCACGTTGTTGGACGCGCCCTTGTTGTTGGTGAGCTTGAGCTTGCCGAAGGAAACCTCCTGGCGCATCCAGTGCGCGCCCGTGTTGGGAGAGTCGGGATGCAGGTAGAGGCGGTTCCCTGCGGACAGGGGGGTGCGGGCAGGGGGTTACCCCGCAACGCGGGGAGGATGAGGAAGGGGATGACGGGAGTGGGATGATGGGAGGGGGTCGTACCTGGCATGTTGCCCTCGGCTTTCCCGCACTGCACCCACTTGCCGCCCTGGTAGCGCCAGTGGTGCTGGTCCACCAGCACCACGTCCACGCACACGCTGTAGTGGGCCACGGGGTTGAGCCCCGACAGGTTGAAGCTGAGGAAGGGGAACATGCGCCTGGGGAGGGGACAGAGGCACAGACACACCGTCAAACCCCCGGCCCGGCGGCTGGCACAGGGCGGGGGGGGGGGTGATGGGGAAACTGAGGCAGCGCGATGCCCACCCCCCCCCATCCCGAGCCCGGCTGGGTGCCCGTGAGGAGCTGAGTGACCCCGGCAGCTGGGGGATGCTCTCGGGGCCGAGTCCCCCCCTCCCGGTATCTTCCTCCCCCTCCCCAAGCACCTTCCGGATCGGAAACCAACACCGCTGCTATTTCGGGCTGGGCGCCAGCCTGCGCCAAGGGCAGGGAGGGGACAGGATGGGACGGCCGGGGGGGACCTGCGGCCGCGGGGCTGCAGCTGCCGCCCCCCCAGGAGGGGCTGCACCCCGCTGTCCCCCCCGGCCGTGCCCCCAAATCCCGGCTCTGGGGTGGGAGATCATCACGGCCCCGCTCCCCGCTCGGTCCCTCCCGTCCATCACTGGTCCCGGTCACCCCAAATCGGGTTGACAGTGGGAGCTCCAGCCGTGGGGGGGTCGTGGTTCATCCCCCATCCCCCCCAGAGAGCTTGGCTCTTAGACCGTGGAATTTTGGCAGCTTCTGGAGTCTCAGTGGCCGGAGCTGGAAACCAGCCCCGTCCCCTCTGCCCGACCGCCCCATTAATGTCACCCACATTAATGAACCACCGCTGGAAACCCCCTCAAACCCACGGGCGGGGGGGGGCACGGAGACCCCCAGCTCTCCCGGCGGGGTGAGATACACATGGGATGAGACGGGATTCACCCGGAAAGAGGGCAGAACCTCTTCCCGGGAGCAGAGCGAGGGGCTGGGGGCACAGGGAGCTCCTGGAGGGGGGGGGAATCCAGGGCGGCCCCCGCAGGAAACGGGGCTCGGGCAGTGCCACGGCAGCGGGGAAGTGGAATGCAAAGGGTGGCGGAAAGAAAAGTCGGCGGGTGCCGCTGACTCAAAGTTGCCCTTGCGGGAGAGGGGAGGAATAGAAAAAGAAAGAGAAGAAAAAAGGGGAAAAGAGAAAGAGAAAGAAGAAAAGAAGACGAAAAGAAAATGAGATTTAAAAAAAAAAAAAAAAGAAAACGAAAAAAGATTAAGATTAAAGTTAAGATTAAGGTTAAGCAAGAAGAAGAAAAGAAAAATGAACAGAAAATAATAAGAATATGAAGAAAAAGAAGAAATTAAAAAGAAGGAGAAGAAAACAAGGAAGAAGAATAAAAAGATAAAGAGGAAGATAAAAAGATGAATAAAAACAAGAAGAGAAAGAAAGAGAATAAGAAAAAGGGAATGAAAAAGAGAAAGAAATCGAGAAAGCAGCACTCGTGGTGAGGAGCTGCACACGTGCTGCCCGGGCTGGGCACGGCCGGTGGTCCCGCACATCCCGGGGTCCCTCCGAGCCCTCACAGACCCCGTCCCCCCTTCTTGCATCCCTAAAACTCCTCCGGAGCGAGACAGCCGCGGCTGTGCCGAGGGACGGGCGGTTCCTGCCGCTGATAAAAGCTGCAGCCGCATTAAAAACCACCTCGGTGCCGCCGCGCTCCGGGCGCGCCCGAACGCCGAGCCCGGTGCTGGTTGACCGCGGGGCGAGCCCCAGCCCGGGCGCTGCACCAGCCCGAGCTGCTGCAAGGAGCAGGGAGGAAAGAACCGGCCTTTTTTTTTTTTTTTTTACTTGGTTTGGGGTTGGTTTTTGTTTTTTTTTTTCTCTCTCTCTCTGCTCCGTTCGGAGCCCTCGAGCCCCCGCTGGCAGCGCAGCAGCGAGCGCGGCTCGGCGCTCACACGCTGCCGCGGGGAAACCGCACGGCCCGGCCGGGCACGGCAGGGTGGGGGCAAGACCCGAAACCGCGCTCGCCTTCGCCTTTATTTTTAAATCCCCCGGCGCTCGAGCTCCCGGGGCTGCTGCTCGGGCAGCGCTCGGCTCCCCTGGGTTCGGTCACTGCGGTTTGGGAGGTGCCCCAAACTCGGTTCTACCCCCCCCCCCCCAGCCCACCCCAAAAGCTGGTGGGCACCGCGCGTTTCACCCTTTGTACTTTTGTTTCGGGGCTCTCGGCGCGCCCCGAGGTTTGTCCCTGAATGAACCCCTCCAGTCGGGGGGCCGGGGGGGGGGGGGACACACGGGGACAGAGGGAGGGGGCCAGGGGACACAGCGGCACATCCAGGGTGTCACCTGGCGACACGGAGCCCTGCGGGCACTGCGGGGATGGCGGCACAGGGAGCGCGTCCGGGATGACCCCAGGCGGAAGGAAAACCTGGAGGTCCGGGAGCGCAACCCCCCCCCCAGGCGGTTGTGCCTCTCCTACCTCCCCCCCCCCCCAACACCCCCGGCAGAGCATCGAGGGGGGGGCTGTGGCTTCCTGAGCCGCCTCCTCCCCCCGACGGCAGCGCCGTGACCGCAGGAGCCGCCACGGCCGCGTGGGAGACGGTGCAGGCCTCGCTGCACGGCTGGGTGGCACGGTGGGGTGGCGTGGGTGCCGGACACGGCGCGGTGACACGGCACAGGGACGTGGAATGGCTGCCGGACGCGGCACAGGGACGTGGAACAGCTGCTGGACACGGCACGGGGACGTGGAATGGCTGCTGGAAGCGGCACGGGGACGTGGAACGGCTGCTGGAAGCGGCACAGGGACGTGGAACGGCTGCTGGAAGCGGCACGGTGACAAGGCAGGGTGGCACGGCAACGCGTGGCACGGTGACACAGAACGGTGGCGCAGCAAAGCACGACGCGGTGGCACGGCCCGGTGGCACGGCCTGGTGGCACGGCGTGACCGCTGGCCACGGCACGGTGGCACAGAAAGGCGTGGCACGGTGACATAGCGTGGCACGGCTGCACAGCAGCGGGTGGCGCGGTGACACGGTGCGGTGGCACACCGGTGCACGGCGCGGTGACACGGCACGGCTGCCCAACAGGGCAACAGTGGCACGTTGTGGGGACACGGCCCAGACAGTGGCACGGCGTGGCACATCCGTATGGCGTGGCACAGCTGTGCTGCTCCGTGTGGGTGAGATGTCACCGCACGCTCGGCCACCCCCGGCGCCCCTCAAGCCAGAGCCAGCCCTGGTGTTTGCCAAGGGCAAACCCAGCCCGTGTGTCCCCAAAGCTGTCCCGTGTCCCCTTCAAGGGCAGCCCCAGAGCCCTCCCAGTGTCCTCTCTGCAGGCAAGGCCATCCTTGTGTCCCCAAATGCAAAGAGAGTCCCTGTACCCTGCAAAGGCAGCGCTGAGTCCCCTTCAAATGCATTGACAGCCCTTATGTACCCCTAAAGGACAGGGCCAGCCCCTGTGTGCCCCAAAAAGACAAAGCCAACCCTTGTGAACCCCCAAAACGCAGAGCCAGCCCTGGTTTCACGGCAGAGCCCCACGGCAGGAATTCCCCGGGGCCGCCGCAGTCGGGGCACCGGCGAGTCCTTGGGGGTTTCCACCGAAATCCTGCCCTGGTTCAGCCCAGAGAGCCGTGGGGGGCCCAGGAAGGATGGGGACCCACACGGAAAACCAGTAGGAAATTATCTTTGAGGGAATGACTGGGGGTGGGATGGCGTGGGATGGGGTGGGATGGCACGGGACGGCGTGTTGAAGCTGGGGCAGAGGGGCAGGAGAGGGCAAAAAAGACACCAGCAGGGCAAATCCCGGCGCCAAAGCAGGTTTATCCCGGTGCCACCATCTCCCACCCATCCTCAGCCCTCTCCATGGGCCCACGGGGGGCTGCACCCCAAGGACACCCACGCTGAGGGACCAGCGTAGCCCGGAGAGATGAGACACCCTCACCAACAGCAGGATGAGAGCGTGTCCCCTGCCCTGCCCCAGAGACCCCAGCCTGGCCGATCCCCACTCTGAGGGGGTGCTCACATCCCCCTTGGGTCCCCACTTTGAGGCTCCCGTCCCCCTCGAGCCCCGCACTGGGGTTTTTCCTGTGCCTCAGCAGCGCTGCAGCCCGGCCCTGCACGCCGAGTTTTGCAAGAGCAGCTCGGGGTTGGGGGAAACGGATGTTTTGTGGCTCTGAGCTTGATGCCTCCACGGGCTGGGTTTGCCGTGAGCCCCCTCGAGCACAGAGCAACCCACCTCCCCCATCCCTGGCACCTCTGCAGGGCCGCTGGGGGGGGAATGGAGCTGGGAAAAGAGCCCCAAAATCGCCCGGTTTCAGGCTGGGAGCCGGCGGCAGCGGGGCAGAGCCGGCGGGATTTCGGGGCTCGCCCCCTTTTTCCAGACCCTCAGCACCAGGTCCTGATGCTGCCGCAGCACCCGCCACGACGGCTGGGGCAGGAGAGGAGGGAAGAAGTGGAATTTCAGCCAGTGTTCCTGGAAGAACTGGGGGATGGCGTGCGAGGAACAGCCATTCGGGGTGCCCGCCACCCCCTCGGCCGGCGCTGGGGACACGTCACCCGCTCCGAGCGGCCCCGAGCCCGGCGGGGAGAGCCGGGCCTGGGCAGGGCCGTGGCAAACCAAGCGGCCCTAACGTGTTTAGACTTCCAACACATTAAGCAGGTTGGTCTCAGCATCGAAGTGACACCATCTGTCTCGGCCGAGGGAGGGAAGGGGCGAGGGCGCTGCCGGCGGCCCCGGCGCTGGCCAGAAAGAGCCCCCCTGGGCGGAGGGATGGCAGCGGGAGGGGAAGGGGAGGGGGGTCGGCGCGGCAGGAGGGGTTGGGGGGGGTCTCTGCCAGCTGCTGAGCACACAGTGGGGCAGCGCTGCCCTGTTTTCCCCTCGGCGTGGATTTTTGGCAGCCCCTCGGGTGGCTGCAGCCCCGTGTGCGGCCCTGCCGTGCTCCTGTTCCCCTCCTCCCCCCAGCACGATCCCACTGAGGCCCCCAGACTGCAGCCCAGGGCCTGGCTCCCCCCACCCACATCACCCTGTGGGGCCAAAGGATGGGCTCGGCATTCTGGGCTCCCCTTGCTCCGAGTTGTGGCGACTCCACGGCCCCACAGGGCCTGTGGCACACCCGGCCCCTTCCAGACCCCGCAAACGGGGTGTTGGCAGAGGTGGGGTGAATTTTCATCCCCAAACCTTGTCCCAGCCCTCCAGCTCTCCCTATGAACACCCCAGGCTGGAGGCAGCACAGAGGGTGCCCGGCCATGGCATCGCCAAGGGCGGTTTGGGCACCCAGGATGCGGCCAAAATGCTGCCCCTTTCCCCGGGCACATGGGGGGACACCCATCTCCTGCCTGGCCCATGGAGGAGGGGAGGCATTTCCAGCATGGAAAGTGAGTGGAGGGGGTGTCACCCACCCACCCACCCACGGTGCCGTGGGGTGGCTGTGGGCTCTCACTACTTGTTGCAGTGTCGAGCTCCGGATCCGGCCCGTGGGTTGAGGCCGGATAAACGCTGCCTCCAGGCCCCCAGAACCGGCACCATCTCTGCCAGCTTCCTGACACGGGGGGTCTGGACCCCCCTGTCCCACCCTGATATGGGTGGGAACACTCCCCAGCCCCCCTTTTCTCCTTCCAACAAGCCTCAACTTCCATAGAAAACAAGACCAGGGAAGTCCGTTCTGCTTTGCCCCTCCCCACCCCATTTTTTTCCTTTGCCCACACAGCAAGATGTCACCCCCCCAACCCACAGGGACGGGGGGCCCCCTCTTACACATCCACCCCCCCCACACACTGCCCGGGCAAAGAGGGACTCCCAGACCCACAAACACCTCCCACGCCTCCAGCCCTTTGGGGAGGCAGAAACCCTCAGCATCTCATCGTGCCGGCTCCTCCCGGCCTATTCCACAGCTCCCCCGACCTGTCCCACCCCCCTCTCTGCTCCGCCGTGCCCACCCCGCATCCCCCGTGCCTGTATCCCTGCCCACACCGAACTCGCACCGTCTCCGGGGTCTTTGCTGGTGCCGCTGCCGCTTTTCTGTCCCGGTCCCCATCGGTCCCTCGCTCCCATCTCCCACTGTTCCTCCGACAGGATGTCCCCCGGGACATCCCGCTCCCAGCCCCTCGCCCTCTCCGGTCCGTCCCGGTGCGCTCCGGTCCCCTCCAGTCCCTCCCAGTGCCCCTCCGGTCCCACCTCCCGGTGCCTCCCGGTTCCCGCCGCTCCCCCGCCCCGGTACATCCCCTGTCCCCCCCGCGATCCCTCCCGGCGCTCCCGCTCACCTGCCCTGCTTGGTGATGATCATCTCGGTCTGGTGCTTGTGGAACTTGGCCCAGAGCGGGTAGTTGTTGAGCATCACCTGCACCTTCCCGGCCGCGCGGTACCCGGGCAGGGCGCAGAGCGGGGGGCACAGCGGGGCCCCCCCGCCGCCGAAACCGCCCTCCGCGCCCGCGTAACCCTCCACCGGGGCGGCGGGAGGCGGCGGCGCCCGGTAGGGCGGGCACGGCCCCAGGAACCTGCCGCCGAAGCCGCCGGCAGCGCCGTAAGGGAGCGGGGGGGCTCCCGGTTCCGCTGCCCCCCCATCACCGTAGAAGGAGGAGGCGGCGGCGTCCCGGGGGCCCGGCGGCTCCTTGGCGAAGGTGGCGGCGGCGCTGAGCATGGGGGCGGCGGGGCGGGGGGCTCCGGTGCCCGGCTCCAGCGCGCCCATGGACGGAGCGGGGGGCGCCGGCCCCGCTCAGCCGCTCATGGGGGTCCCCGGGACGCGGAGCCGGGCGCCCGTCAGCGCTGCCCGCCTCGCCGGGCTCCCGCCGTCCCCTCCATGCCCGGGGGTCCCGGGGGGGGGCGGCGACCCGCGGGGTCCCCGGAACGGCCAAGGGGAAAGGGGTTAAAAAAAAAACCAAACCCCGCAAAAAACAGCCCGAAACTCCCGGAAAGCCCCCAAAAGTGCCGTCGGGGGGTTGGGGGACCGCCCTGCCCTGCTGCTGCTGCTGCCGCCGCCGGTGCCCTCACACGGAGCTCCACCTGCCCATCCCCGTGGCCCCGCGCCTCTTATCCAAAGAAGCGGCTCCGCGCCGGGAGCTCCGCCCTCCGCCCCCCTCCCCACCCCCGAGGGGGCGGCTCCCACCGGGGCGGGCCGGGGGCGGGGAGGGGGCCACGCGGGGAGCGGGACACGCGGGGACACGCGGGAGGGGATGCGGGACACGCCGGGGGAGTGGGGAGGTGGCAGGGGATGGGGGGCGCGGTGGGGAGCCGGGACTGTGGGACCGTGGGACGTTGGCAGGGATGGGGACACGGGAGGGGACAGGGACACTGTAAGGAGGCCGCGGGGACAGGGGGTGAAGTGACCGGGGGGGGCCACCTTCCCCCTCGTGTTTTGGGGCTCTGAAGGGGCACAGGGACTGGTTATTTCGGGTCCCCCCAACACACTCTGGTGTCCCCGCGGTCACTGGAGGGGTGGCACACCTGGGGACGGAGGCTTAAGGCTCTGCCCCTTGTCCTTCCCCTTCCCCCTCTGCTGGGTTTGGGGTGGTCCGAGTTGCCTAGGGACCCCGGACAGGCCGTGCCCACCCCTGAGCCCCTTCCCATGCCTACCCCCCCGTGTGCCCACCCCGAGGCCGGGCCTTCCTGGCACCTGCCCTTGACCCCGCTGCGCCCGGGGAAGTCCCCGTGTCCCCTGGAGCCGGCACGGAGGCATTTGGCTCTGGAGTGGCCGCTTCCCCTGGCACATCCCCAGCTCAGCTCCAGTCAATACTTTCCATTCCCAGTGTGGCAGAGCTGGGAGGGTGGGGGACGGAGGGTGCCACCCCGTGCCCGTCGCTCCCGCACCGCCTGGACGGACAGGGGCACTGCCACCCACCCGTGTGTCCCCTCCTGGCGTCCGGGCTCCTTCCCAGCATCTGCAGGACCCCTCTGGGGCTGGGGTGGGGAAGGGGAGAAAGGGGGACGTAAGTGTCTGCCAAACCCACACCTAAATCCCTTGGGATCTGGGGGCACAGGTGATGGCACTGCCCGGGGGCAGTGGGAGCTGATGGGGACAGGGGACAGGAATGAGGATGGGAACAGCGATGGGGACAGGAATAGGGACGGAGATGGGGACAGGAATGAGGGCAGGAATGGGGACAGCTCCGCTTCCCCCACGGAGCACTCCAGCTGTAGGGCAGGAGGAAACGGGGGGTTCAGGATGCACGGGGTGCCCGTTGGGGGGTGGATGGACAGAAGGACCCACATCCCCACGGTGAGTCAGGCCTGGGCAGGCCGGGGGGGGCCTCGGGGGTCTCACAGGGGTTGTGTATTGGCCCAGCAGACACAGCTTAGCAGCCATTGGGGCCGGCTTTTCACCGCTGGCATCACTCCCAGGGGTCCTGCCCTTCAATCTCTATGCAAACCCCCCCCCGCTGACCCCCAACACCCCCCCCCAACACCTTTCCGGCTCCCTGCTAGTTCCTCCCAGCCCCTAATCCCCTGGGAGTCACTGAGGGAGAGGCCTGGTGGGGCCTGGGGGGGTTATCAGTGGGGACAACATCCCCCCCTTTCACCTACCGCCACCTCCCAGGGCACCCCCAGCCTGCCAGGGCACTGCCAGCGCCTCCCGACCCACCCAGCAGGAATCCCCCCCTGCCGAGTTCCCAAGCGAGAAAACCGAGGAAAACAAGGACATTTCCAGATTTTATTTTTTTTTTCACAGAGGAAAAATAAAGGCCGGAGGGGGGGTTATGGGTGGGGGGGGGGGAAGCGACTCATTAACGGGGGGTGAGGGGGAAGCAAGTGCTGCAGCTCGTTTGGTGCTCCCTGACGTCGCGACGTGCTAATTCATTCCTGTTATACCATCGCCGGCGAGGATAAATTCACAGGGACGGCCCCCCCCCCCGCTGTGGGATCAGCCAGCACGGCCACCCGGACGGGTGTCAGGCCCGCCAGTGTCCCCACTGCCCTCGCAGCTGAGGACCTGCCACCCCCACCCCACGCGCCCCTCGCCCTGGCGGTCCCACAGTGCTGGGTGGTGCCAGCAGCGGGGCCTGGCAGGGTGGGGGAAGGAGCGTGGCCCTGTCCCCAGGATGTCACGCCCTTGAGCGTCCCCCCTGCCACGGTAAAGTGACACCAGGGAGGCTGGGAGACACGGCAGGACTCCTGGGGAGGTGGCTGTCACAAGTGTCCCCTGCGCGGGGAGGACTCGCTCAGGGCCGGGAGGGAGAGGAGGGCTGGGAGCCGTGTCCTGACCGTCACCTTGAACGGCCTCCAACAGCCCCGTCGGCCGGGGATGCTCCAGGACATCCCAGACACCTCTGGGACTCGGACAGTCCCTGAGCCGAGCGTCCTGAACTCAGCCTTCCACAGCCAGGGAGCAGCGGGATTTGGGGTCCGACCCCCTCCCTGCAGCAGCTCCACAGCTGCAAAGCCGGCCCTTCCTGGGGGGCCAAATTCCCCCCTCCAAGGGGGCTTCGGTGTCCCCTTCCGCAGGGGGCTGATGCCACGCGCCACCTGGGACATCCGAGCGTCCCCGAGCGCGTGGGGCCGAGGGGGCCGAGGGGGCAGCATCGTGTGCCCGCCGTGCCCGGTCCCTTCCCGGCCACCGCTCCGGTTTCCGGCACTCGCCCAACTCTGTCGCCCACAGAGGGGATGGGAGGAAGTGGCTCCGCGGCAGGATGTGCCCCGGGGCTGGGGACACACTTGTCACCTCACAGGCCACATCCCTCCCGAAGCCGCCGCGGTCCCTCCCGTGCCCATCCCCGGCAGGATTCCCAGGCTCCTGAGGATCCTTGAGACAAGCCCCCTGCCTCAGTTTCTCCTCCTGCAGCTGCAAGATGGAATATCCCCATCCCTGGGGTCTCCAGCGCTGGCAGAGGAGGGAGGTTGGAGCCTTCGTTGGGGGGATTGTCCCGGACACCCCCTGCTCCATGTCAGCATCCTGCATCCCACTGCTCCTGGGCATCATCCTGCTGACCCCGGGACCAAATTCCCAGCGGAGACACTGGGCAGGAGCCCAGGGTGCAAGGCTGGTGTCCCCAAACTGACCCCAAGCTCTGGTGTGCCCACACCTCCCTCCAGCCCAGGCCCCAGGCAGGTACCGGCGCTGCCGGGGAAGGATGAGGCAGGAATTTGGCTTCTGGGTACCGAGGGGAAACTTTTGGGGGTAATTTTTCTTAGTAAATGGCATTGTTCCTGTTTTCATTCTTAAAATGAGCACGAGGGCACCGGGCACCCACGGGGGCTAAATTTGGGCCCAGGGAAAACCAAAAATACTCCCCCCACCCCGGAGGAATTTGCATCTCGCTGCTGCTCGAAGGCAGCGCGGGGCTGAGCGGTTCAGGGAAGCATGAATGCAAACCACAGCGCTCCCGGGCCGGGCCGGCCACCTGCCACCCACCCCGGGGACCCCCGGGCCAGGGGACACATCCGCCACCCCCCTGCAGCCACCCCCGGCTGGGAAGGAGCCACATCCGTGGGTCCCCCCCCCAGCGCTGGGCACCGGAGTGGAACGATGCTGGTGAGACCCCCAGTAGCCCACCCAGGCTCCCATCCCTGCAGAAGCCCCTCCTGTCCCACCGTCAGGGCACCCCAAGCACCTTGTCCCCCCTCCCAAAAAACGTGGCCGGGTCCTCCGTCACCAGCACTGTCCTCTGAGTCAGAGCAGGCAGGGGAAATCGAGTCACGGACTGTGGCGAGTGGGGAGCAGGCAGAGTTTTGGGGTTTGGGGGGCTCAGTCCCCGTCGTGGAGGGTTCCAACCTCCATTTCCCCATGCTGCAGCTCCTCACGCCGTGCCCTGGCACTGTCACCCTCCTCCTTCCTGCCCCAAACCACCCCGCACTGGCAGGCGGCTGCCACACTCCACCACGGGCAGCCCCGCTTTGGGGGAGCCCCACGGGGGACCCACAGGGAAGGAGGAGAGCAGGGCGGTCATGGCGACCCCTTTCCCTGAGCACACTCAAACCGCCTCCTCGGCTGGTGGGACGAATCCTGAGCAGTTCCCGGAGGATGCTCAGCACCCCCGACCGCGGGACCCCGCAGAAGGGGGGCACCCAGGGCTGTCACGGGTGGGCTGCCAGGGCCAGCCCTGGGCCAGCCGGGGGTGACAAGTCGGTGGCAGCTCCGGGGGGGGTTCAGCGGCCGCGGGGGGGGCGGGGGGGGCGAGCAGACGGCTCCTTAATCTCGGGGAAGGAAGCAGCTCTGGTTACGGAGCTGCCCTCGGTGTAAAAGGAGAGCGACAGGAAGAAAAGTCATTAACATCGTTCCAGCCGCTGCCATCCAAAACCCTCCTGGTGCTGAGCCCCGCGCCGCCAGCACCCGTGCCCCCCGTGCCCCCCGTGTGCCCTGCACCGCTGCCACCGCCCCCACGGCCTCCCTGGCATTGGGTGGCACGGGGGGTCCCTCCAAGAGATCCCTCCGAGCCCCCTCCGTGGGGTGGTCCCGCTCGAAGCCCCAGCACCCGGAGAGCCGGGACTCGGCCGTGGCGGGTCACAGGTCCCGCCCGCGGGACCGATCCTGCCCCCCGGAGACCGACCCGCGGTTTGGCTCCGCTCCCTCCTCCTCTTCCTCTCCCCGGCCTTGGCATCCCGCGTGGGAGGTGGCAGCGTGCGCGGGGCAGCTTCCCCCGTGTCCCTGTCTCGGTGTCACCGCGCCCGGGCTGTCACCGCGCCCGGGGTGCCACGGTGCCCGCCGCGCGTGGGGCAGAAACACCGGGGGGGGTGGTTCGGTGGCTGTGTGGGTGTGCAAGGGAGCCTGTGTGCCCGTGAGGGCACGCGGGTGTGCCAGGGGGTCACTGCGTGCTCGAGGGGGCCGCTGTGGGTGGGCGGGTGTGCACAGGGGCCGCCGTGGGTGTGCAAGGACGCAGCTGAGCCCGTGCCCATATGTGCGCGCCAGGCCCCCACCGTGAGCGCGGAGGGGTCCGCGGGGACCCCCCCGCCAGCACCCGCCGGGCCGGGGGGAGTCCGTTTCACCCCCCGCCGCCGTCCCCGGCCCCTCGCCCCGCTCCTGTACGAGGAGATTTGCTTCAGCGGGAGCCAGATCCTCGGCGAAGAGCCGCGGCTCCCTGGGGAGCGCCGGGGGGCTGCAGCCCCTGTCCGGCCGGCTTAGCGTGACGGGGGCGCGGGGGGCTCGGGGCTGGCGCCCCCGGCCCTTCCTCTTCGTCAGCGGGAGGCGAAGGCCGGGGAGTGATGTGCGCTGCCCGGGCGGGGGGACGGCGGGCGAGACACGGGCTACAGCTTCTGACAACACGCGGCCCCCGCGGGCACACGCGTGTGCGGGATCGCCCGCCCCGCTGCCACAGCCCTCCCGAGAGCCCCCCCCCGAGTCGGGGATCCGGCCAGGGGAGGGGTCCCACGGGCTCGATGACACGGGTGACGCGGGGACATGGGGGGCCGGACCCCTCTGGGATGGGGATGAGGATGCTCCTGCCCGGCGGAGGCGAGGGAGATGCTGATCCTGCCCCACCGGGGCCAATCCTTCCCCCCTGGGATCGATCCTGCCCCGCAAGGGACAATTCTGCCCTGTTTGGTGCTGTCCTGTCCCACAGCATCTCATCCAGGTCTGGAAAGTCCTGCCACGCAGGACCTTTTCCCATCCCATAGAGTCCAATCCTGCAGGGTCCCAATCCTCCCCCACAGGGGCCGATCCCGCCCCATAGAGTCGATTTTTTCTTTCCAGCACCCCATTCTGCCCTGTAGGAATCAATCCTGTCCTATAGGGTCAAATCCCACTCCACAGGTTCCCATCCTGTGCTGTAGGATCCTGTCCTGCCAGGTAGGGTCTCATCCCGACCCCTTGGGTCCTGTCCTGCCCCATGGGGTCCCATCCCACTCTGCAGGGTCTCATCCTGCTCTTTGGGGGCTGATCATGAGCCATGGGGTCCCATTCTGCCCCCATAGGGTCCCATCCTGCTCCACGGCTTCCCATCCTGTCCTGCATGGTCCTAAACTGCCCTGTGGGGTCCCATCCTGCTCTGTGGGTTCCAGTCCTGTCCCGTGGGGTCCCATCCTGTCCCATGCAGTCCTGCAGCACTCGACGTGTCTCTGGAGGGTCCGATCCTGCCCTGGGGGAGGCAGCTGGAGGCAGGACAGCGGCGGGCACGGACACTCACCGCGTGCCAAACGGCAGAGCCGGGAGTTAAAAATACCCGTGGGGGCCCTGCCGACGGAAGTGGAGGTGTCGGCACCGGCTGCTCGGGGCCGGGTGGGGGGGCCGTACTCGGGTGTCCCGGCCCCCGCCGGGGACCCTCGTACCCAGCACCGGGACCCCACACCGAGGTGGGCGGCAGCAGCGGCCGCTGGGTCCCGGCACCCCCAGAAACACGGGGCAGGAGGAGCACCCCCTTTCCCCACGCCGGGGGGGAGGGAAGAGGGGGGCACCCCCAGCCCGTCGTGCGCCCCCCGCCACGGCCGCGGCACCACCGAGGGGCCCTTCGGGAAATGCAAAGTGACAAATGACGCCCCGCGCGCGTTAATTGATGTGACGCGGGGCTGACACCGCGCTCGCACCCGGGGCCGGCGCGCGGGAACGGGGAAGGGAAGAGCGGGGCGGGGGGGGGAGAAATAATTCCAATCAAATGTTAAAAATAGGTCACGGGGAAGGAGCCGGAGCCGGTTTCATTTCAGCCGCGGGTTAAAAGGAGCCGCCCGCGGGTCCGGCCGCACCGTGTGAGCCCGCGCGGCAGCGGCGGGGGGGGCTCAAAATGAGGGAGGGGCGCGATGGAGGTGATGGGGATGGGATGTGCCATCCACCCCAGCCCCAAATCCCACCTGCCTGAGGCTCCACTGACCAAGCAGAGCCAGATTTGTCCCCAGGACGCCGCCGTGGAGGCCCTGGAGGGCTCTGGGACACCCGCAGTTTTCCGGTGGGATGCGGCGGGGAGCGCCGGGCTGCGATCCCGGGAGGGTGTCCCGGTGCCGGGGTGGCCTCTCCGGCCGCAGCCGCGGTGCCGGCGGGTCACGGCGAGTTCAGGCTGCCGGCGCGGGTGTCGATGCCCCCCGGGCGCCCGCCGGGTGCTGCATTTCGGGCCACCGGCCAGCGCGGGGCCACCCGCGGGTCGTGTCCGTCACGGCCCCACGTGTCCCCGTGGCCGCGGTGACCCGCAGCGACAGCCGAGGAGCAGCTCCCCGCGGACACATCTGGCCACCACCGCGCCGTCCCCGAGAGCCACGCAGGGACCTGGGGACACGTTTGCCCTTCCCTCCCTCCCTTACACCCCCAGCATGACGGAGCGTCACCCCCTGCATCCCACCCTGCTGGCTACGCGGGGCAGGGGGGTGCCAGGGCGCGGGGGGATTTGGGGAGAGGGGAGGTGTTGCCTCCCACCAGACCCCCCCCCCGTGGATGCTCGATCCGGGTGACCCCGAGTTTAACCCCACTTACGGCGCCGGCAGACGCTGCCCCCGACGCAGATGGGTTGTGACAGCCGAGAAGTCCCCCCCGGCGGGCGCTGGCGAGGCGCTGGCCGCGGCGGAGGGGGGTGGTGCGAGCCCCGTGTCACGGCGCGTTGGCTCCGTCACCTCCCCGCAGCGAGACGGCGGGTCCCGAGCGCGGGGCCGGGGCCGGGCCGGCAGCTCGAGGGTCCCCGGGGGGCCCGGTGGCACTTGTCTCTCCGCAGCAGCCGTGATGGAGCTGGGCACATGGCAGCCGGGGCTCCGTGGGAGTGTGTGTGTGTGTCCCCCCGCTGTCATTTGAGGCCGCGGCCCCCCCCCTCGATGGTTGGGAAAGGAGAGGGGGGGGGGTCACCGCAGCTGGATGGGGAAGAGATGATCCCATCACGGGGATGAGGAAGGACACTAGGGTGGCTTGGCCAGGAGGAGACGTGGCACGTCCTGGGTGTGAAGGGCTGGAGGTCTCTGTCACCACCGCCCCCCCTCCCGAACCCCCCTCAAGGCTGTGGGGAGGGCGAGGCACGTGCGAAAACCTTGTGTCTCTCCAGGAAGAGCATCTGCGAGAGGTCAGGCAGCTGCCGGCACACGTGTGGGACGGGGCCAGCGGCCAGCGGGGACGGGGCTGGCAGGGGAGGCACAGGGTGACAGGCAGCTGCTGCTGCAGGGCGGGAGAGCCGGGCACCCCCGGGGCCCGAGGGATGCAGGGAACTGGTGCCCGAGGCGGATTCAGGTACCTGGGGGAGATGCGGGCACCCTGGAGTGATTCTGGCACTGGGTGTCCCGCTGGACATCGCCCAGGGGTGATGCAGGAGCCCCAGCTGGATGAAGGTACACGCAGGGTGACGTGAGGACCCCGGGGTGATGTTGGCACCAGGAACCTCACTGGGTGAGGGTACCCAGGATACCTGGGGTGGTGTGGGCACCCTGGGGTGGTGTGGGCACCGAGCACCCCGGGGAAAGAGCCAAGACGAGAAGCTGAGGTGCAGCAGCACCGGCTCCTCTTGCAGAAAACGTGCCCCAAGAGCTGAGCCGCGGGGCCAAAGGGCTTGTTCCAAGGGGTGGGCAAAGCCCCCGGTGCCAGCCGGGGTACCTCCTCCCCAAGGCAGCCCCTCCATTTCTTATAAACGCCTCTGGCGCGGCTCCCCCGTGACACGGCAGCTCTGGGGCTTTGTGGTTAAACCCCAGGGCTCCGGCTTTGACTCACACCCGATCCCCCGCACTGAGGGGCCTTTCGGGGCGCCCACGGCTGGAAAGAAACGCTCACCCGGGCAGGAGAGCCGGGCGCTTCCTCGCACAGCCGTTTCCTATAAACCCCGGCGGAGGGACCCGGGCACGGGCTGCCACCGCGGCCCCTGAGCCGGGCCGGGAGTCCCCCTGGAGCCCTCCGGGATCCGGGAGGGGCAATGGGAATTACTCCGCCCTGCTTTGGGAGGATCGATTTGGGCGTGCAGGTGACCCCCCTTGGTGGACAAAGTTGGAAGGACAAACAGACAGGGCAGGACGGGAGCACAACCTTAATAGACGTCAGAGAATCCCCCGCGTGTATCCAGAGGGGCCAGGACACTCATTCCTGCGTGGAGCTGGCTCCAAACACCCAGGGATGGAGCAGGTCCCCTCTCCCCCTTCCCCCCAGCACCCCCCTGCAGGGGAAAGAGGGACCCGAGCAGCGAGAATCGTTTCGTTTTTCCCCTAAACGATAAAAACACTGAGAAAAGGGGAAAAAAAAAGAACACCAAAAAACGAACAAACCTGAGAGCTGGAAAAAGAAACCTTAAAACCTGCCCAGAATAAAAGGGGGTTTTGGCGGGAAAAACAATAACATTAAAGAAGGTTGTCAGGTAGGAAACGGTGAGGTGTGACCCACCAGCACGGGGATATGGGGGACACGGGGGACACGGGGGATACGGGGGACACGGGGGACGTGGGCACAGAGTCCATGGGTGGCTCCAGGGGACAGTGCCCCGTGCAGCCTCTGGGACATCCCTGGTGTTCAGGGGGCACAATTCCCCAGGGATGCTCCCCCCGGCCTCGGGACTGGCTGCAGGGCACAGACCCCAACCCCTGCCACGGCCACAATCCCCCCCCAGCCCAGCCCTCTGACGGCTGAGGTGGGACTGGCTCGTCCCCGTGTCCCTGGCACAGCCAGGCCACGCTGGGGACAGACGTGTGACCCCAGCCAGGAGCCCCCGAGCCCCGGTTTGTGTCCTGCGAGCGGGACGCTCCCACCAGACCCCCTGGCATTGCCCCCCATCCCAGTCCTGAACTTGTCCTGGGGGAACTGGGGTGCAAAGTGGCAGTGGGGGCGGGTTCTCCCAGCTCCCTGTCCCCTCTCTCTGAACCCTCAGGGCAAGGCAGCTGAGTGGGGGGGGGCTGTGGGGTGTGTTTGGGGGCCGGGACTGCAGCAGTGGGGTGGCATTGGGGTGGTCAGGCCCCCCCCAAGGGTGAAGAGCCCCCCGGTCCAGCCCTGGGTGACAGCCCTGTCCCTCCAGGGGGGCTGAGGATGTGACCAAAGCCACAGCCCAGCGCTGCGGTTGGCAGCTCCCCCGGGCGAGGTGCAGCACCGCGGGTGGGGGCAGAGAAAATGGGGCCACATTCCCCCTGCCCGGACACCCCACTTTCCCCCACAGCGGGCAGTGGGGGCGCAGCGGGGTGGGAAGGGGGCAGCGCTGGCAGTGGGGAGGGCTCGGCGTTTCTCCACGGGTCAGGGTGGTCCCCAGGATTGAGGGGGGGTACAGAGGGGCTCAGGGTAGGGGGGATGTGCCCCCATCCTGCTCACAGCAGGGGAAAGGTGCTCAGCAAGGCACAGAGAGGGGCACCGAAGCTCGTGACCACCAGAGGCATCCCGGGGCACCACCAGCACCCCGAGCCCCTCCCAGCACCGTGACAAGGAGCAGGGCAGCCCCCGGGCAGCGGATTTGGGGTGCCGGGACACCCCCCCAAGCTCACGCGGGGGCCATGGGGGGCACATCTGCACCGGGTGACGCGTGTCCTGCAGCTCCTCCCGCCCGGCCCGGGAGCCGGAGAAGGGACGGCGGTTTCGGGGGGCCGGGGGGTCCCCGCGGCCCGGGGGGAACCTCCTGAGTCAGCGGCAGCCGCCCCCGGGGGAAAGCGGAGCCGGGAGGGTGCCGGGATGAGTAACGGCCCCGCCGTTTGGCATTTATCACGTGATTTCAAAAAAAGAGAGAAAACCCGGGGTGGGGGGAGAGCTGGCGGCGGGAGGGGGTGGGGGCCGGGCACCCCCTGACCTCAGCCAGGCCCCTCCGCCCCCGGCCCGGAGCGTTTCCAGTCCCAGCCGCTGGACGGGCAGAGAAGGAGCCCGGTCAGAGCTGATGCCACCCCACGATCCGTCCCCGCCTGGTGACTTTTGGGACCCTTCCGTGCAGCATCGCAGCGTCCCCCCGGGCTCAGCCCCGTCTCTCCGGGCACTGTCGCTGCCAGCCCGAGGGGCCGGATCGTGCCCTTCCTCCCCCTCCCCTGGCAGAGTCGGAGATGAGGCGGCGATAAGGCGGCGGCACCGAGCCTATCTCCTTCACACCATCGCCCCGCAGCACTGGGAACCAGCTTCGCACCCTGCCCGGGGCTGGGCTGGGCTCAGGGGGCCGGGACAGACCCCCCCCGCCCCGGTATCCCGCAGCCTTCCTGGGCAGGACGGGCGGAGAACGGGCGCAGCTCATCCCACGGGTGTTCCCTGCCGGAGCCGGCGGCTGGGATTTTCCACGAGCAGCCGAGTTGGAGGGCGTTTCAGCCCCGGGGTCGTGCGCCCTCAGCCCCACGGGGTGTAATAAATCACCCCGGGGGTCCCACGGGGCAGCCCCAGCCCCTCAGCCCGCCGGCGGGAAGGCTGTAGGACCTACAGTAACAGAGAAGTGCGGGACACCCCGCAACGGGCCCCCCCAAACCCCGTCACCCCCCGGTGACACAAGCTGGCTCTGCCAGGGTTGGCTGTGCCAGCCCCAGGCTCGCCCCCTGCCCCATCCCCAGCCCCGGGGAGAGGGGCACCCGCAGCCTGGACCCCCCTCCCCTTCCCCAGGGCCCCAAAGAGAGGAGACGGCTTCGCCCCCCCCTCCGGTGGCATTTTGGGCGCTGGAAAGGTTTTATTGGGGTCGGTGGCGTCGCAGCGGGGGCGGGTCCCTCTGCCCGGAGGGTCCCGGTGCAGGGGAGGGGTCGCACCCGGCCGAGCCCCCGGGGGGTGCGGGGAGGGAATGTGCGCTGTGACACGGGGTGGGGGGGACATGCAGCGCAGAGCGGCTCAGTGAGGGGGGGGGACAGTGCTGCGGGCCCCCCTCTCCCGGCGGCGGTGAGGTAGATTGAAC
>JAWMRA010000076.1:330503-340873 GCA_035584735.1 Pseudotriccus pelzelni | reverse complement strand
TGCAGCCCCCCGGCCAAAGCGGGGGGGTCTGGGGGGGATGGAGGGGGGCTGCTGGGGGGCTGCGCTGTCCCCACGCCGGGGGGGGGGGTGTCAGGGAGAGCCCCCAGGGCCACGGAGCCCAGTGCAATGCAGGGGGAGGGGTCCTTGCTGCATCTCGGGGTTCATTTCTCAGCAGCATCTTTGGGGGGAGGGGGAGAAACTGAGGGCAGGGGGTGCTTTTAGTGTAAGAGGTGCTTGAACTGGTGGGATGAGGAGAGGGGGACCGAGAACAAGCAGCTGCCCCTCCCTCCTGCCCCCCAAACCCCAATTCTGATCCCAGGAGCAGGGGAAGGGGCAGCCCCCTCCCCTCACCCACTTCCTGGGGGCCGGATCCAGGACCCGGCCCCTCGGATCCTCCCCGAGATCAAGCAGCGACACCCAAGGGTGCAGAGGACACCCAAGGGCACAGACAGGTCCCCTCTGGCCACCACCTGGGATGGCGTGATCCCGGCACTCCAATTCCAGCATCCAAACCTGGCACGGATGCAGGGACGGGGCGAGGAACCCACTCACAGGGGGCTGGGGGGCTCCGGGGGGCTCCGGGGCTGGGGGTGGGGGGGTTCAGTCTTTCTGTAGCTACTGAAGACTTGGAGGTATTTCGGGAGCCGTGGCGCTCCTGGTGTGTTTTCATGCAGCATCCAAAGGTCGGGAAGGGGCGGGGGGAAGGCTCAGATCTTGCTGTTCTCCAGGTGGGAGTCGATGTGTTTCACCAGGGCGTCGTCCGGGTACCCGATGGGGAAGGCCAGCTGGCACAGGGGGCAGCTCCTCACCTCCGAGTCCACCGTCTCCAGCAGCAGCTGTGGGGGCGCAGGGTAGGCCTGAGACCCCCAGAGTAGCCACACACACCCCCCTTCCCCCCACCTCCTCCCCGGAACACTCCAGGCGCCGGGACCGAGGCGGGTTAGAAACGCGGAATCCCAGGCACTAAACGCGACCTGTGGGGTGGGCTGACGGCTTCCCGCCCTCCAACGCCCACCCCGCTCCCCACAACACCCCCTCGAGAGGCGGGGGGGGCGGCCTGGGGGTGCCACTCACGTTGATGGAGGGCCAGGACTGGGCGTGTTCCGCCCGGGCGTAGGCGGCGGCCGTCCGGCGCACGGCGTCGGCGTCGGGCGCGGGGAAGCCGGCGCAGAAGGAGGCGCAGCGGATGGCGCCGGCCTCGGGGCTGGGCGGGCTGGGCAGGGCCCACTCCTCCTCGTCCGACGACTGCTTCTCGAAGCGCACGTGCTCCTCGAAGGGCTCGTGGGCGCTCAGCGGGGCCCCCGCGCCCCCCAGGTACACCTCCCCGTAGGGCCGGTGCTTGGGCAGCGTGGAGGCCTCGGGCTGCAGCCACAGCGAGCGGCTCTGCTGGTACAGGGCCACGTTGGTCACCTCCGAGTAGCTGCGGCGGCCCTGGAAGCCGGCCTTGATGTGGCGGCTGGAGGGTTTGGCGTAGCCCAGCTCCATCCTCTCGCCGGGCAGCCGGTGCGGGGACGCCGAGGCCGGGGACGGGCAGGGCGGCGGCGGCGCCGGGGACCGACGCTGCTGCGCCGGGGACTGGCTGGAAGGGGGCACCGGGGACCGGCGCTGCTGCGCGGGGGACTGGCAGGGGCCGGGGGCCGGCGAGCGGCGCTGCTGGGCCGGCGACTGGCTGGGGGGGCCCGGCGAGCGGCGCTGGAGGGCGGGGGATTGGCACTGGGAGCGCCCCGGCGGGGCGGGAGACGGGCACTGCGGGGCGGGAGAGCGGCGCTGCTGGGCCGGGGAGTGGCACTGGGACAGCGGGGAGTGGCACTGGGACAGCGGGGAGTGGCGCTGGCCTGGAAAAGGAAAACACACACACACACACACTCCCAGGTTAGCTCGGCGGTGTGGAAAATATCCCTCGGCATCCCGGATGGAGCAGGGATGTGGCTGTGGGGACCCCCAGCGGGAGGGATGTGTCTGGAGTGGGACGGTCCCAGGGGTGGATGCTTTTGGAGAGGGATGCACCCAAGGATGGATGGTGCCAGGTACGGATTGTCCCAGGTATGGATGCCCTTGGGGTGGGATGAGCCCGGGTATGGATGCTCCCGGGAATGGATGCTCCTGGGGTGGGATGCTTCCAGCTATGGATGCTCTCAGGTACGCTTTTGGGGTAGGATGCTCCTGGGGCAGAATGCTCCCAGATATGGGCACCCCTGGGGTGGGATGATACCAGGAATGGATGCTGCTGGGGCAGAATGCTCCTGGATATGGGCACCCCTGGGTTGGGATGATCCCAGGATGTTCCCAGGCCAGGATGCACTCGGGGACGAACACCCACGTTAGCTCTGCACCGTCAGGAGTCCGAGGGCATCCAGCCTGTTCTCCCGCCCCCTGTGCCCCCCTCCCCGCCCGGCAGTGCGTGCAGCCCCCCAGGGCCCCCCTTACCGCCGTTGAGGCCCTTCTCCTGCAGCAGGGCCCGCAGGATCTGGCTCTGCAGGGAGCTGAGGTTCCGCAGGCGGCACAGCTCCTCCGTCAGCTCCGTGTAGGCCAGCGCCAGGTTCACCCTGCGGGGGACACAGGGCGGCTCTAAGGGTGACACGGCCCCGCTGCCCCCCCCCCCAGCTCCACGGGGAGCCCCCAACCCATCCAAAATTCAGCTTGGCCACCCAAAAAAAGGGGAAAAAGTTGTGGGAGCATCCAAGAGGCGGGTCCTCACCCCCCCCTTCCCTGAGCTCCGTGACAAAACCATCAACCGCGCCCGGGGTCGGTGTCGCTTTCCAAGCCCGGGTTCTCCGCGGGGATGCGAAGGGAGAAGCCGCCTGCGAGGGCCCCGCGGGGCCGCGCTCGGCGCGTCCTCGCAGGCTCGGCTGAGCCGTTGTGACACCCCCGGCACCCGGAGCCGCCGCTCGTCACCGCGGCTGACACGGCCGGGCCTGCCCCTGTCCCCGGCACCGTGGGCAAGGGACGGTACGGTGAGAAAAAGGATGAGGGGAGGGGGGAAAGAGAAGAGGGAAACGGAGGAAAAGGCTACGCAGAGGAAAAGGAGAAAAATAAGGATGCAGAAGGGAAAGGGAGGAAATAAGAAAGGAAGAATAGAGGGAGGGAAAAATAAAGGAGGAGAAGAGGGAGAAGGGAAATAAGAATATAGAGGAAAAAAGGGGGGGAAGGAAGAAAAGGAGGAAAAGAGGAGAAAAAGAATGCAGAGAGAAAAAGAAAAAGTCGGGAAGAGAAGGAAAAGGAGGGAAAGGAGGGAAAGAATTGAAAACAGGAAAAGAAGGAAAAGGAAAAAAAGAAGGAAAATGGAAGAAAAAGAATATAGATACGAAAAAAAGAAGCAAGAGCAGAAAATAAGAGTGAAAAAAAAAAAAAGAAGAAAATGTCGAAAATAGAGGAAAAAATGAATGGAAATTAAAAGAAATAAGAAAACAGGGTGGCACCGGGGGGCACAAACACCTGGAGATGCCCCCGGACAGAGCCACCCCTGAGACCCCCCAGTCCAGCCCCGCCAGCCCCTTCCCCTCACTCCTCATGGATCGCGGCTGCTCCCATTTTCCACTCGGCTCGTCCTTCCCGACGAAGCGCAAGTGGGAATTGCCGCGAGCTCAGAAAGGGAGGGAGGGGGAAAAAAAGCCAAAAAAAAAAAAACCCAAAAGGGCAAAACTATGAAAAGAAACCAAAAAGAAGGAAAAGCGGCCCCGCGCCCGCTGTGGCAAAGCACCAGAAAATCACCCGGAGATGGAAAACGCCGATAAGGCGCTTTTCACACCAAAAGAGCGGGCGGAGAGGAGCAGGTGACAGAAAAGAGCTGAATTGGCAAGATCAGGGCACGGAGGGAAGGGCTGAGCCCGGGGAAGCGGGGAAGGTGCCCCCCGGGGTAAGGGTGTGCCTCGATTTCCCCTTCCCAAGCGGGGGAATTTGGGCCCGAGAAATAAGGTGGGATCGGGAGTTTTGTTTCCCCGGGGCGGGGCTGGTACTGTGGGAAGGGGGACAGGGAGAGGGGATGAAATGAGGGGTGAGCTCAGCCCTCCCAGGCACGGGAGACTGCACTTTGTGGAAATAAAGTGAATTACGGTGGGGAAGGGTGGGGAGGGATGTGGAGGGGACCTCCCCACCCCGGGATGTGCAGCAGAGAGGTGGGCAGCTCCCAGGGATGCCAGCGTGGATCCCCACACGCTGATTTACGCCAGGAAGACAGGAAACAGCAAAAGCATCCAACACCTCTGGAAAAGGAGGGACAACCCCCCTCCCCTCAACACCTCAGCACCTTCCCAGCCCCGTGTGTCACCTCTGATCCATCCACAGCTTGGCACAGGCTGCCCGGGGGGCGGGGGGCGGGGGGGCTCAGTGCCAGCCTGGCACGTCCTGCCCGGTGTCACAGCGTGAGGGGGGGGGACACACGGGGGTGCGAAGTCCCACTGCCACATCCCAGGGTGGGCACGGGGGATGGAGGCTGCTGCCGAATCACACCGGCTACAGGCGGCTGATTTCAGGGCAAGTCGTCCCCGATGCCACCGTCAGCCCCAAGGGGTCTGGTTGCAGCCCCGTCTCCCCTCAGCTCTTCCCAGATTTGGGGTGTCTTGGCTCAAACCCCCAGACCTGAGATGCTCGGGCCTTGCCCGGCACCACGTGGCACCCAGGGGTGCCCGGATGGAGCACTCAAAGCTCGTGGCTGCAGCGAGGGGGGCACAGGGAAGGGGCACAAGGGCTGGAGGAGGGACCTGCACCCAGCACGGGCACCACCCAGTTACACCAGTGCAAAGGGAAACCCTCCAGCAGGGTTTGGCACTGGAGAAGGGGGAGCTGGTGGCTCCAGGCAAGCTGGGCATGATCTTGGTACCGCCCAGGGCAGGCGAGCTGGAGCATGATTGGCATGGATTGGTGCCATGGGAATGGCATGGGTTGGTGCCATGGGAATGGCACGGATTGGTGCCATGGGGATGGCACGGATTGGTGCCACAGGGATGGCATGGATTGGTGCCATGGGGATGGCATGGATTGGTGCCACAGGGATGGCATGGATTGGTGCCATGGGGATGGCACAGATTAGTGCCACAGGGATGGCATGGATTGATGCCACAGGGATGGCATGGATTGGTGCCGTACAGTCATGCCCAGTGCCACACAGCTGGCACAGCTTGGTGCCCTGTGTTTGGCGTGGGTTGGTGCCATATGGTTGGCATGGACCAGTGCCGTGGGGATGGTGTGGATCGGTGCCCAGGCGTGGCATGGGCTGGCGCTGTTTGGTGACAGGCGGTGATCCTCGGTGATCCTCGGTGCAGCCACGAGCCGTCAGTGCCCTCTGGAGGCAGCTCCGAGCACCGGACACACCACTGGGCACCCAGAGCCCTGCCCAGCTCTGAATTCCCGGGGCACAACTACTCATCTTGGGGTGCAGGATCCCTCCTGCTGCAGCACCTCCACGTGGGGAACCCCCTGGGAGCCCTCCCAGAGCGGGTCCTGTCCCCACCCGGGGTGTGATGCCCCACAGACGGTCCCCGTGTGCCCCCACCCCTTGCCTGCCAGAGTGGGGACCCCCCACCACAGCCCGGCCCCCGCCCAGCACTTACTGGTCGTCGCCCACCTTCTTCACCCAGGCCATGTCCCGCTCCGACTGCTCCTGGGGAGAGCAGGCACGCCGTCAGCACCCAGACCCCCACCCACGGGGAATAGGGGGGTCCCACCCTGCCCCATCCCTGCTCCAGGCAGAGCAGACGCCCCACCAAACAGCCGGACCCCCACCCTCGGGGCAGGGGGTGTTCCCCCACGGCCGGGCCCGCCCCGTACCTGCTCCCGGGTGTCCTGCAGGTGCTTCAGCTCCGCCTGCAGCCTCTCGCACTCGGCCTTGAGGTGCTCCTCGCGGTGCTGGGCGCGCTGGTTCTCCTGCCGGGCCGCCTCCAGCTCGGCCTCCAGCCGGCCCTGCGCCTCCAGCCCCCGGCTCTGCCAGCCCCCGGCGCGCTCCAGCACTGCGGGACCGCACGGCTCAGCCCTCATCCCTGCTGGAGGGGGTCCCGGGGGGTCTCAGGGGGGCGGGAAGGGGGCTGCTCACCGTGGCTCAGCCCCGGGTTGGGGTGCAGGGTGATGAAAGGCACCTCCTGGCCGGGCATCGGGGTGCCCAGCCCCGGGAAGGTGCCGCCGTCGCGCTGCCGCAGCTGCTGCTCCAGGCTCCGAATGCGGCTCAGGTGAGTCTCCACCAGCGCCCGCTGCCCGGGGAGGGGACAGGGATGGGCTGAGCCCCCTTCCCTGGGGCTCATCCCGCCCCAAACCCAGCCTTTGGGGTCCCCGTGGTGCCGGAGGGGGAACTGTCCCAGCGCACGGCCAGCCCAGACGAGGGTGCCATGGTGGGGGTGGCCCCTGAGCTGGCAGGGCCTCATCTGGATGGGAGAGGGGTGCCAGGGAAGCCCACCCGGCCCTGGAAGTAGGGCTGGCACCACTCGGAGCCGGGAGCATCCCTTGGCAGGGTTGGAGAGGGAAGATGGATAAAGCTGAGCCAGTGCATCACGACAACCCCCGCCACGGCCCAGACGGGGCCGAGCAGCCACGGCCCCCCCAGCCCTGCATGCCCTGGGATGGAGATGCCCTCGGCCCAGGGGAGGGGAAGGGCATCCTGACGTCCCCAGGCCCCAGGGGCCCTCACCCACCATCTCTCCCAGCTCGGTCTCCAGGTCAGCCTTCTCCACGCACAGCTTCTCGTACGCCTGGATCATCTCCTCCAGCTGCTCCTCCCGCTCTTTGCTCTTCTGCAGCTGCCAGGGGAGCAGGCCGGGGGTGGGTGGGCAGCTCGGGGACCCCCCAATCCCTCCCCTGTCCCTGCCATCCCCGCTCACCTCGTGCTGGAACTGGTTGAGCTGCTGCTGCAGCGACGCCTTCTCGCTCTTGAGCAGCGACGTCTCCTTGGCCTCGTAGAGGGAGAAGATGTGCTCCTCCCCGAACTCGCCGATCAGGGGGTACTGCGGCCGCGGGGCAGGGGGTCAGCGGGGCCCCCCCGGCCCCACCCCCCCCCCAGCCCCCTCCCGACCCCTCACCTTGACCTCGTACATCTTGAGGCGGCGCTTGAGCGTGGAGTTCTCCCTCTCCAGCCCCGTGAGCCGGTTCTTGATGTCGTCGTAGGCGGTGATGAGGGCGAAGTGCGAGGCCGAGCACATCTCCCCCGACAGGTCGGTGTTGGGGCTGTCCAGCCAGTCCTCGTCCGGCCCCAGCGCCTCCTGAGTCAGGATGCTGATGTCGTCCTCGAACATGGAGTCCATGTCCTGCCTGGGGGGACACGGCACGGACAGACGGACACACAGACACCGCTGATGCCGGGGCAGGGATGGACCCGGCCGGGGGTGGCCCCTGGAGCTGTGGGGACACCGGGGTGGGATCCAGGATGGATGAGACCAGATGGGTCCTGGGGGCAGGGCGGGGCTTGAGGGAGCTCAGCGTGTCCCAAAAACGACGGGTGATGGAGGAGGGACAATCCCAGGAGCTGCCACAGCATCCCCTGGGGTGGCAGGGGGACACTGTCCCAGCCAGGGAAAGGAGGGACAGGGGTTCCTGACACCCCCAGCCCTCCATCACCGCCGGGGCCGAGCAGAGCACCCCGGCAGGGGGGACGCGGTGACTTTCCCCCCCATCCCCTCGGGGAACGAGCACCAGAAATAGCGTCCGGTGCCGCTGCCTCCCGCCCCGTGCCGCACGCGAGCTGCTTCCCGGCCTCCCACGCCTCGGCGCCGCGCAGCCCGCGCCGTGCCCTATATACCGGCTGCCGCTCGCCCCCCCGGGGCCCACCTGCCACCCGGCACCGGCCCCGCACCCCCCCGGGGGGATCCCCATCCCACCCGGCCTCAGAGCCCACCCCCCGCACGAGGATTTTGGGCGGCGGAGGATCCCAAATCTGCCGCCTCCGGTGGCTCCCGGGATGTTTGGCAGAGCCGTCCCGGCGGGAACGGCGTCTCGAGGTGGCGAGGTGGCAGTGCCCGGGGGGGGCTGAGCCCCGCGTGGTGCCCCCGCACTGCCCCCTGTCCCACCCAGGGACCCCACGGGCACCGGGGTGGCCGCTGGGCAGGCGCGGCCCCGCCGGCTCAGCAGACATCTGGGAGCCACGGCCGCACAAATAATTCATAGCACAAAGCCGGGAGAGGGAGGACAGACCTGCAGGGGGACGAGGGGGGACGGCACAGGCCCCCACAAGCCACTGGTGGAGCTTGGGGACAGCCCAGCCCCGCTGGCACCGCCAGGCCGGGCACTCTGGTGTGCAGTTGGGGGCTGAAACAGGGATAAACCCCCCAGCACCACGACCCCTTCTCTGTCCTCCCTGTGAGGGTCTCACATCCACCCCTGACCCCTCCTCTGTCCTCCCTGTGAGGGTCTCACATCCACCCCCGGGGCGGTGATGGAGAGGACCCACCTCTTGGTGCTTGGGCACCGTCCTCACCCCTTTGGGGAAACTGAGGCACCCCCACGAGCCAAGAGGAGACTCCCCAAGCTCTGGTGACCCCTCAAAGCGCTGAACCCCCTGGTTTGTTGCGCTGTTGTATTCCCAGAGCCCTGCCCAGGGGGCACCGTGGGCACAGGACCTGCTCTGTCCCCGACACAGCTCTGCACCCCCAACCCGGCCCGGAGCCTCCTGGCCCGGCCCTGCTGCTCCCCAAAACTCCGGTGCCTCAGTTCCCCCGCCCGTACCCCTCCGTGGCACCCACCTGGCAGTGGGCCCCAGGGGTGGGGCGAAGCGGCGCGGGCTGGGCAGGGCTGCGGCGCGGGCACGCGTGTCTCAGGCGTGGGCAGGGCGGGCACGCGTGTCCCAGGCGTGGGCAGGGCGGGCACGCGTGTCCCAGGCGTGGGCAGGGAGCCACGGCGGGCAGGTGCTCCAGAGATTGTCCACGGGAGGGTCAGGGCGAGGTGGTGACGCTCTCATGAGGTTCCAGGGTTAACGGCCGAGGTCCCCACAGCAGCAGCGACGCTCCCTCCACGTTCCCTCCACGTTCCCTCCACGTTCCCTCCACGTTCCCTCCACGTTCCCTCCACGTTCCCTCCACGCTCCGTCCACGCTCCCAGCAACGAGCCCCTCCTCGAGGCCTACAAACGCCTCGGAAAAGAGCGAAAACGGGGTTGCAGCTCCGCAGTGCTGGGACAGCCGGAGGCAGCTCAGAGCTCTGGAGTGCCCGTGGGAATAGGGCTGGGAATGGGATGTGCCGGGCACTGGGTGCTGCCGGCCTGCTGGCACCCAGCTGGTGTCGGGCACTGACCCCCCCCCAGCCCTCCGGGGGTCGGGAGGGTGCACCTCGTAGGACCCAACCCAGGGCAGCCCCCCCGGCCACGCACCCCCTGCCCCGAGCCTCGGGGGGCCGCGAGGGGGACCAGCCCCCTCCCCATCGCTGGGACGCTCTGGGCGCCTCCCCAATTCTTGGGGGCTGAGGGGAGGGGGCGCTCCCACGGCCAGGGCCACGAGCAAGGGCAGCGGCGTGAAAGCGGCGTGGAAACGGCGTGGAACAGGAGCGGAAAGGGGGTCAGTGCGCGGGTGAGCCCGGGGGAGGGTCGCAGCGGGGGATGCCGGGGGGGTCCGGCCTGTGGCGGCCCCGGCGCCTCCGGTAAACCCTCCCCGAGCTCCCCCGGCCCGGTCCGGGACCACCCGCCCCCCCCGCGCCCAGCCCGGGGCCGCAGCGGGCCGGGGGTCGGCGGGAGGGGGACGGGGACGGAAACGCAGGAGGGGTCCGGGGCGGAGCCGGGATGGGGATGAGGATGAGGATGGAGCCAGGATGGGGATGGGGATGGAGCTGGGGATGGAACAAGGGACGGAGATGGGGGGACGGAACCGCGGATGAGAATGAGGATGGAGCCAGGAACGGGGATGAGGATGGGGATGAGGATGAGAATGGAGCCAGGGATGGGGATGGGGATGGAGCAGGGGATGAGGATGATCATGAGGACGGAGCCGGCGACGAGGATGAAGCCGGGGATGGACCCGCGGGGTGAAGGCGGCGGGGGGAGATGGGGATGGAGACGGGGATGGGGTCGCGATGTGGCGGGAGGAGACAGGCCCGGTGGGGCGGGGGCAGCCCGTTGTCCCCCCACCCGCGCCGTCCCCCCCGGCCGTGTCCCCCCCACCCCCCGGCCCAGGCCCCGCACTCACCGGCGCTGATGCTGCGCTGCGGCGGCGCCCGCCGGGATGCGGCTCCGTCCCCGCCCCGCCGGGTCCCGCTCCCGTTCCCGGTCCCCGCCGCAGCCCCGGCCCCGCCGCCGTTTCTTCCGCTCCGGAGGCACCGACGAACCACGTGGGCACCGGGCGGCCGCCAGCCCCTCCCCCGCCACGCGCGGGGCCGCCCCCGGGGCTGTGACCCCCCCCCCGGGGCACGGCCGGGACCCCGCGCTGCTCCCGGGGGGGCCACGCGTCCTGCCCCGGCCCCCCCCAC
>JAWMRA010000076.1:301638-330456 GCA_035584735.1 Pseudotriccus pelzelni | reverse complement strand
CCTCCTGCGCACGGGAGACCCCCCCCAAAAGGTGGTCCCGGGGCCGGGGGGGCTTCTCCCTTCACCCCCCGGGGGGGTCATGGCGGAGCCGCGGCCCCTCACGGTGGGGGCTGGGCTCCCCCTCTGCCCCCTCCCCTCCCCGCCCCCCGAACATTTTATTCCCTGAATTGTTCTCGGAGCCGCTTCCATTATGGAATTACATCTTTTCCCTGTGCGGCGCAGGGTTATTAATAGCTGCTCTCCTTTCGCCGCCGCCGCCGCTGCTCCAACGGGGCTCCGGGGGAATGATCCCTGCAGCCCCCCGGGCGGGGGGATCCCTTCCACATCCCCGATCCCGGATGGACAGGCCAGCCCACGGCACGGCAGGGGCAGACCCACGGCAAGGGCAGACCCACGGTGTGGACGCGGCTCTGCACGACCCCGGTGGCACGAGGGTCCCTGGAAAGGCCTCATCCCACCCCGCTGGAGGAACGGGGATGAGGGACTGGGGGGCTCCGGCAGCAAAGGTGAGCCGGGAGCTGCTGGAGCAATCCTGATCCCGGCCATCTGCCTCCATCACTCCTGGCTCGTTGGGAGAGAGGAAAAGGAGTCAGGGCAAAACCTGGCCTGGGCTTCACCTGGCCCTCATTCTCCCTCTGGAGACCCAAAGGGAGCAAAGCTTCCAGCTGGGAGCACCCACTGGGGTCCCATCCCAGATCCCCCTTCCCAGCTCTGTGTCCAGTGGAGCCTTGGATATGCTGGGAGAGCCTGGTGCTGGTCCAGGACCTGGAGCAACACCGGGGGCACAGACAGACCTGGCAGGGCGTTGGTGGGCACCACCCATGGGGTGCCGAGACGCCCGGTGATTCCCATCTGGAATCGCGACCGGAGCAGGAGCTGGGGCCGAAAATGCATCACAAGGCCTGGAATGTTTTGGGAGGCTGATGCCAGGCGGGCACTGGGCTGCTCTGCTGCTCCAGTGAGCAAAGCACAGCTGCTTCCATCGGAATTCCTGCCAGGGAATGGCATTTGGCCTTTGGTGAGTGCCCCGGAGAAGGAAAACAGCTCTTGGAGTGTCACCTTTGGGCCACGGGAACGGGCTCTGCCGCAAACAGGGCCCCGGAAAAATCCAGTGCCAGCTCGGGCGGATTTGCTGCAAAGCACTTTGAAGTGCAAATTAAGGTTTCCCATCAGGTTGGAAGTTAATTTTGACGCAAAGGAAAGCAGCCCGGCCCCGGCCCCGCCGTGTGTGGGATGGAGGCAGCGCCGTGCTGGGGATGCACGGCCCGTGGGGACCCCCCTGAGCCCCCCGAGGGGGGCAGAAAGTCCCTGGGCACTGAGGACAAGCCTTGCAGCCACCACGGGAGCTGTCACGGGGTTGGATGCGTCGAGGAGGGACAGAGGGAGATTCCAGAGGCAGGAGGAGAGATCCGAGCTCCTGTGATTGTCTCCCACCTAAGCCAGAGCCCGGGATTTGGGGTCCCCGTTGCACCCCCACAGCCAATCCTGCATCTGGGAGCTGCACACAGAGCTGGATCCAGCCCGGCCATCCCATGGGATGCTCTGCTCTTCCCGAGCCTGAGCTCCTCCCATGCCTCGCCCCAGGACACCAGGGATGTGGTGGTGGGAGGCAAGGGGGGCACTGGGTGCTCCCCACACCCCCTGCATCCTTTTTTCCTTCCTCCCAACAGTTTCTGGAAAGTTTCAGGGCAAGAGCAGCCTCAGGGAAGGTCCCTCTGACTGGTGGGGATCCCTCACCCACCCCCAACCCTTCCTCTGGAACGCTGGGGATGGGAAAAGGGAAGGTTCCCCCCGTGCCGAGGGTGGGCTCGCAGCACCCCCCGGTATTTGGGGCGCAGTGGTTGAGAGGTGCAGAATTCCCAGATTTCATGGGAATTACTGGGAAAGCAGGTACAATCCTCACTCTCCAGCAGCATCCGTGATGGGAACGCAGCGGGTAGAGGGCAAGGGGCAGCATGGAAGTGGTGCCAGAGGGTGGGAATGTGGGCAGGGATGAGAGCAGTGATATAGGCCGGGATACAGGCTGGGATATGGGCAGGGATACGGGCAGGAATATGGGCAGGGATATGCCCTCATCCCATCAGCCTTCCCCCTTCGTGGGTCTTTTGCCCCCAGCAAAGGACACCCAGATCCCCCCCCCCTCCTGCCCAGGGGCTCCACCTGGAGCTTTTCATCTGCTCCAAAATCCTCTCAAATCCTCGTTTGTCCCTCCCAGGAGCCTCTGCTGCCTGCCAGGGACGGTCCCTGTGCCTGGAGCTGCTTCCCTGCATTTCCAGCGTCCTCCCGCCTGCCGCTCTCCCGGATTCCCATCCCAGCTCCGTGAATTATTTAACTTTTAATGCATCTCGGGCACCCTCGGGGCCTCAGCTCGCCAGGGCACTTCCATGGAGCCTGTGGCAGGGAATGATGGAGAGCAGGGAACAGCAGGGGAGGAAAAGCAGCGGGAGAAGAGCAGGGATCTCTCCCAGCTCCCAGGGATCTCTCCCACCTCCCAGCCCAGGATTCTTGGAGGCTGCCAGTTCTTCACACGAGGCCTGGGCTGTGCTGGAAACGTCAGTTGAACCCAAAAGCATCCCTTCCATCATCCTCAGTGACAGTCCTGGGTATGTTCCCGCCTTAACCCCTTTCAGGAGGAATTAAGGAGCCCGTTGGATCCCTCAGTCCAAGACTTCACCTGCCCTGACCCCTCAGTCCCATCAGCTCTTCCACACTTACCCTGATCCTGGCCCAGCACCCATGTGGCACATCTGGGCGCTGGAATCGGGGAGAATGGATGTCTCCCATCTGGATTCCCGGGATTTCAGCGTGGCAGGGGAGCCCCACCAGGTGAGGGCCCGGGACCAGTGCCGGTGTAACCACGCAGGGATGATCCCTGCGGAATGGGAACGATCAGGAGGATCGGGAATGCTCAGGAGGGATGTGGCTCCTCCAGCACTCCCCGGGACCCGCAGCAATGGGCAAAACCACCTCAACAAGGAAAGAAAGCCGCCCAGTTCAGGTCCCCTCGGCTGGGAAGTTGCATTCCAGAGGGTGACACCAACTCCAGGGACGCGCCGGGTGCTCCGTCCCCTCGTGGAGCCACCCCCGGGGTGGGAAAGCGCCAGACAGAGCCTGGCAGGAGGCACCGAGGCCACGGCGGCACCTCCGAGGCTCCAAACCCGAGTTGTTGCTTGTTCTTCCCACCTCTCCCCGCGGGGAGCTCGGCACACCCGGCCGGGGGAAAAGATGCTCCACCTTCAGCCCGGCACCGGGAAGGGCCCGGGGGGAGCTGATCCCGGGAAGGGTGCGGGTGTCCCCGGGAGCCGGGGTGGCACAGATGGCTGATGACACAGCGCTGTCACCTCCGGATCCCCCGGAGAGGAAACGGGAGCTCGTCACTCGCGGAGCGCTCGCCCACCCACGTGTCTCCGACACGGCGGGGGAAGGATCCTGGCAGCGGCCTCGGGGGAAATGAGGCAGCAGAAGGAAAGGGAAGGAAAACAAAAAAATAAGTGGGATTTGGGGGGGTTTCGGGAGGTAAATAAGCGGCTCCTCCCGGCGGGTTTCCCCAGTGGTTGTTACGGAGGGAGGGTGGAGGGTGATGGTTGATGGGTGAAGGCGGAGGAGCGTCAAGTGGGTGGTTCTTTCACCGATTAATTGATAAAGTTTAATTAATGAAACAATTCGGAGCTGCAGTTTCGGGGCTGCGTTGATGGGGCTGTGAGGTTAAATTTGTCCCCCGCCCGCAACGAGGGGTTGGTTGAGAGGGGAAGGGCAGGACAAAGGAGCAGAGGGGAGTTCTCAGTGACAGCACCGGAGCCAAATCTCGGCCAGTTTGGGATATCCAGCAGTGCCAAAGCTCCAGCAGTTCGGGATCTCCGGGAGCATGGAATGCCCAGCAGTTTGGAATCCCTGGAAGTTTGGGATCTCCAGCACCACCCAATGCCCAGCCTGGGCAGCCTCCGCTGAGCCGACCGCGCTTCAATTCTAGTGCTGAAACGAGACTTGGAGGAAGAAAATAATAATAATTTTTAAAATTACGTTATTTATTCTATTATTACTTACTCTATCAATTAAACTTGTCAAGCAGTGAAATAAGCTTTAAGAAAAAACAAAACTATACAAAAGAGGTGTTTTGCCCTCAATCCACAGCGATGGGATCGGGGATAACAGGGAGCCCTCCTGCTTTGCTGCCATGGATTTTGGGAAGATTCCCTGCACCAAACCCCTCCAAAAAAACCCCAAAACAAAGAGGCCAGACACAGGTTTATTCCACTACTGTCTCTGTACTTTATTCTCCTGCTGTCTACAGCCTTTACAGCCACACAGGACAGACACAGGTCGCACTGAGGAATGCTCAGGTTCCTCCCTCGCGCCCCTTTCCCCAGGAATGGCTTTTTGCTTTTTTGTATAGTTTTTTATTTTTTAAAATTCGTATTTAGGAAACTCCCACCCCGCCCCACCCCCCACCCCCCCAAAAAAAAAAAAACCCAAACAAAACCAAACCAAAAACCACCTTGAGAACCGAACTAAAAAGAAAAGGCATTACTAGAAAGGTTGAGCCAGGCCTGGCCCTGGCCGTGCTCCAGAGCCCTTCCCAGGGCTCCTCCTCTGCTCCGACACCTGGGATTTGCTTTGTTCCGCTTTTCTTTCGCTTTTTGTTTATTTCTAAGGTTTTTTTTAATCTGCACACTGGGGCAGAGGCGGCCCCGGGGCGGCCCGAGCCCAGCACTGAAGGCACATTCATGTCTGATACCCTGTACGAGCGTGTGGTGCTGCGGGGCAGCTCCGGCAGGAGCAGGAGGGATGGAGGGTCCGCTGGGCAGGGGGAAAACTGGGTGGGAAAGGGGAAAAAAATCCAGAAATAACGGGGAAAAATAATGAGGAAAAAATCGGGGGGGAAAACGGAAAAAAAAAAAAAAAAGAAAAAAGAAAAAAAGGCAGGGAAAAAAGAGGAAAAAATGAAAAAAAAAACCCAAAAAAGGAAAAAAAAAGGAAAATAATGAAAAAAGGAAAAAAGGAAGAAAAAAAGGAAAAATTAAAAGAAAAAGGAAAAATGAAAATGAAAAAAAGGAAGATAATGGGGAAAAAAAGGAAAAAATAGAAAAAAAAAGAAAAAACGGGAAAATAACGAAAAAGAAAAAAAATCAAGAAAAAGGAAAAAAGAAATTGAAAAAAAAAAGGAAGAGGAAAAATCAAAAGGAAAAATGGAGGGGGAAGAGGAAGAGGGAGGAAGGAGGAGAAAGGAGGAGGAAGAAGGAGGGAGGAGGAAGGAGAAAGACTATTTACTTCTTTAGTCTTCGTGGAAGAAAAATTGAAAGAAAAATCCTAACGAAAAAACCAAAAGAAAAAAAATGAAAGAAAAAACGAAAGAAAAAAAAAAAGGGGAAAAAAAAAGAATTCAGACCAAATACTGCTGAAGTTTTTCCTGCTCTCCCTCCCAGAGCAGCTTTCCCGGTGCTGCTCCAAGAGCTGCGAGGAGCAAAACGAAACGGAAAAAATCCGAACCTCCGAACCCTGCACCTCCTCCGAGCTGCTCCTTGGCTTGTTGCTGACTCCAGGCTAAGGGAGAATTCCTCAAAATGCTTTTTAATTTTATTTTTTTTTGTCCCTCCCTCCCCCTTTTTCCTTCAAGGGGGGGGAAAGATTTCTGATCCTTCATGTGAGAGCAAGGGAAGCAGCAAGCAGCCAATTCCGTGCGGAGTCACCCACCGGACTGTCACTACTCTACTGGGGAAAAAGAGAGAAAAAACGAAAATACTGGTTATTCCTGGGTTCCCCCTTGGGCTCGGAAAGGTCGAGAACAGGAGAGTAAAAAAAAACAAAAAAAAAAAAAAAAGAGAAAAAAAAAAAAAAAGGAAAATATTGGGGAATGTTTGACACCATTTTATTCATCTTCAACTGCAGTGGAAAAATAGAACCTTTTACAAGTGCCGCCTCGTGTCAGCTCAACTCAGTATATATATATTTTATATAAATTTCTTTTTTTTTTTTTACTTTTTTTTTTGCGTGTGTGTGTTTTTTGTATTTTTTTTTTTTTTTGAAGTGCAGCGAGAGACCAAAAAACCACATTAAACCTGATCAAATAAAGAGCACAAAAAGGCCAAGCAGTTTCCCAATGGCGTTTTATCCCATTTTTTCCTTGCGTGTGTTTTTTAATTCCCTGTGTGTGTTTCGCACGTGGAGTTTCTCCTCGGTTCGCAACCCCAAATATCACCTGAAGTTTTTAATCTCTGCGTGGTTTTTTTTTTTTCCTTATTATAATTATTATTTCTTTTCGTTTGCTCTTGTTTTTTTTGAACTCTTTGGCACAATTTCGGTGTGAGTGTTCTGGGCTGCTACAGTACAAGTCAGGAGAGATCTTTCCCTTTTCACAGCCAATTCGGAGCACTTAAATCTGGATTTTTTTTTATTTTAACGTTTAGGTTGCGCGTTGGTTGGTTTTCTTTGAACCCTTGAAGCCTGAAATCTCGATTGAACCATTTTCTCCTATTCCCTCTAACTCAAGAGTCGTGTTTTTATCCCCCCCCCCCCCATTTCTACATTCACAGTTGAACAATATTTAAGGAAGGAAAGGCGCTTTGCTGAGCAGGACAAGCGTCACCCGCCGGGAGCTCTGAACATTCGTCAGTGTTTCCCTAAAATAAAAAGCCCTAAAGAGCGACTTTCCTTTGATTTTTATTTTTTTTTAAACCTTTTTTTTTTTAAACTTTTTTATTTATTTTTTTTTACTTTTTTTAAATTTTCTTTTCACTTGTTTTTTTTTTATTATTATTTTTTGTACATCTCTTACGCTGCATCAGTAGGACTGAATCGGTTCGTTTATGAAATGCAACAGCCAACCCTTTTTTTTTTTTTTTCCTGTCATGTTTCGTGGGAATTTTTTTTTTGTCTTTTTTTTTTTTTTCGGGGTTGGCTTTTTTTTGTTGTTGTTGTTGTTGTTTGGTTGGTTTTTTTGTGGTTTTGGGAAAAGATAAACTGCAATGACTTGAAGTTGAGAATGTGGATACCGCCTCACTCACACACACTCACTCCTCGACTGAAAATCCTTCACCCCCTCCCCTCCTCATCCCGTGCTGGAGAATCCCAAGCTCCACCTTTCTCCAGCAGCCAAGACCTCGCAGAGCACCACAGCTGATCCCAGTTTGCCCTCTCTCCTCTCCCAACTGGCCGTTCCCCACGGAGAAGCCAGTCCTGGGCTGTTGGGAGAAGAGCCTCCCTCGTGTTGCTTGGACAGAATTCCCTCCTGGTTCCCTCTTCCCGGTGCCGGCTCGGCGCTGCTCCCGTGGCTGCGGCGGGATTTTCAAATGTGGTGTGTTGGTGTTTGTTTTGTTTTGTTTTCAAGCCTCACTCACACTCATCCTCTCATTCCCAAACATTCAGCATCCGTGCACACTCCTCACTTCCGGGTTGGTTGGTTGCTTTTTTTTCAAAAGATTGGAGATTTTTCCAGTGGGGGTCTCAGGTGTCATCCCAATGGTAACAGATCTGGAAGCAGGGAAAATAAAAAAAGGGCTCTGTCACTGTCTGGGGGGCACGTGGGTTGGTGGGCTCGATCCTGGAGGGCTTTTCCAACCTTAACAATTCCACGATTCCACAAAAAAAATAACCCCCAGGGCCCCAAAATCCAACGTTCACGTGGAAAAAAACCTGACCTTGCAGAACCCACGGGAGAAATAACAGGGACGTTAAAAGGAATTTCAAGACGGGTGACAAAAGCTGGGCCGCTCATTCTGCCAAAATAATCCTCCATCGCACTTTTCCCCCCCATCCTGCTCCCTTTAAAAGGTGTTTCAGCGGAATTGTGGAGTATCTGAAGCCGGAATGGAGTTGGATTCCAGCTCCCTGCTCCTCGGGGCTGCCTCAAACTGAACTTTGGGATTCAGGGATTCAGTTCCAGCAGGTCTGGAGGGTGCAGGATGGTCCCCAAGGAGCACAAGCGACACATTTCAGGAAGGAGAGGGAATTTTTCTATGGGCAGACGGTGACGGGACAAAGGGGAACGGTTTTAAACTGCCAGAGGGGCAAGGAGTGATGGGATATTGGGAAGGGATCCTTCCCTGGGAGGGTGGGAGGCCCTGGCACAGGTTGGACAGAGAAGCTGTGGCTGCCCCTGGATCCCTGGAAGTGTCCAAGGCCAGGCTGGAGCAACCTGGGACAGTGGAAACTGTCCCTGGGGGTGGAAGTTGGATGAGTTTTAAGGTCCCTTCCAACCCAAAGCATTCCATGATTCCATGTCTGCTCCCCCAATCCCTCCAGCCTGGTGCAAAATTCACCGCGTTCCTCCCCCTGGAATTTGCCCCTACAAACCAACCCCTCCAACGGGGCTTGTTTGGAGCAAAACCAAACCAGGACGGACCTCCTGGAACCTTTGGGATTGTGCCTCTTCCAGGCTGATCCCCAAATTATGGAGCAGGGAAGGAGGTGGGAATGGGCCCTTACCAAGCTTGATTCTTCAGTTTTCTCAGCTCTTTAGTCGCCCAGGTAGCGAGAGTTTTTGTTTTGTTCGTCTTGGATCTCCTCCCTTCCGTTAGCAGTTCATGGATCATGGGTCTGGCTTCTACTAATTTCAGAACATCTTTCCCAAATGCTGTACACAAATCCCTGGAAGGAGGGAGAGAGGGAGGCTCTGAGCACCACAAAAAAGCCAGCACAGAGAGCTCTGAACTCACAGGTCCTTTTGGAAACCGAGTCCAGGGTTGCGACTAAAAGGGAAGTTCAACCTCCTGTCCGAGGGCTGATCTGCCCTAAATTCAGCAGGAAGGACTTTAAAAACACTCTGAAAAAAATCCTAAATCTGGAATTCCTGTAACAACCTTCACTTCCACCTCCCATTTGCCACCTGTGCAACCCCTTCACACCCCCAGTTAAACACCCAGCACTGCTGTAACCCCCCAGAACTGATGTAAAATACTTGAGGCGGGCAGGAGGAAGGGCAGATTCCAGGGTTTCTGGGTGTATCCCAGCTGGAATTGTGGGGGGGAGGCCTTACCCTATGAGCCCAGCAGCACAGGCCACCACTCCATCCGTGTGATCCTCGTCCCCAGCGATGTGGTCGATGTAGGACAGGATAAATTCTACTCTGGGCTGCACCAGCATCACATCAGCTGCAAGGGAAAGGCTCTGTCAGAGCAGGGGGGCACAGGGACAGTGTGACAGGACTTCCAGGGATTCCAGCGATCCCAAAACAGGCGGAATCTGACCCAAAAGAGCTTCTCTTGACAGGGAGAGGAAAATGCTGCCAGAGGCACCACAGTGAAAGGCTCTGAACACATTCCCCGCCTGTGGCAGCAGAGTGTTCACTCCCACAGGGGAGGGAATGAGCAGGGATATCCCCATGGATGTGATAACCACGGAGAAAAGGTGCTCGGGGGGGGATCTGATTCCTCCCTGGAAGGAGGTTGGAGCTGGGTCGGGCTCTGCTCCCAGGACAAGGGACGGGACAAGAGGAAACGGCCTCGAGTTGCAGCAGGGGAGGTTCAGACGGGATATTTGGGAAAATCCCTTCATAGGAAGGGGTTGCAAAACACTGGCACAGGACAGTGGTGGAGTCACATCCCTGGAGTATTCAAAGCACGTGGGGACGTGGCACTGGGGGACACGGGCTGGAGGTGACACAGCAGGGCTGGGCTGGCAGCTGGACTCGATCTTAAGGACCTTTCCCAAGCTCAGCGTTCCTGTGATCCCAGCTGAGCTGAGCCCACCCAGCTCCGGGTACTCACGGTGCACGTTCTCCTGGTCTCCCTTCAGTCCCTGGATGATCCCAGTGTAAGCTTCCAGGCAGCCCTCCCTCAGCTCGTTCAGGTAATCCACCATGTCATAGTCAGACTGGAAAGGGCCACAGGAAGGGGAATGAGACACTGGGGGTGCCCTGAGGACGTGCACGGCCCCTTGCTGGGCTGGGCACACCTTACCTTGTCCACCTGGGCCTGGGATGCCTGTTGGAGGGTGTTCAGCACCACGTCCAGGTACTTCTTGAACTCCCCCCCGATGGCCAGGGCGATGTCCCCAAACACCGAGAGGATCTGGGGCTTCACGGACCTATGGACATTTTCATTCTGGAAGAGATCCCAGCGGGGCCGCGCTCAGTTTTCGCTCCCTCTGGGAGGGGGACGGAGCCAATAAACGCAGATTATTTACTCCAAATGCAAATCCTTGCCCCCAATAAGTTTGGATCCCGTTCAAATAGTAAGCAAGACAGTTGTCAAACACGAGACGATCCGAGCATTCCTAACACTTGTGCTTCTTCTCCCACCTCCCACCTCCCTCTGAGTGTGCAGCCAACTGTTACTAATGAGGAGGGAAACGCTCACCCCCAAGTTCTCCAGGAGCAGCTGCATAACCTCGTCGCAGAAAGGCAGGATGTTGGACTGCAGGGCCCTGCACAGGTCCCCAACCAGGCCCACTGCGGACAGACAGACCTGCAAACAGCAACAGCGACACCCCCAGCGTTGAGTCAGCGCTCCAGCCTCACGGATCCAGCTCCTTCCAGCGCTCTGGAGGTTAATTAAGCCACGGGGAATAACGGCCCTGAGAGCAGCTGAGGAGCCCCTGAACAGCCCCTGCTTCCTTAGCCCAGAGCTGAGATCCAGCTGCCAAGGGAGCGACGGGGATTGGGTCTGAACAAACCCAACCAAATTGTGTCTCAGCACCCACCCCGTGGAGGGCACCAGGACTCGACATTCCAGTGGGAAATCACATCCAGCAGAACCTCCTTCCTCATCAAGGCCAACAAACTGCAGTGCCAAGGCCCTGGAGGCTTCTGCTGGATTAAGTCTGAATTAATGCACAGAATTGGACTGGGCTGGGCTGGAAGGACCTTTAAAGATCATCCCATTCCACCCCCCCTGCCACGGGCAGGGACACTTCCCGCTATCCCGGGTTGTTCCAGAGGTTCTGAGGGCAGAGGGAGCCAAGTCGTGGATCCGTACCTGGTACTCAGCGTAGTTCTTCAGGCCAATGCCAAGGAAGGGTTTGAAGGCATCCATGTACTTCAGGAACTCTCCACCTAAGACTGTGCATGGAAAACGTTCCAGTTAGAAAGAAAATCCCCACTGGTGACTGGATTCCTGTTCTGCTATGGGTTCAACAATTCAGAATCCCACCCCTGCATCCCACCCAAAGCCAGTGGAAATCAATTCTCCCCCGGGGCAACACACGGGGAATGAGGGGCACTGAAAGGTGTCCTGGGCCACCTGGACTCAAGAGATTCCCAAGAGCCAAATTCCCTGCAGATTTTTGGAGATAAGCCACCCCCCCTCTCCTGAGCTCAGGAAGGATGTGGAGACCCTCAGAGGGTCCAAGGCAAGGAGGTTGCATCCAAGATTTTCAGCAGCACCTCAACTTCCACAATCCTTTGTCAGCTCCTGGAGCTCCAGGTGATGCCACAGCCACGACCTCCTACACCTGCACCAGGAGGCTCAAGCTGCCTGGAATTCCAGAACCCCAATGGAATTTCCCTTCACCCATTCCAAGGCTGATTTTTGCCACCGCGGTTTCCGATAAACAAGAGCAGTGGCTGTAAATCCACTGCCAGAACAGTCCTGAGTCACCAGGGAGGGTGAATCACTCAGGTAACGTCCAATCCGTCCTGGAGCTGCTCCAAGGGAACAGGTTCCCTCGGGATGGGAACTGGACGGAGCAGCACTAATTTGGGGGGAGGTTTCCCGGCAAATTTTGCTCCGTGGCAACATTAAAAAGTGAAACCAAACCCTTCCTTCGTGGAACAGTCAGGAATAACCAGCCAGGCTCAGACGCGGCGAGATCACGGAACACAGGATGATTTGGGTTGGAAGGGACCTTGAGGATCGTCCAGTTCTACTCTCAGAGACACCTTCCACTACCCCACGTTGCTCCAAGTCCCTCGGACACTTTCCAGGGACGGAGCAGCCACAGCTTCTCTGTCCCAGGGGCGGCCACACGACGCCTCGAGCAAAACCCGCCACTAATGCTGTTTTTTCCCTACACAAACCAGAAGAGCAGGATCCAATCCCACCCTGTCCCAGCCCCCGCCTCCTCCCAGGCCAGCGCTGACCTTCCACCAGGGTGCTGACGGCCATCAGGGCGTCCTCCTGCACTCCCCCCGAGCCCGCCGTGCTCTGGAACATCCTCAGCAGCGAGGCCATGACCACGTCCGAGATCTGCAGCGCGTCCTGGTGCTGCACCTTCCTCAGCACGTTCTGCAGGCACAGGGAGGGGGACACGCTGACACTGCTGCCGTCCCTCCGAGCCCCCTCCCTCCACCCCCTTTCCCAGAAGGGAAGCCGCTGTTCGGACTCCCCGCTGCTGCCAAAAATCCGCTCCGTCGCCGCAAAGCCCCCTTTTCGTTTCGCCCCGTTCGGTTTTGCAGCCACGGAACAAGCTGAATTTACCTTTCCTGCTGCATAGGCTGTTCTCCCAGCTTTCCATTTGTAAGCTGGAATTAAATGTGACCAGCCCAAATCTGATCCTATCAAAAACAACAAGCAGGGTCCCTTTTTCTGCCTGCAGCAACGTGAGGGCCCAACAGTTTTGCTTCCAAAGCACAGAATGAAACTTTAGAAACGCTGGCTGCTGAAATAAAACACTTCTTACTGGAAGAGAAGGACCAATTCTTTATAATAATTATTATTTGAAAGCTGATTCTTCACTCCAAAGAGATGGACTTGGGCTGTTTAAATGATTAAGTCTTGGTTCCTAGAACCACAGGGTGGGTTGGGTTGGAAGGGACCTTGGAGATCATCAAATCCCAGCCTTCCACTAGCCCAGGTTGCTCCAAGCCCTGCCCAAACCGGCCCTGGACACCTCCAGGGATGGGATTTGCTCGTTCCTTTTAAATATTGACAAATGTGTTTATAGCAGAATGAGATTCCGTAACAAACAGGGCATGTGACTGTTCAACAGCGAGAAAAAACCCCTCAGCTGAGTTTCACTCCGTGGTATTGAAGCATCTGCTGCAACTGAGGAAATGCTTCAGGTTCAGATCTTGGGATAACGAAGAAACACACGTTTATCAATCAAAACTGGCAGTTTAATTCCACTTCTCTCACGCTCCCCAGGGGCAAACCAAGCCGTGCTGGGAGAGATCAGCGAGCACCACAAGGAGATTCCAGACACTGAATCTCCCCGTTAAAGCCCAACTTCAGGACAGATTATTCCCACCTAGCCATTATCTTTAAAATTACCCTAAAAAATGGAGAGTGAAAGCAACCACAAGGCTTTTGAGCGAGCAAATGAATGATTCCTCACATCAGCCTGGAGACAAACACCACAGACTCCAACAGGGTGCTCTGATCAATCTCCTGAGCTGATTTGGGGGGGGGGGGGGAAAAAAAGAGGTGTTTTCAGCAGGATTTGTGGGAGTAAGCAATGAACTGCACTGCACTGGTGCTCCCAGTCACACTGCTCATTACCAGATGTTTCATTTCAAGGCCTCTCAGTGCCTTTTAATTAGAGCCATTTGGAAGAAGAACACCAACCACAGGAGGCAGATGAAGGAATTCGAGCCATGCTGGAGGTTTTTTTTTTTTTGGCCTGTGCCAAGCAAAAAGGGGTTGTTCAGGCTGTAGCCAACACAGGAGCCAAGCTGACAGCACATACAATCCTTTATCCCACCTTTAACAGGCTGCCCACAGTGTTCCTGATTCAAATTGCCCTAAATTCTGTCACCAGAGTGCGACTCAAGGCTTCTGATCCTTGTCTCACCTCCCACGTGTCAGCTGGGACACAAATCCACTTTCCTCATTCAGATCTGATCAACAGGCCCTGAGCCTGGATCCTCAGGGGCACAGAAACATCCCTGGAGCCATCCCATTCCCACAAAACCCCCTCCCCAAAAAAGCAGCGGGACGCTCACCTGGAGAGTCGCGCAGAGAAGGGACTGGAGGTCGTTGAACTGGATTCTGTCCGAGGTGCTCTGGATGTGAGACTGGAACACAGGAGAAGAGAGGCTGCACTGGCTTCTGCCACCACCAGCAGATCCAGATTGTCTTTAAATATTTGGGTGGGTTTTTCTTTTTTTTTTTTCAGATTTAAGACAGGAGAGACTGTGCAGGAGCTTAAAATAGAATCCCAGGATCTTAAATCCCACCCAGCCCCACAGGCAGGGACACCTTCCACCAGCCCAGGTTGCTCCAAGCCCCGTCCAACCTGGCCTTGGACGCTCCCAGGGATGGAGCAGCAGCTCAGTAAGGGGGGAGTTTCAGTTGGGATTTACCCACCTCCATCTGCAGCACTTGCTGGAGCCGCTCCATGATGACCAGGGTTGTTTTTTGGACAGCAGGATAACAGTCCTTGGCACTGTTTTTCACTATTTCCATCAGGGATTCATAGGCAGAACTCCTCAAGTTATTCTGGTGTCCATCAGGCCTGGAACAGAAGGGATAATTTGCAGCTCCCAGCGCTCAGCCTTGCTTAGAAACAGGCTTTTTTTTCTTTAATTTTAGTAAACCAGTGCCAGCCACATTGCAGTGCTGTGACAAGCAGCGCTCGCATCCCTGTACTCCCAGCCTTGAAAGCAAAGGAAATTTATGAAGCCACTTTTAGCACAGTTTGGTTTGGGGTTATTAATGATTTTCAGTGGCTGGGAAGGAGGAGAGGGAGAGGAAAAGCCTCAAAGCCCCCAGAGAGAGGGGAGCAGCACAGCAGTGCCCCTCTGGCACCCCCCTGGACGCTGAGCTGGGACAGAGAGACAGCTGAGAGCTGTGTGAGGTGACTGATGGGCTGCAGAGCCTCGAGCCAGACACCGCACGGAACCAGCTCAGCTGAGGGAGGATCAATCCTGCAGCAAAAACGCTCCAGGCTGAGCTGAGCCAGGCACTGAACGCCCAGCCGGGCAGATTTATGGGACCTCCAGGGCACGGTAAAACTTTGCCCCGATCCTTCACAGCTGCAGGACAGGGAGCAAAACATTTTGCCTCAGCGGGAAGGGACGGAAGCAACACAGGGAAAGGACCCTCCTGGGGGAGGGAACCCCCCAGACTTCCCACGAGCAGGTAAGGGCCAAACACTACAAGGCGGGTCGGTGGGAAGAGCTGCTTTTCCTGGGGTTGCATTCCCTGCTCCCTGTGGTGCCCAAGTGCCCAGCTCTGAGCGGGCACAGGGCTGGAAGAGCAGGAGCCTGCAGAGGGAAACAACCACAAAGGCCCCTCTGCAGAGGTCCCTGGTACCTGTCTGCAGTCTCCAGGAGCTTCTGCACTATCAGCTCAAAGGAGGAGGACAAGCAGTAGGTTGCTGGTTCTTCCTGATCATCAGCCACGTCTGCAGCTTCATAGGCAGCTTCAGCAAGGCTGGAGAAGGCCTGGAACACACCAAAAACCGCGGATTTTTATTTCCCCTGGGTTTGGCCTCGCTGGTCCAGCTGGGAGCACACGTTCCATCAGTTCCCACTGCAAGGACCAAAAAAATACCCCAAGGAACTCCAAAAAACCCACCGGGATTAACAACTGCAGAGCAACTGTGCTGAGGCAGGTGGGTGAGAGAGGAGCTGAAAGCCTCCTGATTTTCATTTGAATTTAGAAAACACATCGTAATCATCACCCTGAGCAGACAAAAAGCCACAGCTCCCTGGACTTGTGCCAGGAGCCACGGGAAGCCTCTAAACCTCTGGGAGAGGGAAGGAGCAGCTCCTGTCACTTGTAAGCCTTGTTTTGACATGCAAATCCTCCTCTCCACTCGGTTCTACTCCGGCAGCAACATCGGAGGGCAGGGAGGGACACGGAGCAGCAGAGACGCCTCTGGGAGCGGATGGTGATGGGGAACGAGGTTTTGCACCTTTCCCTTAAACTGCCTCCCAAAAAAAAACCCCCCAAATCCCTTTTTCCAACAGCCCTTGCAAGTTACCAGGGCGTTTCCACTGAAAGCAACTTCCACACTCAGCGAATATTATAGTTTTTCTCCTTAAAATCCACTCGTTCCTGAATTTTTTCCCCACAGCCACAAAAAGACCTGAGATAATTTGAGTGTCAGCCACAGTGTGTGTTGGGGGAGCAAGTCATGAATCAGCCTGAAATCCTTTTGAGTGTGCGTGGAAAAATAATATGGGGAACATAATATGGGAAAATATAGAGAAATGTGAAAAGAAATGGGGGAAGAAATAAAAGTGGGGGGGAGAAAAATGGGGGGAAAGAAATGAATGGGGGGAGAAATATAGAAAAATACAGAAAAAATAAAGATATATATAGGGGAAATATAGAAAAATATAAGGAAAATATAAATGTGTGTATTCCTCTCTATATCTATTGATTTGTATCCACATGGATTGCAATAACTCCCTGACAGGAGGGGGGTCAGGTGGGGGTCAGGCCCTTCTTTCAGCAACAAGCAACAGGACAAGAGGAAATGAGTTGTTGTTCCAGGGGAGGCTCAGGTTGGACATCAGGGAAAATTCCCTCATGGATTGAGCGGCCAGGCCTCGGAACAGGCAGGAACCACCACCCCGGGAAGTGGCCAAGCCCCACTGGAGGACACGGGGGAACAGCGGGACACAACCCCTGTGATCCCCCGGGAGCAGCCTGGGCTGGTTCCCTGAGCTCCTGGAACAGCATTCCCAGTCTGGGTTGGTTCCCTGAGCTCCTGGAGCACCATTCCCAGCCCGGGCTGGTTCCCTGAGCTCCTGGAGCGGCATTCCCAGCCCGGGCTGGTTCCCTGAGCTCCTGGAACAGCATTCCCAGTCTGGGCTGGTTCCCTGAGCTCCTGGAGCAGCATTCCCAGCCCGGGCTGGTTCCCTGAGCTCCTGGAACGGCATTCCCAGCCCGGGCTGGTTCCCTGAGCTCCTGGAACGGCATTCCCAGCCCGGGCTGGTTCCTCCTGAGCCTCCTCACCCAGCAGACGTTGGTGGCCACCCTGGGCTCGGCGCTCAGCCCCTCCATCAGGCACTGCAGCAGCGGGGCCAGGTAGATGTCGTTGATGGCGGCCTCGGGCAGCATCTCACAGATCCGCCCCACCGTCCAGGCCGTCGTGTCCCTCACCACCACGCTGGGGTCCTTCATCAGCTCTATCAACGTGGGCATGGCCTGCAAAAACACCAGCCAGGAGCAGCCGGGTCAGGGGGCGCAAAATGCAGGGGTTTACCAGCGCTTGAACCGCTCGAGCCGACCCAGCTGCCTCCAACCCCCTCCCCGGCGTCTCTAACCCGTGCTCTGACACACAGACCCCCCCTCTCCGCTAAGCTCTACCCTCTGCTCTCTCAGGAGGCACGATCAGAGGTGCTCTTTGGGAGTGAATCCCTCCTCTCCCGCCGGATTCCACTCCCTCTGCAGGCAGGGAGGGACACGGAGCAGCAGAGACGCCTCTGGGGGTGGATCTGCACCAGGATAAAGTTCTCCCGCTCCCCAGTCAGCTCTGGAACCACCGCAGAGCCAGGTGTAGGTGATGGGGAACAAGGTGTCTCATCTCTTCCTTAAGCCTCCCCCAAAAACAGGCTAAATCCCAACGTTCCTTTTCCAAACACTTGTTCCGTTTGGTTTTCCATCCCACCTGTAGCAGGGACAGTTTCCACACAGTGTTTACAAACCGAAGGCAGCTCCTACACCCAACACTAAATCAACCCAGGGATTTTTGGCTCCACAAGCCTCCAAAACCAGGTGATATCCTTCTGATTTTCCCTGAATTAAGGGGATGGGCAAAGCAGAATTCCTCCTCCAATTAACCCATGGACTTTTGGCTCTGCAAGCCTCCAAAACCAGGCGATATCCTCCAGACATCCTTCTGATTCGCAGAATTCCTCCTCTAAATAACCCAGCCATTTTTAGCCCTTTAAGTCCCCAAACCCCTTCTGATTACCCCCACAATTAAGAGCGCGCGTGAAGCAGAATTCCTGCTCCAAATCCTCCGGGAATTTCAGCTCTACAAGCCTCCAAAACCGGGTGCAACCCCTCCGATTCGCACAATTCCTCCTCCGACAAACCCACGGATTTTCGGCCCTCCAAACCGGGCTGGTTTTCCTCAAACTAAGACCACGTGCCGACCAAGGAACCCGGGGGTTTTTACCCCTCCGAAGCCCCCCCGGGGCCTCTCACCTGTATTACTAAAGGTTTGAGCTGGTTGGGCTCCGGCCCTTCCAGGATGCATCCGAAGGCCATCACGGCCGCGTCCCGGTACCGCCAGTCGGGGTTCTTGATGTGCTCCTTGATGAAGGGCAGCACGTGGGGGACGATGTCGTCCTCGCAGCACGTGGCCAGCAGCATCAGGCACACCCCGGCCGCCTTGCAGGGGTTCCAGTCGTCGTCGTCGTCGTTTTCGTCCTGAAAACAGGAGCGTCCCTCAGCGGGATCCACCTGGGATCCAGGGGCGGATTTCATCGAGCCCAGACTGGCAGGGGAGTCGCTCACACCCCTCTGCACCTTCCCGGCGCGGAGCACGGCTCTGCTGGCACGCCTGGGGCGGCCTCACCCGCTTCCACAACTCCCTCCCTTCTCACCCACGCGGAGATTTTACCCCCTCGGATCTGGATCATCCATCCCCAGTGTGATCCCCGGGGGGTTTTTGGCTCTGCAAGCCTCCAAAAGCAAGTGATGTCCTTCTAATTCTCCTCAAATTAAGGCATGTTCAGAGTAGAATTCCTGCTCCGAATAATCCAGGTATTTTGGGCTCTACAAACCAGAATTCCTGCTCCAATTAACTCGTGGATTTTTAGCCCTACAATCCTCCAAAGCCAGGTGACATCCTTCTGATTTTCCGTGAATTAAAGTATGTTCAAAACAGAATTCCTGCTCTAAAGAATCCAGGTATTTTGGGCTCTACAAACCAGAATTCCTGCTCCAATTAACCTTTGGATTTTTAGCCCTACAAGCCTCCAAAACCAGGTGACATCCTTCTGATTTTCCGTGAATTAAAGTATGTTAAAAGCAGAATTCCTGCTTTAAAGAATCCAGGTATTTTGGGCTCTACAAACCAGAATTCCTGCTCCAATTAACCCTTGGATTTTTAGCCCTACAAGCCTCCAAAGCCAGGTGACATCCTTCTGATTTTCCTTGAATTAAAGCACCTTCAAAGCAGAATTCCTGCTCTAAAGAATCCAGGTATTTTGGGCTCTACAAACCTCCAAAAATGGGCGATATCCTTCTGGTTTTCCCTGAATGAGCAAACCAGAATTCCTGCTCCAGTTAAACAGCTCCTTCCCCCACCAAGCCCAGGCTCTTAAACCCTTTAAAGCTCAGCCTGGGATTCTCTCACCTGTTTTGTTTAACAAGCACTTGAGAACCTCCTGCAATTTAACTCCAAGATAAAAAAAAAACAACAAGCAGGGAAACAATTCCCTGGCTTCACCGGGAGCGCTTTTCCCAGCCAAATGAACTCTGTCCCGTACAGCTTAATTAACAGTTTTATTTTTCTAATTAGACCTGCTGCAGCAATTCCATTAGTTTTGATTAGCCTGGGAAGCACAGCCCCAAACAAGTCCCCGGGAAGTGTTTAATGGGCACTAAACAAACACGGGCCTCGCACTTCGGGCTCAGAAGATTCCAGGGACTGGATCTCAGAATGTGTAACGTTGGCTTTAACCTCCCAGACATTTCGTTGGGAATACAGGGAATTAAATTGCAAACCCCTTCAGAAACCGTAAATGCAGGGGGGGGTGAAGAGAATCGAGCAGGGGGAAAAGAAGCTGCTGGAGGCAGTTCCACAGTCTCAGCCCCAAAACTGATGCATCATTTGCTCAGAGTGGTGCATGAAATCTCATCACAGACCGAGGGCACTGCCAACACCTGGAGCACCTCTGGGAGCAGGGGGAGCAAGAAGCCTCTTCCCAGGGCCGCCAGGAGCACCCTGATCCCGCCGGGAATTCCCGACTCACCTGCTTGGTCAAGGTCTGTGTCAGAATTGGGACCAAATACTGGAGGGCCCCCTTGGCATAGAACTTGCTGGTGTGCTCTGGAGGCCTCCCTTGCTCTGCTGCCTGGAAAAAAACGGGGTAAAAAGGGGGGTTTCAGTGGTTGAAGAGGCTGAATTTATTATAAACTCCCTCTAAAAGTTGTTATGTAATATATATGATATATATCAAAATCATATAGCTATAACATATATCACATCATAATCTATGACAGTAATAGGACATCAAACATCACATTAGACATACTATGTATTATATATTTGATGCATTATATATAATGATTACATTATATTACGCATCATGTTACTACATATCATATGAAATATATTGTACGTTACACTATAAATATGAATATACCCATAACATTAACAGTATAACATATAAATTCATTATTATTATTATAAACCCCAAATTCCCTTTCCTTGCTTTCCTCCCCAACACAAATGCAAAGCCAGGAAGCTCAAGGACACCCTGCACCCGGTTAAACCTCCAAACACCCATTTCCCATTCCCTGCACACCCAGATCCCTTCCTCCCAGGGCACAATTATCCCTATTTTCAGTTCCCAGGTCTAATTAGCGAGGTGCCCCCGAGGTGAAGGAGCCAAAGGTGCTCAGCAAAGCACCCAACCCCACGTGCTGCTGCCTGTCCTTTTCTCCTTGCTCGGTGTGGTTTTTTTTGGGGGGGGCGGGTGGGGATTCAACATAAATATATATTTAGCTGCTTTTAAAGATGGAAATGATTCATCTCCAGCCCTTCAAAGTTTTTTTTTTCAGCTGTTATTGATCTCTGCAGTTCATTTATGCGAACAGCATCTGCATGCAGAACAACACCCCAGATCCAGCCCCGGCCATTCTGAGGGATAATTACTTTTATTCCACTCACAGTTTTACATTTAACTCACAAATAATGGATTATGCAGGACGTGATCAACCCTTCTGCGGGCTGAGCCCCTCAGGTCTGTGACACACCCCAAAACTAAAGGGTACAGAGTCCCTCGGGCCCCCAAACCAGCAGGTAATTAAAGATTTGCTCTGGATTCCTCGGGATATATATAAATGCAACAACTCCAAACAGTCCTCAAGAGCATCGGCTCCAAGAGTTGAGAATTCCCTGGCTTGGAGTACATGCTTAGTGCACATTTAGGTTACCCCTGGAGCTGGAGCTGGGTCTGGAATGCTAACAAGGGATCAGGTACCTGCCAGGTAGCGCTGGCAGAGCCCCAGCCCTCGTGTGGCACAGCCAGACCCGTCACAGAACCTCCATCCCAATTCCCTGGGAAGGATTTTCCTCTCTTAAACAGGCAGCTCAGCCTAACCTGGTCCAGGAAGGGAAAGGGGCAGAGCTGAGCTGCACTTGGAGCTTTACCTCAAAACAACCCCAATCCCTCCCTGGGAGGGTGGGGAGAGGCCCTGGCCCAGGTTGCCCCGAGAATTTTTGGCTGCCCCTGGATCCCTGGAAGTGTCCAAGGCCAGATTGGACGGCGCTTGGAGCAACCTGGGATAGTCGAGAGAAAGCAGAAAGAACATTAGAAGTGTCTGACAAAACCATTCCGTGACCGTGTGACTAAAGAAAATCCCAAATGCGGCCCCCTGGAGCTGAGGAACCCCAGCACTGTCAGCACTGCCTGAAACCATTCCTCTCCAAAACGGGAACTCCAGAGCTCCCGTTTCGAGCGCCCAAAACCAAAGGAGAAACCAAGGCGGGTTTTCAAGGGGAGAAAAGGAACAAAATCCTGCTGTTCCCTGAGCTGTTCCAGCAGCAGCCCCAGCCCGGGGGGTTTCAGGGGGGGTTCCCACTGGATCCAAAGCGTTCCCAGCGCTCCCACCTCCGAGGCCTCGATGGCCAAATCCATCTCCTCGTCACACACGTTGGACCAGAACTCGATTCCCTGCAGAGCCACCTCGTCTATGTCACTCTTCATCGCTTCAATGGTTATCTGGGAAACGGGGGAGAAAAAAAAAAAAACTAAAGAAAAGGACATTTTAACAAGTTGTTTCTCCCGGAATCCACGTCCCAGCTTTCGGCCCGTCGGCAGGAGATTCCAGACTGGCTGAAATCGGATGCCACATTGGAGTTATTGTTCTTGGAACTTCCAAATAGGATTATTTTATCAGCTCTGAGCCCCCTGGGAGGGCTGAGAAGCACGTACAAAATCAGCATTGTCCCAGCTTTGGGAGCCTCGGGTCTGGAAGTCCTGCTGCTGGTTATGGGGATTTTAGAGGGACAGGGATTCCCAGTATCCAGACACAGGCAGAAAAATCAGGGATACAAGGAAAGTTTTGTAAAAGATTAGGATAAAGGAGGACAGGGAGATCAGAGGAATAAATGTGAGAAATATAAATACAAGTAAAGGAACACCACGGAAATAGAGATGGGAGATATAAATATAAGCAAAGGAAGATCAGAAGTAACTGTGAGGAAGATGGATATAAATATGAGAATCAGAACCACAAGGAAATGTGAGAAATGTAAATACAAATGCACGTGAGAATTAGAAATACAAATAAATATGAGAATTATAAATACAAATAAATATGAGAATTACAAATACAAGTAAGTCTAAGAAACAGAACTACAAATACTCACAGCAAACAGAGCAGGCCCCATGTAAGTCTCCATATACTGATAATAAAGGGACATTATCTTCACCAGGTTCTGTAAGGCAGCCACTCGTACCTTTGGGGTAAAAAAGGGGTTATTTAACACAACTGTGGTTATTTTAGGTGGGTTTGGGTGTTGGAGGTTTCCCCCCTGCTGCCCCAGGAAGGTGCAGGGGCAAAGCAAGCCCTGGATTCACTCACCCTTGTATCTGGGCACTGTGTTGCTTCACAGACTACTTGCATAATAAAGTGCCTTTCAGACTGGAGGAAAGAAAGCAGAAGGAACATTAGAAGTGTCTGAGAAAAGCACTGGAGGCTTCCTGGGGAGGCTGGGGTTGAGTCTGGATGGGCCCAGCCCCTCCTGCAGCGTTTCTGAGGACGCAGGGACAGCACAGGCCACTCACTGCACTATTTTAAACCATTTCTTCCCCCCCCCGAGGGGGAATCCCGACCTTTCCTCCTCAAGGGTTCAACAGGCTGCCTTGAAATAAAAAGTGAAACAAAGACTCAGCTTTTCAGGGAAAGGAGCATAAAAAACATAAATGCTGCCGTTCCCTATTTCAGCAGTTTTTTCCAGAAAACTCCAGCTAGGACACCAATTTCTCAGGGGGCGCAGCACCTGGATTCCCACTTTTTGGCAGGATGGAACAGATTTATTTATTATTGTTGTTATTTGACAGGTTATTTAACGGGACTGAGCCCACAGAAACGGAGCCTGAGTGGATCCTGCGCCTCCCATCCCCAATCCTGGAAGGCTCAGCTGATCCCCATCAACACCCCCTGAGGATTTTAGGGAGAGTTTCCATTAAAAGCCCCTCTAAGCTGGAGGTTCAGCATTAATCCCACCTTTCCCCCCACTGTCCCTGGCAGAGAACTGAGGGATAAGGCTTGAGCTGAGGAGGAAAAGACAAAAATCAATAGGTTTGGCTCTTCTGCAAAGAGGCTCATCCCGAGGCCCTTTTCCTCCCCCAGCCATTTCCAGAGGCCAAGGGAAACCTGGATTGGAGCCACAGCACTTGAAAGGAAGTGCTGATCCAAGCTGCATCAGGGAGCAGAGCATCCAACAGGCTTCAGCTTCACCCCCTCCACCCTCCCCCCCCCAAAAAAAAAACAAACCCCCCCAAGGCCTCCTGGGCACCGAAGATCCCACGGAACTTTCGGGACGGCGCGGATTGCCGAGGCCGATCCAAGTCTCAGTCTGCACACGGGGTTATCCATCAAAACTCAGCGTGGTGCACGACTCCTCATCACGGACCGTGGATCCAAACCCCCCGGGATCCGAGGCCAGGGCTGCTCCTCCCTCCTCACCTCTTTGTCAAAGTTTGCTTTGGTGAATTCCAAAGAGTTCAGGAGTGCGTTGGTAGCCGCCAGCTTCACATTGTTGCTGGGCTCTTCCTTCCTCATTCCCTGGATGATGGCTGTCAGGATCTCGTTGGATTTGTCCTGGAGCTGCTCTGGATCCTGCAAGGAGTTTCCAGGCAGTTATTTACCACCCAAACAAACTTTTTTTTTTTTTTTTTCCCCAACATATTAAGCACCCCCCGAGCTCAGTGCTGGTATCTGCAAGTTTTAGGACGTTTTGCACATCAGGACATCCAAGGAATTGCTGCACCAGGACACCTTTGCAGCTTTTGGGATGGGAAGGAGACTGAACTGAGCACAAAAACTCCAGAAATTCAAGTCATAAACGCCAGATAAATCCCACTGTATCAAACACAAGCCAACAAGCTCCAGGACCTGACTTCACTCACCCAGCATGTTAAAAACCAACTGATTTATGTTCCCTCTCTCATTTCACTTTTCTCCCCAGTGAAAACAACCCCTCGAAGCCAAATAAAACCCCCCAACAAAAGGTCTTCCCTTCCTGCCCCACTCCAGAGAGATCCCAGCAGGGACACAAGTTCTCCGGGACTTTCAGTGGCACCAGAAGAGCAGCTGCAAATTGCATTTCCCAGCAGAGTTTTCCAACCAGTTCCTGCAAGCCCCGGAGAAAACCCCCGGAGCTTTCGCAGGAGGTGCCTCCAAGGGCTCAGCATTCCTGCCCGTGCCTTGGTCAGGTCTTGCCAAACCAGAAAGGCACCAAACACTGCGCCCTGTTTGATCCCTGTTTTACCCAACACTCGGATGCTGAGCCTCGTGTGACCGCAGGGACACTTTAAACCTTCCCTTCAGGAAACACGACCTGGATTTGGGCTGGGAAAGCAGGTCAGGCCTTCCAGGCACCAGCCCTGGGTTTACTCCCCCAGTTCTGTCAGCAGGATTAGGAACAAGCAGCGCAGGGAAGCACCAGCCACAGCCTCCTGGATACGGAGTCGTGGAATGCCTAAGGCTGGAAAAGCTCTCCGAGACTGTCAAGTCAGAGAATCTTGGAACACCCCGAGCTGGAAAGGATCCATGAGGATCCTCCAGCCCAACTCCTGGCCCTGCACAGGACATCCCAAATTCCCACCCTGTCCCTCGGAGTGTTGTCCAAACATTCCCTGAGCTCTGGCAGCCGCGGGACTGTGACCAAACCCCGCGGAGTTCCAGCGTCCAAACACTCTCTGGGGAAAGAACCCGTCCTAAAACCCAACCCAAACACCTCTGGCTTTGCTTCAACCCCAACCACAGGAGGGAGAAAGGATGAGAAGAGAGTTCTGGGGAGACCCTGGGAGCAAAATCCTGCCGGGAATCCCCCCCCCCCCAGCACCAAGGATGCACTCACGATGTCCTGGCAGATGTACCCGATGGCCTCCAGCGTGGACTCCTTCATGTGCTCCGTGCTGTGCTGGTTGGTGACGTTGGCCACCAGCTGGGGGATGAGCTCTGGCCACTGGTTCATGGGGATCTCGGCGCAGGCGATCCCAGCCACGCACTGGGACGCGGAGCTGGGCCGGTACGTCTCCGTCCCCAGGGTCTGGAGCACCTGGAACGGGGCAGGGAAGGGTTGAGGGTCCCAAGCCCTTCCCAGCACAGCACTTGGCTCGTTCTGCTTCCAGCACGGGGAAAACGAGGCTGGAGACGGGCACTCCCAACGGGAATTGGGATCCAGCTGAGATTCCAACTCATCCTTTAACTCCGGGAGCAGCCCCTGTGCCACAGCAAGGGCTCCGACAGGCCCTCCCCACCCAGAAAGGGCAACTATTACAAAGCAAAAATTATCACCCTCACCACCAAATTATTATTTCAAAACCACCACAGGGCAAAATTAATACCGTTAGTTAAAATTTAGAAAGACAAATTGTCGTCGTTGTTGTCGTTATTACTAAAATTATTACAGAGCAAACTCACAAAACATAAATTGGGGGTTAAATTCCTGCCCAAACACCAATTATTTTTATGCCAAAGTAATCCACAGAATCACCCAGACGAACGATTTTCTTTCATATGGCAATCAATCAGAGTGGTTTTTTGGGTAATAACTCTTCCCTTAAAAAAACAGGGGCATCACACTGCTCACATCCAAGCATCATTTTCCTCCCATCAGCCCAAAAAAACACCGAGTCACCACTTCTGCCACTGCAAGTCCTGAACTTCAACCCCCAAAACTCAGGGGGTCCTCAGGAAAAACCCCTCAAAATTTAAGCATCTAATTTCCTACTTGGGACCTGCAATTTTTTACCGTATTCTGCTCCTAAAACTCTTTTTAACTTCTCAGGCCTCTGTGGTCAGGCACAGGCTGTGCTTCCAGGATGGTGATGGGATTGTAAAACACCTGAGGAAGCTGTTCCTTGGAAAAGGAGGAAAAACATTCCCTGAGGAGGTTTTCTTCTGCAGTGGGGGAGGAGCCATGGAATGGTTTGGATGAAAGACCTCAAAATTCATCCACTCCCACGCCCTGCCACGGGCAGGGACACCTTCCACTGTCCCCCAGGTTGCTCCAAGCCCCATCCAGCCTGGCCTTGGACAATTCCAGGGATCCAGGGGCAGCCACAGCTTCTCTGGGCAACCTGTGCCAGCGTTTCGACATCCTCACTGGAAAAACTCCTTCCTTCCACCTCATCCAAATCAATTCTGCACTTTAATGCCAACCCCCCTTTTCCTCTCAGAATCCCAGGATCTGCTGGGCTGGAGGGACCCCCAAGGATCCTCCATCCAACCCCTGGCCCTGCCCAGGACACCCCAAATCCCACCCCTGTCCCCAAGAGCGTTGTCCAAACACCCCCTGAGCTCTCGGGGCCGTGACTTCCCCGGGGAATTCCGGTGCCCAACCACCCCCTGGAGAAAGAGCCTTGTCCCGACTTCGCCCCGAATCTCCTGTGGAATAAACACCCTACGGAAGCGCCACCCGAGCCGGCGACCGGGAGCGTCCGACGGGAGCCTTTGCGGGTGGAAAAACGCTGGAAAAGACACTCCCCAGCGAGAGAGCCCCCCCGGAACCCCAACACTCACGTAGTTCTTGACCTCCCTGCGGGCGTTGGCGTCGATGGCGAGCCATCTCTGCTGGTACTGGGCCTTGATGTCGGGATCCTTGGAAGTCAGGGAATTCTTGATCTGCAGCCCCGCGGCCACCCGAGCCACTTGGCTGTTGCCGGGATTTGCCAGCACTCTGGACAGTTCCACCAGGAAGGTCGGCTGGGGACACAGAGCAGGGTCAGCCCCCGAGCCACCCCGCTGGGGGAGAACCCACCCGGCCCCGGGAGCCCCCGGGAACACCATCCAGGAGCTGCCGGAGCTCCGGCCCCGGCTCTATCCCGGGATTAGGGGCCTTAAGCTCCTCATCGGGACCTCTGGGAAGCGCCTCTGCTGGTTGGGATTTTTTATAGCTGTCACCTTCCCTGCTCCTGCCTGCCCTAAGTATCCCTTTAAATAAACCCCTCCCCAGGCCAAGGCATGGATTTTCCCGGGTGGGAATCGAGCCTGGCAAGGAGGGATTCTCTGCTCCTCCAGGCAAACGGCCCAGCTGGGGCTGTGAGGGAACCAGCTGCTGCTTTTGGGGTCTTACAAAGGGATCTGGGGGGTTCCAAACTCCCTTCCCTGCACAAGCCCAGCGCCTTGGATTCCACGTTCTCCACGACCCCACCCCGGCTCTGAAAACAAAACTCGTTCCAGTTCTTCCATCCAGAGCTCCTCAACCTTCAAACCCCACGATTTGGGGACAAAAAAAAAAACAACGTGGGAAGACGTAAAAGGGCACAGCCCAAAATGATGAGTAACCATCCCCCTCCCAAAGGAATAAAAATCCCTGACACTGATGCCACTTGCTTTGCTAAAACCCTCGGGTTTTAAACCCCTTGATCTGACAGCTTCACCTTTCAGAGGTTTCTGCTGCACAAAACAGAGCTGAAGTTTCAGGGTTTTTTTCTTTTCCCGGCCCTCAGAAGCTTTTTTGCCTGCTCAGAAAACCTTTCTAGGAACCAGTGGAAGCAGCTGCATCCCTTTCAAAACCATTTTACACCAGGCAGAGACGCGGTTTTACTGAAAACACTCCACTTACAGTTACATTAAACCCACTCCTACCACCTCTTGAGAAATCTTAAGGCATCACTTAAAAAAAGGTAAAAGATCTTTGAGATCACAGAAAAATTTTAAGGCACCAAAAAGCCGTTTTTCAAAACTAAATCAACCTCCAAAAGTTCAACATACACAACAAGTGCAGTGTCTTTGACCCCACGTTCTCAGTGACCCAAGCACAGCTCTTAAAACAAAAATTCATTTCAGTTGTTCCATCCAGCACTTCTTTTACATTCAAACTGCAGGATTTGGGGACAAAAACGAGGGAAAGTTTCAAGTAACAAGCGTAAGAAATAAGAGATACTCAAAATTTTAATGGACAGAACCCTACAAACCCACCCCACTAAACCCCTTCAAACCATCCAGATCCCTCACGTTTTATACACTGATTTTATCACAGGAGAGGAACCAGCCAAAAAAAAACCCCACAAAACCATGTTCACAGGACAAAATAAAAGTGTTGCTGCCACCTCTGAGAAGAAAACCACCAAAATCCAAAGGTGAAGAAGCACCCTTGGGTTTCTCACTCATAAATTAGCAGGGGGGGAAAAAAATGGTCTTCTCATGGGGCTTGTGGACTGATTTCAGCTGAAAATGAGAAGCACCACATTAAACCTCCCAGACCTGAGACTGAAGGGAAATGCAGACGGGCAGGACCTCAATCCCCCCTGCAGAGGGGTCTGTGGGCTCAGAAAAGGGGGGAGAAGGGGAGGAGGAAGAGCAAGAGGTTCCATCACTCCCTTCCCTCTCCTGGGGCCATCCAGGCTCTTCCCACCCACCCACCCACTGACCACATCCTGTGGTGGGAACAGCCCTGAACTCCATATCCTCACTCTCCTGCTTCGTCCCCCTGCCTCATCCTCATCCTCCTGCCTCATCCTCATCCTCCTGCCTCATCCTCATCCTCCTGCATCATCCCAATCCTCCTGCCTCATCCTCATCCTCCTGCCTCACCTTCATCCTCCTGCCTCATCCTCATCCTCCTGCCTCACCTTCA
>JAWMRA010000076.1:255657-294826 GCA_035584735.1 Pseudotriccus pelzelni | reverse complement strand
CACAGGGGGTGACTCTTGGGGCTGGGCCTGTGCAGGGCTGAGGGTTGGACTGGATGGTCCTTGGGGGTCCCTCCCAGTTCAGGAGATTCTATGATTCCACAATTTTAGGTAACCCCTGTAGCAGCATCTTACACTCAGCTCTAGCCATGCTTTAGTCTGCAGAAACAAGAAAGAAAACATTTCCTAAAGTCAGGATTAAGAGAAAAACAAGGGAAAAAGCTTTTTTTTTTCTTCCCCCTGCCACCTTTCCAGTCCCCTCCTACTCTGGCACACACACCCAGCCATCCCCACTGCAGGACTCATTGGGAGGAACCTGAGGATGAGGATGGACCCCTCTCTCTGGGCAGAGGGGTCTGCAGGACCCTTCCTGTCACTGCATCCCAGAGAGAACAGCAATAAAGCTCTTTGTTCCACTGCTGTTCCCAGAAAACAGTGTCAAAGCAAGAATTGCATGGATTTAATATAGACAGGGCAGTGCTTGGGGTGGTCTCTGGCGGCCCCCCCTTTGCTTTCCTGGGGGTCATTGTGCTGCCAGGCAGGGCCCTGAGATGGGATGAAATGCAGGTGGATTGGGAATGTGAGGAAGAACTTCCTCCCTTTGGAGTGACCGAGCACTGGACAGGCTGCCCAGAGAGGGTGTGGAGTCTTCCTCCCTGGGGATATTCCAGCACTGTCTGGGTGCAATCCTGTGTGATCTGGGATGACCCTGCTTGAGCAGGGAGGGGGACAAGATGACCCACTTGTGGTCCCTTCCAACTTGCCCCACTCTGTGATTCTGAGTATGTTCAATTCTGCATCACCCCAGGGATGCAGGGAATAATTGGGAATATTCTCTGAATACCAGCTGCCTGATGAAGCCAGCCAAGGCGAGAGGCTTCCAAATTTCCTCTCTCCCCAGCGTGTTCACACACCTGCAGAGCCCAGCAGTGCAGAGCAGTGGGTGTTAATCCACCCAGCAACTGTGCCTTCCTTGGAAGGGGCCCCGATTTCCCAAAGCATCGCCCTCCAGGCCAGCATTTCGGCATGTGCCTGCCTGTAAGTGGGTGTTTAATTGCCCTCCTGGATCGTGTTGTGCTTAAGCAGGTTCCTAAATGTTTCCCTGAGTCAAGCCCAGGGTTGGCATCCTGCAGTTTGCACCTCCATGGGGTTGATCGCTCCGGAGCTGGACGTGAGGATCCTCGTGGGTCCCTTCCAGCTCAGAAAGGCCTGTGAGCTGAGCTGTGTGAAGAGCTGCCAGTGGTGTAATCCCAGCCCTTTGGAGCAGGGATGGGTGTTGGGAGGGCTGTGGCTCCCTGGCAGAGATCTGTGTGACTGAATGGGGTGAACTGGGGACTGTGCTGAGCTGTGAAGGGCCATAAAACACAGGGCAGTTTTGGAGCAGCAGATTTGTGACATCAGTGGATTTGGGAGAGGATTAATGAGCCTTTTCAGCTCTCAGGGACTCACTGGAACTCCTGAGCCTCATTTGCTTGGGGACTCAGCGGCTCTGGGCTTCCTTCAGGCTCCTTGGAAAGCTGGGAAGTGTCTGTGTGCAGCCAGGAATGGGTGGGGGGGAGGCGTCCAAATGAAAGGTGGGAGATGCTTCTTCTGCAATACTGGGGCAGTTTTGGGCACCACAATCTAAGGAAGATATAAAGCCATTAGAGAGTGTCTAAAAGAGGGCAATGAAGATGGGGAAGGGCCATTCCCTGTGTCCTGCCCCTCCATCCCATGTCCCAGGTCCCTCTCCAGCTCTCCTGGAGCCCCTTTAGCCCAGGGAGTCAGGGCACCTCACAAACACTGGGATCTGTGACATTTGAGGCAGCTTGAGGCAAAACTTGTCCTGACGCTGAAAAGTGTCTCGGTGCTGCCACTGTGATGGGGAAACCCTGACGGGGTCACCTGCCACCAGCAGCAAGTTAGAAACAACTTCTGGGCTTTAGTGAGGCCAAAACCCCTTCAAAAAGTAGTGAGAAAACAGGGGACAGAGGGAATAGTTGTGTTACTTGCTGACAAAAGAATAGGTCAGGGGTCTGCCCTGTTTTACAAGGCGGGGGAACTCACAGGGTCCCCTTTTGCTTCTCTCGGCCCTGAAGGAGATGTAAAGTCTGGAGAACAGAGATGGGTTTTGTGTCCTCTTTCTTGCTAAAACACCTCAGCAACCCCCAAGTCCTCACAGGAACGGGGCGAAAGAAGTTTTTTTGCATTTGGAGAACTAAGATCACGGAACCACAGCGTGGTTTGGGTTGGGAGGGACCTTAAAGACCACCTGGTTCTACCCCCTGGTGATGAAAGGCTGGTGCTGCCTGGGGGCTGTGGAGCAGGGCACTGGTGCATCCCGGATTTTCAACCATGCTTTTAACCAAAAAAATCCCCTTAGCCTTTCCATGAAGGCAGGGCACAAACTGTCCCTTCATTTTTGCTATTAGCCCCTATAATTTAACATTTTTTGGGCTTTTGGCTGTTCTGAGACAGACAAAAAAAATCGCAGGAATAACACCCCTGGACATGAACTAAAATCACAGGTAGGGACAGACCTCTGAGATCATTGAGTCCAAATGATATTCTGCCGTTTTCGGTGCAGTGGGAATGGCTTGTTGTCTGCCAGCTCCTGTCTTTGCAGGCTTCCCTTAGGGAGGCACCCACAATCCTTTAATTATTGACCACGTAATGCAGGGCAGAGTGACATTATTTGCCAGTAATACAATCCCAGAGGAGCTGCCCTCGCCTCTGATTTTCCAATGAGCAGATTGACTCCCTGTGGCCAAGCAGCCCTTTTCCTCCCAGCTCCCCACACCTGTGTGTGGAGCTTGTGTCCCTGATATGCAGGTTGGAAATTGAGAAGGAATTCTTTCCAGAGAGAGCGCTCAGCCATTGGAATGGGCTGCCCAGGGAGGGGGTGGATTCCCCATCCCTGGAGGGGTTTAAGGACAGACTGGATGTGGCATCAGTGCCCTGGGCTGGGAACCACGGCGGGGTTGGAGCCAGGGTTGGACTCGATGATCTCAGAGGACTTTTCCAACCTGATTCATTCTATGACTGAGGCCACGAGGGACAGCAAGGGGGAGAGCAGGACTGGGAGAGAGCACAGAAGGGTTGGAGGAAAAGACCATTGCAAAACCCATCCTATTTTCTTGAGCCAGTGCCTTGTTCTGTGGGTGCTGTGGCACAGACAGACCCAAACCACCTTTACAGTATCTTTACCTTTAACCTGCCTTTAATTCCCAAGCCAGCAGCAAGGGGCTGCTTCCTCCTGGATTTTCCATTGCTCCTGATCCCAGTTCATCCCAGGTGGCTCGGAGAGGCTGCTGTGACCACAGGACTATTCATACCCCGAACAAAAGGGAGCTCAAGTACCACAAGTGCTGCAGCCAAACCTCTCCTGGCTCGCAGAGTTACAGCCCAGCTCTTTGTTCAGGTCCTGGCACACAAGGACTGTGCTTTGCTGGGTGAAATAAAAGAGTTCACAGGCAGCATCTTGACCCCAAAATGTCAAAGGCAGCAGGGACAGGGGCCAGAACACTGAGAGAGCTTAGAAAAGTACATAGAAACAGGGTGAGAGTCTCAGACCTGAGCTTTGGAGAGGCTTTTCATTCTTCCAGAGCGGGAGCCCTGGTTTCTGTTGCTGTTGACACAAGGAGTGGGAAGAAAGGCTGTTTACACCTTTTCCTTCAGGTCATACCTGACTTCAGCCTCCAGCCCTGACCTGGGTGCCCACGATTCCTCTGCCCACACAGGGTGACTCAGGGGCTGAGCTCAGACATCTCACTCAGGGTAAACAAAGCCGGCCAGGGCACTCCAAAGGGCCCCGTGGGCAGAGCACGAGGTGACACCGAGACTGCAGGAACACAGAGGGGGAGAGCAGAAAGATGGGCAGGATCTCATTCCCAGGCACGTGGCAAAGTTTAAAGGCACAGAGGCTGCTCAGCTTTTAAACCTGCCAGCGTGGTAAAGACACAACCCTTTTAATTTTTGATGGTTTTGATTAAGCTTTTTAATGATAATGTTTTACTTCGCCGTAAGCCGTGTTAGGCCTTCAGTTATTCTTAGCCAGTTTTTAGCAATCATAAGCCGTCATAAGCCACTCTTGTGAGAACAAAGCTTGGGGAAAGCACTAAAACTAAGCTTTGCTGAGCTAACCTTGATGTGCTTCAGCAAACAAAGCATTTTCCAGCCTTTGCTTCCCAACAGCCCCACAACTCCAGCAGCTTGGTGTGAGCCAGAAAAACCTTCAGAAAGGAGGGCCCAAGGTGGAGGATGTGCAGCCCCTCTCTTTCGCTTTTACAAATCAAAACCTCCACGGGCCTCTTTGCACGTTCCTGCCTGTGGTCCCTGCCCTGCAGCACCTTCCAGGTGGGTTCCCACCCAAGCCTGAGCTGCCAGGGCCGCTGGGAATCATCCAGTGCCCCTGGGAATCATCATCAGTGCCCCTCAGCTGGGCTGGAGCAGTTCCCTTCCTGAGGAAAAGGATTAAAACAACACCCAGCCAGGTCAGACAACGCCTGCACCCTGATCCTGCCCCATCAGACCCGCACGAAACCACCGACTGTGATGCTCACTCCTGCTCTTCAACTGAAACTCCTGCTGGTTTCACTTCAAGGAATAACCTCTCCCCCCAGCTCCTCCCCTGCAATCTGACACAGGAGCACCTTTGCTTTGCTCAGGGCAAAAATCAGCTGTGGCCAGAGCAGTTCATCGGCCCCCCCGGGTGAGGAAAACATCGTGGAGAGGTCAAACTCCACCAAACCTGCTTGTTCTCCCAGCTCACAGCCAGGGAGGTTTTCTCGCTGATAATTCATCTTAGATTCCATGCAAACACCATCACCCCCTCTGGGAGTGCAAGCTGGAGGAGGTCAGTGGACTCCCCATGCCCAGCTGAGGAAATGACCTTCCCACAGTGATTCAGTTGGAAAAATAAAGCAAATTGCCCTCTGCATGGTAGCTGAGCCTCCAGGTTAATGAGCTATCCCCAGCAGAGCAGCCACAACTAGAGGAGCTTGGAGTTAATCTAATTTATTGCCAATTAGCACCAAATTCTGATTCGTGTTGTGGAGAAGAGAACAGATCTAATTAACTTCTGTGGGAAGCACCTTTCCCCTGCTCCTCAGGCTCTGCTTCCTGTACAGACCTCACTGTCCCCCACCTCCCCATCCCCCCCCCCAACCTCCCCCTGGGCTCTGCCTCACCCCAACCTGCTCAAAAAGGTGATTAACTCTTGAAACACAAAAAAACTGGGGCTGATCTGACAGCAGGTTTGTCCCTCCATCCTCAATTTCCTGGAGCTTTTCAGAGGAGTGAATGATTCCAGTGGCGGTTGTTTCCCTGGTTTGAATCCCAGAATGCCCTGAGCTGGAAGGGCCCCCCAAGGACCATCCAGTCCAACCCTCAGCCCTACACAGGCCCAGCCCCAAGAGTCACCCCCTGTGCCCCAGAGGATCAGCCAAACCCTCCTGGAGCTCTGGCAGCCTCGGGGCTGTGCCCACTGCCCTGGGGAGCCTGGGCAGTGCCAACCACCCTCTGGGGGAAGAACCTTTCCCAAAATTCCCCTGGCACAGCTCCAGCTGTTCCCTGGGTCCTGTCCCTGCTCACACAGAGCAGAGGTCGGAGCTGCAGACCTTCAGTCTCCTCCAGCTGAACAAACCAAGTGCCCTCACTCTCAGCTTCCCCTCCAGGCCCTTCCCCACCCTTGGGTCCCTCCTTTGGACACTCTCCAGCAGCTTTAGATCCATCCTATGTGGTGGCACCCAGAACTGGCCCCAGCACTCGAGGTGAGGCCGCACCGGCACCGACTGAAAACCCGGCTGAGTGTGCAGGAGGTGTAATCCCAAAGAGGGGAGTGGAACGGCAAACCCTAACCCATTCCCGTGCTAAAGGAAAGCCACAGTGGGAATGAGCCAGCCCCCTCCTGCCCTGCCCTGCCTGTCCTGTCCTTGCTGCAGGGACAGCACGTGGCTCTGAGGAGCCGGATCCAGCCCCCCAGGCAGCAGGTCCAGCGGGTATTTCGGGACGCCCGAAGGAGACACGGGGGAAGCCTAAAGCCACCGTGCACAAGCGTTTGTCCCGGGATCAGGTTTCCCAGCGCTCCTCCCAGGCCTCTTTCCAAGCTGTGGAATGACCTCCAAAGGCCCAGCAGCACTCGGGAGTTTTGCTGGATAGTCTCACATTTCCTCCTCCAGCACCAACACCATCGATCCCCCGCCAGCAGCTGAGGCTGGAGGAGCTTCCCCAGCGGCTGCTGTGACTTTGCATTTTCCAGTCGGCTGAAGGAGGGGGAGCTGGCACAGCCAGGAGCCATCCCTGCCTCCATGCAAGCAGCTTTTCCCAGCATTTGGCAGACCACCTCACACTAACGTAGCCACAAGGTGACACAGGGGCTCAACCACATGAAAGGCTCCGCTCAGAGCTCGGCGTGCTGGCTCAGGGTGCTCTCCTGGAAAGGAGCTGGGATTTATTTAGGGATGATTTTTCTGGTAGGTGTTTCGCAAAGTGTTTTTTTTTTAAGGAAAAAAACCACTACCTATAGCGCAGGATTTCTCCATAAAATCTCTTAAGCTATTAAATCTTTTCTCAAATTACTAGACGGTAAAAAGGGCAGAGTGAGCTCATGGCTCAGCTGATCTTTGGAATAAGAATTCCTCCTGAGCATTTTCCTACCAGGAAAGTGATAATTAAGGGCCACGTTTTTTAGGTTTCTTCCTCCAAGAAGTCATTCTTGTAAAAGAACAAACCATCAAGCCCACACCTCTTCTCAAAACCCCACTGAGACAAGGGGGTGTAACAAAATCACATCCCCTCGAGCCCCCAGCTCAAGACAGACCCTGCCAAGACACCGCTCTGCCTGGGCCAAAGCCTTGCCCTTGTACACAGCACAGAAAACCTGGAGCAGAGTGTGGAAGCGAGCCAATTCCCGCCAGGAATTCCCCCTGGCTGTCACCCCAGGGAGCCCCAAAGGTGCCCTGTCAGTCTGGGGAGGATGAGCCCCAGCTCAGGGTGGAACTCGGGGAGGCTCAAAACTGCTGCCAACCTGCACTGGATTTCACCAAAGCTCGAAAGAAGGAAAGAGAAATCACTGGAATTGCACATTACTTGGAAAATGTTAATTGAAGGAGTTTCAGTGATGTTTTATCCAACCCAGAGCAGTGCAACTCGGGGCAGAACCAGGCAGAGCCGCAGCCCAACCCCAGAATCCACATGGAAGCTCCCGGCTCTCCCCTCACTGTGCTCACAGGCACACAGGGCCTGTCACGGATTAATTAATCACTTCTCTAATTAAAAGGTTCTTACCTTCACTTCTGCAGCCATTTTATCATTTGCAAATCCATCCACTGTGAGCTGAAGGGAAAAAGAACAGCATGAGCCAAGGGTGAGCCTCCAGCACTCCCACCAGCACAGTCTGGGGCTGGCTTGGCCTCACACATACCTTTATTAGTCTGGATATTAAGAATCCGCCTTGGTATCGATTATAAAGTTCCTCCCAGTTGTCCCTTACGAATTTCCAAGCAGCTTTCCTGCCCTGCTTGCTGCCTCCAGCGACTCCTCCGATCACTGACACCGTGTCCTGGGGACGTACCTCTTCCTGGGGACGGGGAAACAAAGGAAATGTTCCACGCTGCCCCGAAAATCCGGCACGCTGCCTTTGTGCATTTCTACACCCAACCTTTTTTTTTTTTACCCCGAAGATTTAATCTGTCAATAAAGAAAAACCCCAAATTCCCTAAAAAAAGAATTTGAAGATACAATTCAAAGACTTAATAATTAAGGTAATTTCTCCCGTTTTAACACATTTTATGCTCACGGCGCTCCACCCCCAAGTGCCCTGGACACACTTGTCACTCCCACAAGGAGTTAGACAACACCCTGAAGGAATACCCCAACATTAGGATTATCATTATTGTGATTATCCTTCTACCCAGCAGCTTTCCCAAGAACTTACTGAAAGTGCAAAGGTGAGAACTTTTTGAATCAGTTCTGGCTGAGAGATGGCTCCAAGAACACGTTCAATTCTGTTCTTCTCCTCCTGCATGTCTGCCTGCTTGTGGAGCTTCAGGGCCAAAGGGAAGAGCGTTAAAATATCAAATAAAAAAGGCTGACTTCTCACCTAATGAACTCACTGGCTACGGCAGAGCTGCTAATTAATCTTCCAGCCCAATATGTGACAAATTGGCCCGGCTGGTGACTCACCCTGCAGTTATTCCCCCACCACAGACTCCTCCCGTGTCCAGGAGCACAAATTAAATCAGTAATAAACTGATTTGCATCGCTGTTTATATAAAGGTCAAGTAGTTTAGAAGGTCAAGTGTTCCTCCAGCAGGGAGGAGGAATCCCAAAAGGAGAGCTGGGACACTCCACTAGGTGGCAATTCCACAGCAGGCAGGGAGCAGGGCCCGGGCCTGGGCGTGGAAAAACCGCATCCCAGAGGAGCTTTTGGGGTGAAATGTTGCATTTCAGCGTGAGGGGCAACCCACCTTCAGCATGGTGTCTAAAGTAGAGCTGTCTCCGTGCTTCAGCACCGTCACGTAGACCTGGGACAGAGCAAAGCACACCAGGGAATGCCTCCAGAACTCCCAGAAACCCGACAGTCTGGGCATACCGGGGTTAGAATTCCCCAGCACCGACCCCCTTGAGCGTTCTCAGCCTGGGTTGTAGGGACGCTTCAACTCCTTCACCTCCTCCCTCAATCTCAGCATAGCTGTGGCAATTCCAACCCCGGCGAAACAGCGGGATGGCAAACACAGGGACATTCCACCCTCCCCAGGACCATTTCCTTTGGAAGCCGATCCGGGCTGTGGGCTGACCCAAAGCTGCCACCCCCTGTGCCCAACACTGCTTTCCTCCAGTGCCCCATTTTTGGGAGCAGGGATGGTGTGTTTTGGAACCTACAGGACTCCTCAGGTCAGCTGACAGGATGTGTTTTCCTTCCACGTGGTCCTTGAACCGGCGCCGGGCCTCTTCCAGCGTTGCCTTGTGCCCGGCTTTTCCCAGTTTTCCCAAGACCAGACCCCTCAGGAGGGCGTCTAGGTGACCTGAGAGGGAGGAGGAGGGAAAAAATGTGATTATTGGGAGACACGGTTGAGCCCAGGCCTTTTCTCCCACTCCCTGGTGGGGAATACATTGATTTTTTTCCACAGCAAGAGGGTCAGGAGAAGAGGATTCCAGCCCAAACACAAACTTGTGAGTCTGAAACCTGAGTTAAGTCAGGAATTTTAACCATTTTACCTACACCAGGGCTGACCAGGACAGGCAAAACATGCACATACGTGGCTTTCCATCCTTGCCATCCCAGGGTTTTCCTGCACTCCAGCAGGAGGAAAGTTAAGCAGAGAATTTTTACCAGGGACAGAAAAGTTTTACCCTTTTAACTTGTGCATAACAGAAGGTTCTTTTTGGGGGAGTGGTTCTGTGTCTGGTTTAAAGTATAAAAACACCCCTTGGGTGCCTCCTTTTCCTCCCTTCTCTCCCCTTTCCCAAATTCCTGATGGCTCGTTTAGAGTTTTCCAAAATCACGACTGGATTTCACAGCAGAAGTTTCCTTCAAAATTTTGAATTACTGACACAGAAGTTCCAAACCCACCCCCGGATTTCACAGAAATTTCCCCCACCCCCCCCCCAAAATCTGGACTTGTGGACAGAGGAGTTTTCCAGAGCAGAAGTTTCCTACCCTCTCCAGGTTTGGGGTCCCATCCCAGTCTCTCCCCTATGGGTGAGAAGACGTCTTTCACGAACACCTGGATCTCCTCGTGGAAGTCTGTGTGGGACAGGAGGGTGGAGAGGATGCCCAGGTTACAGCTCAGGTCGCTCCACACGGTGTAATTGGGCTCGTTCACAAAAGCTTCCATGACTTTGAGAACCTCTACAGTGCTAATGATTCCAGCTCGGGCCTGGGAGGGGGAAAAAAACACGCCGTCACCTTACTTGCAGGCAGAATTAAGGCACTGAGCAGCTGTTTTATTTCTTTGTTGTTACTCATTCGTTATTTTATTTATTGCTTTTACGCCCAGGTCAGCCCCCTTTACACCCAGCAATTAAAGATCATTTTCCAAACAAACACCCAAAGGAGATGAAGTGACTTCACCAACCTGCAGCAGTGCTGGCAAGGAGAACCAAACCCCCGGAGTTATTCTCAGCCTACACCCACCAAAACCTTATTTGAACCAAAAACTGCCAAGATCTAGAGATTTAATCTCTGCTTTTTTTTTTGTTACATTGGGAGTATGAAAAAGCCGGTTTTGCCTCCCATGGATTGGTACGAGCACAGCATTGCCAGGAAAATTGGGATTAATTCCTTGACAGCATCAGGAGATCAACAGCTCCAGGCACAGAAAAATAACTCCTACAGTATTATTACAGTATACCCAACCAAATAATTCAGATTTTCCTTAATCAGGAACCAGCTCACTAAGATTTTTTGTGGGACCAGACCAGTAATTTATGGTACTGGAAAGATCAACAGTAACATTTCTAAGAAACAAATAGCAGCATTTATAATAAAGGATGTCTATACTATCTAATACTACTGAGGATAATATTTATCATTACTTATTAGAAATATCAGTATTGATAATATTTATCACCAAAAGTGTTTCTAATAAATAAATTATTCTAATAATATTGATATAAATAACATTGATAAGAACAATATCAATAATAATTAAAAGCAATCACGTGCACCAACCCCAAGGGCATTTTGCCTGTAAAAACTGCCTTAAAACCCATAATTTTTGGAGCTTTTCTCAGACTTACCAGAGAGAAGAGATCGTTCTGCAGGCCCAGCCTGTCCACAGGGGGTAGGGAGAGGTCTTTGATGGCTGGGATTAAACTCTCCAGCATGTCCGGGCTGTACTGGGTGCGGTAAAACCCCACCGTGCCCAGGTTGAGCTGCAAAGCACCAAAACCAGCCCAAAATTACAAGGAAGGAAGGGAATCAAGTGATGCTTTGTAATGGTTTGGACCACTGGAAAAGTCTGCGGGCTTTGCAGGTCACACAGGTGGAATCGTTATCACTTAAACGAAAAAAGCACGATAAGGGAAGAAAAAAAAAACGATCAAGATTTCCAAGGAGAAAAGAACAGGGAGAGAAGAGGGAGCTCCCCCAGCAGCTCCTACAACAAGGGACTGCTGCCTTCCCGTTTTTAAATTCTCTCTCAGGTTTTTAAACTCTCAGTTTTTAAATTCTCTCCCATTTTTAAGGCCTCTCCCAGTTTGCCTCTCAGATTTTAAATTCTCTTCCAGTTTTTAAACTGTTTTTAGATGGCCCTTCAGTTTTTAAATTGCCCTTTTTAAATTCCCTCTGTTTCTAAAGCCCCTCTGGCTGCAGCAGGAGCTCAGCAGTGGCTTTTTCTCACTTGCACGTTTGCCTGGCAGTGGCCACCAGAAATCCTTCCCATTAAGGAAAGATAAACAGGACTATTTTTGCTCAGGAGGGACTTGAACTAAACTCTGGTTGCCCTGGGAGACCAAAAAAGCCACCACATCTCCACTCCAAAGCTGCCTCTAATTGCCCAGGCTTGGATTCCTAAAAAGTCCCAGTTTACATTGTCTGGAGTAGTTTTGGAAGGGACAAGGGCTCCACTAAGGAAGTGTCCAGAGAGGAGCCAAAAATCCAACAGCAGCACAGAGAGGCCCCTCCAGAAGAAACACAAGATTCCAAGGGGAAGGAATAAAAGAAAAAAAGGGGGGGAAATGAAATGCAAGGGAACTATTCCAGTGGCTCCAAACTCATCCCCAGCCGTGCTCTCCCCTCCCCAGGACTCACCTTCACCCACTGGTCTGCTTTGGTGTCTTTCAAAACCACAGTGAGCTCTGGTTTGTCCATCAGGATCTGCATTTTGGCACAGGTGGGGTCATCACTTGTGCAAATACTTATGGGCACCATCCACATGGGGAAATCCTCCCCTGGAAGGAGAAAGGGGGCAAAGGGAGGAGGAAAAACACTCAACACTGAGAAACGAGCTGTTCAAACTGGCCCCAGCTGCAGGTCCAGCACTGGCTGCTTAGAATTAAATGGGAGAGAGGCCCAAAACTGAAGGGGAGTGACAGTTTTAGAGGTAAACCCCGAGAATCTTTAAATTACCCTCGAAGGCAAATGTTTTAATTGATATAAGCACGGAAGAGGAGTGGAATCCGTGGTGGAATCAGAGGTGGCTCCCACATGAGGTGTTTTTATCCCAGCCCCACCACAAAGCAGCTGCTTCCAGAGCTCCCCAGGCGCAGCACTGGCCCCAAGCTGGACATTCCTGAAGGCACACGGAGCCCAGGAGTGCAAGGACATGGAAACCACAGGAGTGAGAGCTTCCACCTTGGAATTCCTCAAGCTTTCCCACCCGGATCCATGCAGATCCCTGCTCTGCAGTGGGGCTGCTTCACCTCCCAAAGTGGCTGCAGTGATTGCTCTGCTCTTGCTCATCTTACCAGTATATGGTCCACTGGCACAGAATTTCTTCTGGACTAACTTCAACACTCTGTCATCTTCTTGCTGAAGGCAAAAAGGGAAGAAAAAGAGAGAAGGGAATTAGCAGAACGTCTGATGTCAGCTTCTGTTATCACTGGGTGTGCCCTCTGCTTAACGGGGTAACTTGGATCCTCCTCCAGGAACAGGACCTGCCTGAGGATTCAGCCCAAAGCACAAATCCCTGCTCCTGTTAGAACACACGTGCCCTGATTCCCAGCTGAATTTGCTCCCAGTGATCCTCCCTCACCCTGCAGTCTTGTGGAACAAGCATAACTGAAGTGGAACGAGAAGCAGGATGAGCTAAGTCAGAGCCTCCCACCCCCAGCACACGTTTGACACACACAGAGCAAACTCCAACGTCACGAACTCCAGGGATCCAGGGAGGTCCTGGGACAACTCCACATGGGTTTGGAGCAGATTCCTCCAGGGAGCTGCTCCTCCCTCCCCTCAGAGCCAGAACTGTCAGCCCACAAAGCAAACCCTGCCCTGATCAGAGAGGGTGTTTAGAACCAGTGCATGCCCTAAATCTGACCCTAAAGCACAGCTCGAGGCAGAGCTGCCGCTCGGGGCGACCCCAAAGGTTGCATTTACCTGTTCAGCTTCCACATAAATGAGTGGGAATCCCATTTGTTTGGTCCACGTGTTCATCACAGCAGCAATGGGTTTGCCACTGGCTTTTTCCAGGCTTTCCCAGAGATCCTCTGCGGGAGAAAGGTCTGACTCAGGACTCCCAGAGTCTGGGGGGGGGTCAGGATTTATTAAGGGCACGATAGGGGAAGGGGGGCTCTCACTCCAGTTTGTCTTTATGCTTTGGGTTGTGTTTGTATTGAATTGTAACAGAGAAGAGGCAAGAAAAAGGAAATAGTTTAAACCACTCATGGGGGAGAGAGGGGACAAACAGCTTCTTTACTACTAAAAAATAAAGCAATCAGTACACACACCGTGAAAAAATACCTTAAAATAACATTAACTATTCAAATAGCACCATCTTTTCCTTTAGTTTTTTTATATGTTATGTCAAAATTGCTGAGCAGACACCACGGGCTGACAGAGCTTGATGTCCCACTTCCACATTTCTGCCTGGCACACAGAAAGGTTCAGGCAAAGAACGTGCTGGGGGGATGCTGGACAAGACTTTGACCTGTTTAACCACGCACGCGATCAATAACTGCCAAAGGAAGCTTGCAAAAGGCTCACTTGGCAAAGCAAAATTCCATGACTGTGCAAAGGTGGTGAAGGGTCAGTCAGCCCTTTGACATCACCTCAGGCACTCAGAAAACCCCTGAGGATGCCGAACCCTGGCTGTGCAGGGGCACGAGACTGGAAACAAGCCAGGTATTTCCTGGCATTTCAGCCACCTCAGGTGGAGAAACAGCTGTTTGAGGATTCACCCCTTCAGCACTGAAGGGCTGGACTCCAGAAATCCCTTTTTCCCCAAGCCCACAGCGACCCCAGTTACCTGTGGCAGCGTTTTTCTGCTGGAACTTGGTCAGGTACAAATTCATGCCTTTCCGGAAATCCTGGGAACACACAAGGGGATATGTCACGGCACCTCCCTCTGGGCTGTGTTTATACCCAGGAATCAGCCAGGGAATGCCACAGGCAGTGCCACACCTGCAGCTCCTTCCACATCCCCCCTTATCTCACTGCTCCGGGGTTAATTCAAACAAACTGGGAGAATGTTTCAAAACACGGAATACGCAGATTCACATGTTGCTGTTGTCGTTGTTGCTGTTAAAAACCAGCATTTTTAAACTGCAAAAAAAAAAGATCTGAAAACCCCCCCAAGTGGCTCTTCCAGCCCAGCCCCCTTTACCTCGTCCCCAATGTAGTCGTGCAGCATCCGGATCACGGAGGCTCCTTTGCTGTAGGAAATGGCATCAAATATTTCATCCACCTCGGAGGGATGGCCCACACTGACCTGGGGGAGACAGGAGAACTCCCATGAGAGGGATTGCAGCTGCCAAAACACCGAGTTTTTGCTTGTTGCAGTGTCCGGGAGGTGACTTTTCTCCCAAGGAAGGCACGTGCACCTCCAGCACTGGATTGCCTCGTGGATCTCTGCACCCAGGGAATTAACCTGACTCAGGCATGGCTGGGTTGAGAAGTTAAACACACTTTTAAGTCAGGTTTGGGTGTTTCATCTAATAGATTTGGGGTTTTTCCTTCAACCCTTTGGTTACCCCAAAGCCATAAAACCAGTGGAAATTGTTCAGTCGAGGGACAGTGAACACAATACAGGGAGTAAATCACTCTGAAATGACCTGCTGCACAAAGCAAGGCCATTCCCAACATTTATTGCATCAAACGCTTCTTGTGCCATCAGAACACTCGATCTCTAGGAATTAGAAGGGAGTTTTCTTTGTGCAGCAGAGGAAAGGAGAGGAAATCCCCCCCGCCGGTGTAACCACAACTCCAGAGTTCCCCCTGTGGCAGGAATGACTACAAAGTTCCCTTTTTAATTACCAGGAAACACTCTTGCCCACAGAAATAAAAGCGAAAAAGGCTAATAGAAAGAGGGACACAAGCAGGACTCACTTCAATGGGGTGGCTGTTGTCTAAGGCATCGAGCTCCTGGGCCCGCGTGTAATCAGCAGACACAAACTGGGTCCAGATGTCGTACTCCGGGAAGCAGTGATCCACACACAGGTACTCAATCCACGAGGCAAAGCCCTCATTCAGCCACAGGTGGGTCCACCATTCCTGGGAGGGCAAAACGAAGGCCAAAGTTCCGTCAGGCGGCAAATCAGCTTGCAGCAAAAGAATTAGGTTTGCGGGTTTAACTTGGTGAGAGGCGTCGCTTGTGAGCACGAATTCACCCCCACGAAGAAATCAGCGGGGCAGGAGGAGCCACCAGCACCTTCTCCTTCAGATTTAGGAACTCTGCCTGGAGGAGAAATTCCCAGAGTCCGGACTAGAGGTCAGAGCAGAGCCGTGGAACAGCCTGGATTAGGGCAAACCCGGCGCCAGGCAAAGCTGCAGCTCAGCTGAGGGGACACAGCAGGGTCTTCCTGCCCCAAACTCCGCTGGTTTGGGGTTGTTTGGGTGGTTTTTCCCCCCTTACATAAAGGAGAAAAACCTGGAATCCTCAAGAAATATGGAAAGAATTATGGAAGCCTGAAGGCTGGTGAACAGTTCCAAAAGTTGTTCCTGGCCAGCCAAAAGTGGGATTTGTGTGGGTTTTTTTAGGGTAAGAATGGGACAGCGACATTTTAAAATTCTGCCTTCCACTGGAATATTAAATACTAATATTTCAGTGAAGTAGGGAAGGTAAGGAAAAAGGCTGTGGATCCTGAGGAAGGAAACATCCTTTTCCAAGCTTTAACCACCCCTTTTAAAGGCAATAGGGGTGGTAACTCAGAGGCTGGCCCTGGTGCCACTGGTCCCTCAGCACAAGGAGCTGGACAGGATCCAGTCCCCAAAAAACTCCTGCTTCTCCCCTGAATGAGCCATTTCCCCCTGGGAGGGTGGAATTTCCACAGGGAAAGCTGTGCCAAACTCCCTTGCTTTATTTTTGTGGTCCAAATTTGCACCCAGTTTTCTTTTACACCTCTGGTGCATTTGTTTCCCAGACAAGGCTCCAGCACAGCCAGGAATTCCTTACACACCTGGCTCCAACACACCTGGAATTCTTCTTATTTAGCCGAAAAAACCTGGGATATTGTGCTGGCCAGAAGTGGCCAAGCAAAGCAGAGATGCTGCTGAGGATTTCTGCTCCGTGCCTTTCATTAGAGAGGAGGGAAAGCTGATTTTCTTGGAATTAACTGACACTGGGATGTCTTTTCCTGTTTCAGAGCTGCATCACAGAAGAGAAGATGACGACCAACAGGAAAAAGCTCTTACAGAAAGTTTTGGGAGAGCCAGAGCTTCAAAAGGAAAAGGAAGAGCTGATTTAATTTAAATCTTGGAGGGTTTGGGGAACTTTCTCAGCCTTTTTGCCCCCAGTTCTCGACAGGTTTGTGGTCACTAGTGGAGTGGGAGCATTTCCTGGCATGTCCCAGTGTGTCAGAGGGTGCTGGCTCTCCCTGCTTCCAGCTGTTCAACTCCACTAAAAGCTAAAAATACACCACCTCAACTGCTGCTTTTCCCTGGAAATACTCTGCTGCTCTCCCATGGAGGCTGCCACAACCAGCAACGGGCCTGGAGAAAAGTCTCCCACCCAAACTCTGCTTTTTCTTTTAAATCATATTAAAATTACTACTAAAATTCATATTTACACTGTTGTTTTGGGTTTTTTTCCCCTCCCTCCATCCGCTCACAGTTTAAACAGTGAAGATTCAGGGCGCCAAACCTCAAATCTTTTTCACCCAACACTAATTTCTTACAACGTAAAGAACTTCAGAGCCTGTGAAATGTTTGGATTGGAGCATCTGTCTGCAGGGATTTGGGAAAAGGAACATCAGATCCAATTCCCACAGGGAGCTGAAGCCTTTTGTTCCCAGCAGAAGCTCTGACAGGTCTGGTTTTAGCACTGAATGGAATTTCTTTACAGATTTTCACTCTTGCTGCCTCCCCTGTGGTTTCATCCCCACTAAAATGAGGTAAATTCCAAACCATTCAGGCACTGGCTCCAAATTTATCCCAAGGAATCCAACAGGAGTTACTACTGAGCAGCTCTTCAGCTCCAGGGCTGGAGGGATTTGCAGTGAGCTGAGACAACGTGGGACAAAGCCTGACAGGTGGAGGGTTCCCACCCCATAGGAAAACACTGGAATGTCGCTAAATCCTGCTGAATTCTCAGCAGGGCCACATCCAAACAACCCCAGATTAATCCTCTGGGAAGATAAAGAATAAAGCACCGCCTAAATATTAAACGTGTTGATTTAAAGGTGCTGTTTAGGGGCACTTGCACACCCCTGGGCAGGCAGGATCTGCAGCTCTTACATACCATGGTCACAAGGTTTCCAAACCACTGGTGAGCGAGTTCATGGCCCACGACCAGAGCAACCCACTGGCGAGATGAAGAACAGGAATTTTTGGGGTCAATGAGCAGAGCTGTCTCCCTGTGGTGGAGAGAGAGAGAGAACTGAGCAGGGGGTGGGACGAGCCCAGGGGGAAAAAAAACACAGGCAAAAGTAGGTTAAATCACCTAAATAAGCTAAAAAGTGATCAGCACAACTGGAAGAAAAAAACAAAACACCAAAAAAATCTCCAAAAGCTACTTTAGTGTAGACATTTGGGAAGTTCCACAGCTCTTGGAATGCTTTGGAGCAGGAGTTCCTTATGGCATGCAAGAAGACAAGTGGAAAAAGCCAGGCAGGAGTAAAAGTTCATCCTTTATTTATCACCTACATAATCTAAGAACCTCAACTGCAGGAGGGCTGCACAGCACGTCCTCCCTGCCTGCTCCCTCATTCCCAAAGGAATTCTGGCTCTTCCAAGATGTCTCACACCAGTTTCTCCCCTGAACCAGGCACAAACCTTCCCCTGGCAACCCCCTGCCACCAGCAGGGCTTGGGGGGCGTCCATTAAAAACCCCTGGAATGCTGCAATTCCAGGGAAAACACCTCAGCTGGTGCCTCCCAAAGGGATGGAGCCAACCCAAACTCGGCATAAGGAGGGGGGGGAAATTAACAGCACCTTCAAGTAAAGCTTCCAAAAATTCCCCTCATCCAGGATAAATACACGTTTTGTTTCGGGTTTTTTTTCTTCCACAGGGAGCAAAATATCAGATTTCATCAGAATTGCAATGGGGAGACAAATGGATCTGAAACCTGGGCTCGAATTTCTGTGTGGATTTTTAAGGCCCAATCAAAAGCTGAGCAGAAGGAATTGAAACTATTTCAGGTCCAAAGCTTACAGGTTGTTTCAAAATGCAGGGAAATGGTTGTGGCACAGAAAAGGGAATAATATCAAGCCAAAGAACAAAAGTTTGATCAGGAGGAGGGAAAAAAATCCAACTGAAAAGGAAGGCAAGGTAATATTTTTGATTTGCTCCTCTCCACACGGTTACTCTGTGCTTGTTAAATTTACCAACTTGCCTAGGAGGTAAAATAAGAAACTCTCCCAGCTGTGTCAAGTGAGTTTGACAGGGGAAAAAAAAGGGGCCAGGAAAGTTTTCCTGCAGAACAGGCAGTGCTGCCAGACACTCAAAAACCTCACACCCTTGGACAGGACCTGCAAGAGCTGATTTTTGCCTCCCTAAGCTGTTCAACGCCACCAAAATTATCCAGAGCGAAGCAAGGATTGAAGGTATTTACTCTTGCCTCATTTGGGATGACACCCAGTAATTACAGCTCCCTAAAACTAATCCAGTTATTCCAAGAATTAGTGAACAAAGAGGGGGAAAGACAGTATTTTAACAGCATACCTATAAGTAACAAGGCCCCAGTTCTCCATGGCACCTTTATAAAATAAATACAAAGGTTTATTGATATTGATACACACCTCTTCCTAAAGGTTTAAAATTCAAATGAAATACAGTTCAGCAATAAAGTGAGTTACTTTACCAGCAGCAAAGTCTGCAATAGCTATGAGATCAATTTTAGGAAGAGGGTAAGGAACATTGAAGTAGTCCTTATAAAAAGGCAGAGTTTTAGCAGCAACCTGTAAGAAATAAGAGGAGAAATGTCCTGTTAACTTGGAACTTGGGAAAACTTGAGAATTTATGAAAGCAGCACAAAGATTTCTTCCAGAAGCCCCACTCCCAGCTCCCAGAGCACAATGGTTTGGAAGACTCCCCGTCCCTGTTTTCTCCCAGGCTGTTGCCACCCTTCAGGATTTCTCATCACCTTCGGAGCCCAAGTCGACATCAGAGAACCAGAACTTCACCAGACATCAGAAACCTCATCAGAACCTCATCAGAACTTCAAGCCAGAACTTAATCAGAGAATCAGCAAGTCAGAACTAAATCAGTTGAGTTAAACCATGTGTTTTGGTCATTAGAGCCATTGGTTTAGTGCACAATTGAAATTCTCTTCAATAACAAGCTCAGTGTTTGTTGAGCCACCAAAGCAAACCGGGACTGAGTTAAACCTCATGTTTTGGTGACCATAAATGTTGGTTTGTCCACAACTGAAATTTTGGTTAACACCAAACTCCTTCCCTTCAAGTCAGTAAAGCAAATCAGGACTGAGTAAAACCTGTGTTTTGGTGACTACAGATAATGGTTTGCCCACAACTGAAATTCTGTTTAATATCGAGTTCAAGCTTTTTGAGTCACTAAAGCAAATCAGAACTGAGTTAAAACCCTTGTTTTGTTGACTATAGACGTTGGTTTGCCCACAGCCGAAATTCTGTTTAGTATCAAGCTCAATCTTTTCAAGCCATTAAAGCAAATCAGAACTGAGTCAAAACCTGTGTTTTGGTCATTACAGACATTGGTTTGCCCACAGCTGAAATTCTGTTTAATATGGAATGCAAGCTTTTTGAGTCACTAAAGCAAATCACAACCGAGTCCAAACCTGTGTTTTGGTCATGACAGACATTGGTCCACAACTGGCATTGTGTTTAACATCGAGCTCAATCTCTTGAAGCCATTAAAGCAAATCAGAACTGAGTCAAACCCTGTGTTTTGGTCGCTGCAGACACCGGTTTGCCCACAGCTGAGATCCTGGTTAACAAGGAGCTCGGCCTCTTCGAGCCACCAAAAAACCCCCACAAAAACCCCCCCAAAGGATTCGGGTGACGGACCAGAGTGACCAGAGGAGAGGCGTGTCCAGGGATCCCTCGTGGACCCCCGGGCCCCTCCGAGCTCATTTACCTCCAACGCAAACTTTCCTTGCTCGGCTTTGCCCACGGGCGTGTAGACCCGCACCAGGACGCCGTCCTGCGACCGCGCCTCCACGAAGTCGTACTCGCCCACCACGAAGGCCACCAGGTACGTGGACATCACGGGGGTCCTGGCGAACTTCACCTCCACCAGGTTCTCGTCGTCCGGGTAGGGCTTCCTGTCCACCACGTTCTTGGGAGACCACGGGGAGAGCCGTCAGTGGGTTGGGGAAGCGGGAGAGGGGGGGGGGTCACCCAACGCAGCCCACCCTCGTGAGCCGCGCGGGGAAATGAGGGGGGTTAAAGGGTTAAAGGACAGGCCCTGTGGGGTGGCTCCACAGGTATTAAAATGCCCTGTCCAACCTGGAGATATCATATATTATAAAGAGAAGTTATATTTAGTTATTTCCAAAGCATCTGTCCTTCAAAACCAGCGCTGATCCCACCCTGGGAAGGCTCCAGCTTTTGCTCGAAACACAAAACTTCACTTGAAACAGAAACCGTGTGGTCAAGGCCAGGCCAGACTTTACAGGTAACTCTCAGTGTTAGGAATAAAAGAACCCAAAAAAATAAAAGTCTTATTTTTAAACTGACTCCTCTCCAGCACCGTCATCTAAAAATATGTGCAGGCAGCAAACTAAAAATGCCCATTTTGTGACAGAGGCACTTCTGCTTCCACGTGTTATCCCAGTTCTGGACAGAAATTCTCCAGAGCAGAAAATTCCCTGATTTATCTCAGGTGCTTCTGGGTAACACACAAAGGGCTTTTCCCCAGTCATTCTTAATCAACCAGCATGTGGCCTGACATATGCCAAGATTTATTATTAGATATATTATTTTATCTATGTTTTACACATATTATACATACTAACCATTATTTATTACATTTTTATTTTTTTTAAACCACCAGGTTTGTCCAACCTGTTCAGGTTTTGTGCATCTGACACCAAATACCACCCTGTTTCAAAGCTCTCTGCATTTATTGCTCCTTAGCCGTAGCAAGACAGCCTGTATTCCTAACTCTGTTACCAAGGCACGTTATTAATTATCGATTAAGCAGCTGGTGCTATCACAGCTTTACTTAAAACACTGTTTATTTGCACAACAAGGACTCACCATATTTGACAAAGCTACTCTGTCTTTAGGAACCACCAAAGAAATATCAAATGTTGCCTTAATAGCAGGTTCATCCCAGCAAGGGAAAGCTCTGCGAGCATCAGTAGCCTGTAAAAAGAGCATTAAATAAATAAATCATGGGAGATTGTGGCAGCAAAACACAAAAATGCAGCTTATTTTTCAGCAAGAAGTGGGTGAATCACGGTGTGGTCTCCTCACTGACACTCTTGACCTCTGCATTAGAGCGTTTTATTCTTATTTCACCCTCGGCTTGAAAAAATAAAAGCGGCTGAAAAGGCCTCTGTGCTCTCATGGAATTGTACAGTCTGAGGAAAATTTAGCAGAGTCATGAGAGGAGCAAAGCTCAGTCATGTGAAAGCACAGAGGGCACCCAGGCGTTCACAGGCCCTGCACACACGACCACCTATTTATATTCCATCGAGCCGCTCCCACAGAACGCTCTGCTCGTGGCAGGGAAGCTCCCTGGTTTATGTAAGCAGGCAGAGAAGCGGGCAGGGGCAAGATGGTATCAAATCCTGCCGTTTTGGCCAGGTTTATGTAACGGGGCCGGGCCGTGGCTGGCGGTCGGGACGGCAGGGAGAGGCCGAGATAAAGGCACGGTGTCCTGCTGGAGGGAGACTGAAGTGCCTCCCAAAGGAAGGTTTGACAGAAACATCCGAGCACGGCTGAACCACGAGCTGTTCCTGAACGCTGCGTGTACAGGATGCGTCCCACACCAGCACCAGCCCTGCCCGGGGCAGACTGGCCACGGCCCGAATTTCCTGACCTCCAGGACGCAACCCCAAGGGTGTTTTTTAGTGTTACCCACGCTGGGAGCAAAAGAAGTAAAAAAAAAAAAAAAAAATCACAGGGCTTTCTGAAATTCACCCAGAGGGCAGAGATAAAGGCAGAGAAAAAAAAACCTGTGCCTTTGCCTCTTCCAAGCATAAATCCTACTGAAGAGCAGCAGTGCAGGCCGTACCTCGAACTGAGTGACAGCAGCGTAGCGGGTGTCTCCGGTGGGGGTGGTGTATTTGCTCCGGTAAAACCCTTTCATTTTATCATTCAGCTCCCCTACAAAGTCTATCTTTAGTGTCCCGGTCCCTGCAATACAAACAGAGGGGGTTGTTGTTACCTGATCGTGCCAAACAGGACGCGGATTCGGTCTGGACCTCCCGGCCCCTTCAGCTCCTCTCCATCCCTTCTGTGCCTCCCACAAACCCTCCACTGGCCCCAGACAAACTCCAGAGGAGCAAAGCCAGGCTCCCCACAGATTTTTAGGATTGACCAGAGGCTGCTGCGGGGCTCATTCCCAACTTCTAAACACAAAGCACAACCAGGAGAGACCGACCTTAAGCCATTCCCAAAGTCTGATCCTCTAATCCTCACTTTAAAGTTGGCACAAATATAGGATGGAAGTAATAATGGCATCCTGTGGAATCCACTACAAAGCCAAGATGGAGCTGTGGCAGTGCTCAAGCTCATAAGTCAATTAGTCTCAGGATTTATTCTGCCCTTGATGTCTCAGTGCAAAAGGGGAAACCTGAGCCTGCTCGGAGCAGCGGCCAAGATCCCATAGAACCAAACATCCCTGCTTGATCATCCCAGAACTTCCTATTTGTATTTCTCCAGATGAAATAAAACTGCCTTTTTTTTTAAACTGAGGAGCTGTTTCAATCCACCGGCTCCTCAGAGCAAGGAACTGTAGCAGTTTCAGAAGAATCGACGGTGAGGAAAATCCTGCAGTAATTCCAGGAGCTCAGGAGGAGTAACAGGAACAGCTCCTGCCTCCCAAGAGCAGGGCAATAATCAGAGCCACCCCAGGTGCTGGAAGCAAATATCACCACCAGTGACACAACATTTCCCAGTGCAAGGCTCCCCCAGTGACCTGAGGTGGGCAGACTCCACAGGGAGCACCAATCCCACCCTCGGGACCCTCAGGGAAGGCAGAGCTGCCCCATTCCAGCTTTTCCAAGGGCAAACACCTCAAAGCCAGGGCTGAAGGCAGCAGGAAGCAGGGGAATAGCTCCTACCTTTCTGCAGGGTACTGGGAAAGGAGAGAGTAACCTTTTCATCCTCGTTTTGGTAGTTGAACCCTGTGGCGTGAACCTCTGGAACAGAAAACATTTCCTTGGTCAGAGGCAGCCCCAGAGAGGGCTTTGTACTCAGGAACGTTTAGATTAGAATAATAAAACATTTCAAATTCACTGAATCAGCTGAACCCAAAGTGCTGCAGCTCCTGAGCAAATCAACGGAGATTCTGAATAATCCATAATTCAATGTGAGGAAGCAAAGGAACACCCTCATGCTCAGAATTCCAGGGCAGGGAAAGCTTCTGCCAAGCCCAGGAATGAAAGCTGAGCTGATAAATGATAAACCTGCAGTAAGAACGGTATCTGGACACCAGGAATGCTGGGAACAGCTGCCACAATCTGGACAAATGGTGAATTATTGCACCAAAATTCCCCTCAATATTAAACACCTCCATCAGTGCAGCAGGACTCCTAATAATTATCCCAAACAAGATGCTTAGGATTTATTTACCCAATTTGCGGCTCTCACTTTGAAAAGCACATTAATCTCCACAGCAGGAGGGGAGGGGGGGGTTACTTGGATTTAACCACAGAGAAAACCACAATGTTGGTTTTATTTAACAAGTGACTTGAGGAGCAGAGCCCACCTTGGAGCTGCTGTCCTGCTCAGCAAAGGTATCCCAAATCCCCCCGAAAATGAGGCAGTTTGGTATTTACACAGCACTGGAACTATTTGTGGATGCAAACATCCAAACTATGAGGCCAAGCTGGAGAGACAGGGGGAGGGAATCTCCACAGGAATCAAAGCGTCCTGAAGCTCCACAGAGCCAGGAGAGAGCACCGGGTGTTGTTTGCTCCTTCCTAATTCAGGCCCCACTTGCTGCCTCCAACCTGATGTGGATCTACGATCCTTCAGCCAAAAAAACCCTGGAATAGCTCCACAGGACCTCTCTTTGCAAGTTCTGCTCCCTGTGTCATTCAACCACCGCAAAAACCCTGGAGAAATTATCTTTAAGAACCTTAAATCTGCTCCAAAGCAACTGAGAAAGGGTTTCTGCAGCAGCAACTCGGACACAACAACTCGCTTTTCCTCCTAGAAGGAAAACTTGCCACTCCACCAACTTCCTGAATGACAAAGCTGGTTTGCAACAACCATTTCAGCCACAAAAGGACTTGTTTTCCACACTCAGGTATCACTCCAAGCATCCAGGTGTTGGGTTTCATCCTCAGCACACTCCAGGGTGTTCAGCCGAGCTGCTCCACAGGTGACAAAAGGAACTGGAAACCTGCTTTTATTGTTCTAAAATTTCAAGCGCTGTTTGTTCTGGAATGGTGTGATTTCAGCCTGAAGCCCCTGCCCACAGAGCACATCAATGCATGAATGAATTAGTCTTAAGTACGGGTTTCACAGAGCTCTGCTCGGGGTTTAATCTGAGTTAACCACCGTGCTGGGCTGCAGGACACAGAAAGGCTCAAAAACCCACACAGAAACAGCTGCAAAAAATACAGTGCAGAAACAAATGCAGGGGGAAAAAAATCCTGCCCGGGGTCAAGGAGAAGAACTTCAGGCTCCTGAGGAAGCTGAAGAATTAAACCATTTGCTTTGCCCGACTGTAAGAGGGATGAGATGGAGCATTTAAAGCAGAAGCCAGGCCAGGGACACCCAACTGTCAGCAAACAGTGGGAAAAGAGCACCACAAATAAGGGTTTGGCTTTTCTCATAACTCTGGGGGTACCGAGGCAGCAGATAAGAGCTGGAGGAAGATCTTCAGGAGAACTGATGTCCCAGGTGTTAATCTGAAGTGGGCTTCCAGCAGCAGAGGGGAGCTGGTTGCTGACTCCATCCTTTGGATCCCAGGAATTTTGAGCCCGAGTCCACCAGACAACAAACGTGTTGTTCTGCAGCAGCATGTGGGTGCCCTGGGTCAGAGGGAAGGGCTGGCTGGATTCCTGCCGGGAAGCTGTCAGCCCGGAGGGATCCTGCTGCTGCTGGACAAGCTGCAGGTTGTGGTCAGAGGGTGAGGGAACACCTGAGAGAGGCTGGATAAGGATCAGCTCAGGAATGCAGCAACACTTCCCTCTCCCCGTGGATTTTAAAAGGACCGGGGCAAACCATAAACATTTTTTTAAATCTTTTTACAACAATCTGATACCGGAGACAAACACCAGCAGAGCTTCAGGAGCAGAGCTCCAACCTCCTGAAACTGAGGAGTGCAGAGGAATGTGTGTTATGTGGAGCTTCTGCCAAAGGTTGACAATGGATATCAAGTTTCCCCCCTCCTCCTCTCCCAAATGTGAAGTGCTCTTAAGTGTGTTTGAATTTTGCAGATCTGCTACTTCATGAGCTTTTTAACCTGTACCAGGAAGGACAGAGCTGAACATCACCAGGGTTAGAAGTTGAAGACCTTCAGGGTTTTCTAACTCCAAGCGGCTCCTCACATATCAAATCCCAAAGCAGCAGAACATAAATGAAAGATTCAAAGCTGCATTTTTTGTTGTTGTTGTTTAAACTGACTATTTGGTGCCAATAATTTAATCCAGAGCAAAAGAACCATGGAAAACCGTCAACAATACTTTTTGTTTGAGTTTAAGAGGACTGCTTCTAACAAAGATGTGATTGCAGTGAAGGGCTGTGTGAATTCCTACCAGTGGAATACAAAAGCTCCTGAAGAGAACAGCCCAGTTTTGGCAGCCTACAAGCTTTGGAGAGTTTGGCACTGCAAGGTTGCAAGTTAATCACTAGCACATTAGTACACAGTCTGGGCTGAGCTGCATGAGAAAATCAAAAGCTGCTGCTCCATGTTTTTTTGGGAGGGGGGGAATAAAAATTAAAAAAAAAAAAAAAAACACCTAAAAAATTGCATCCCAGAACTTGGAGCACTGCACTTCAAATTCGACAGCAGCTTTTGCAATAAATGACAGGCCTGCCAAGGAGCACTCCCCGCAGCTGCACAGCAACCAGGGGGACCCCTCCATTAATGATCCCCATTCCTGGGCTCTGCCACTTCCAAATGTGGCTCCCGGCCAAGGGCTTTAAGCAAAGTCAGATCTGGACTCCAAGCCAAGACAAAAGATGGAATTTTTTCAAGTGGCCCTCGATCCACGGCATGGAGAAGCCACAGGCAGTTAAGGTGTGGTGGCTACATGAACTTGCATTCCCAGGGCAGCCACAGGGGCTGGGAGCACTCTGGCTTCTCTCCTGCAAATTAAACCATTTGCTTAAACTGGCCTTGTGCTGACCCAGCATTCCCTGTCCTGCAACTCCCAGGAACCCTTACGCTTCCACGCCCTTTCCATGAGATTCAAATGCTGAAATCCTGAAATATTCAGGAATATTCTCATGCATCAGACGTTCCCAGACCAAGGCAGCCCAGCTCTCCTTAAAGACCTGCCTTAAACCTCTGCCCCGTCAAGAACTCTCCAGTAAAAAGGGATGAAGGGCAGCTTTTCCTACAACAAACAAACATTCACCACTGGTTTAAACAACTCCAGACTGCAACAGGCAGCAACTGCAGTCGGTTTTGCCACCCTGGCCCCAGGTGGGAGTTCAGGTTCCCATTCCCTTCCTTCCACTGGGACTCACACACAGCCACCAGGCAGAGGAAGGGGATCTGTCTCCAAGCTGCCTCTTTGTCGTTCCCCTTGCAGGGGCAGTTCCCTGATCCACTTGGCTGCTCGGCAGGGCCAGCAGGAACGCCAGGAGGAGGGAGGGAGTGAGGACAGGCACCGCTCAGACACACCCCTGCCCAGCTCGCCACCACTACTACTGGTTTTGGGGGTTTTTTTGGGGGGTTGTTTCTTTTTTTTAAGCACCAGCTGAGGCTCTGGCGTAACCAGCATCCTGCAGTGGGAAGGGAAAGGCCAAAATAATGAGTTCTGGCCTTAAAGTCTCTTAAAGGTTGAAGTACAACCCAAAGTTGTACTTTGGGTTATTATTCCTGCTAAACAAACATCACCCCTGCTGCCTGGGATTTCCTACCTGGAGCTGCCAACTGCTCCCCCCTCCAAGCACCTCTAAAATTGAAAAGCTGCTTTAGATCCCCCCCACCCAGAACCTGAGGAGATTCCCAGCCAAAGACAACCTAATTCACTCCCTCCATCACAATTTCACAGCTGCCTGAAGGAGAGATTCACAGGAAGCTCAAACTCCTTCGCATTCAGCGAGTCTGAAACTCAATCCCTTCAAACTCAACTTGCTTGGGAACGTCTTTGCAGTTCCTCATTCAGCTGAGCCAAGCCAACCATCTGGCCACAGGCGGTGCAGCACGTGCACACCTAAAAGCCAAAGATGCACCAGAAATGCTAAAAAACAGCTTCTGGGAAAAAAAAAACAAAAAACACAAAAAAACCAACAAAAAACCAACCCAATCCCAATGACTCCTTAGAATCAGTGGGAGGAGCGGCTCCAGCAACGGAAAACTCGGTGTTTGGAGCAGCTTTGTTCCATTACAGAATTCCTGGCACACTCAGAGCAAATCCACAACCCCCACTTAGCAAATCCCTGCACCAGTTTGATGACGAAACAGGATTTTTCTGCTCCCAAGTCCTGAGTAATCAATCCCCCCCCACCCCCGGTTTGGTACTTGCTGTCGCTCGATGGGGGATTACGCAGCAAAATTCTTTACTCTGACTTTAAAGCTGCAGATCCTCCCTCAGCTTCCCGACAAATATTGGGCAATAATCTGATTTCCCTGCAAATCTGCATTAAAATTCCAAAGGCCAAGTCCTCCCCTCCGCTGTATCCATCTTTAAAAGGTGAACAGGGGGACAAGGAACCCACTAGGGAACTACCAGGAAAATAAGTAACTGTTCTGCACAAAAATCAACAGATCACCTGCTGAAACAAAGGACAGGGACCTTTTTCCCACAGCTACTTTTTGGGACAGAACCACACTGGAAAGGAGACTGATTATCTTTTATCTTTTCTCACACTGCAGACGAGGCTGAGGCAAATTCTCCCCCACCGAGACACAGAACCAAGAGGTAACAATTCTCCACTAGAGAAGGATTTTAAAGGAGATTTAAAGAAGAGCTTTAAAGGAGAAAAGCGCCCTAAACTTCTCCCTCCTTTTCACACACGCTCTCCAGGCAGCTGGCAGCAGGCTCACCCAAGGGATCCAAATCCCAGCAAAGGGGCTGATATTTCTGTGGCTTCCCTGGACTGTATTTCACCCTCGGTTTTTGAGAGCAGTTATACAATTACCATCCCAAAGCTGGGCACAATAGGAGCATTAGCGAGACTGACTCGAGCTGTATCAACAGGTGCCAGCGAACGCTCCGCCAATTCCACGCAGCTTCCCTTCCAAAGCCACTGCGCTGCTTGGCACCTTCCCAAGGAAGCCCAGGGACAGGTTTTAACCCCGTGGAGCCGGAGGGTGATTGTAGTGACCGCGCAGCAGAGCTGCAGCTGGAGCGTTTATGGTACCACGGCTTGGTGGTGCACTCAAAACTCCTGCGTGTCCAGGGGGCTATCCAAAAAAAAAAACCTGAAGGAAGGAATTTAAGCCACACAAACTCAATTCCAGCACCCTCAGTTAAGCTCAACTATTAATATTTTCAAATTACAAAAGAACTTCTCTATTTGATGTATTTTTTTCTGATTTGCCTGGCAAGAGATTTTATTCCCAGGTACATTTTCCCTTCGTTCTCATTTTCTCAGTGACAAAACATTTTCTGCTTTTTTTTTTTTCCTGATTTGACTGGAAAAAGATTTTGTTCCCAGGTACTTCCCCCCCCTCTATTCTCATTTTCTCAGTGACAAAATAAGCCATTCCTGGGTGGCTGGGCCTGTGGCAGGGAACAAACTCCAGGCACGCTCTGCTCTTACTACCACTGGTTATCCCCTCATTCCTCAGGATGAGGAATAGCTCCAGGAGCGCTTGGCAACACCCTGCTCCGTGTGAAAGGCACTGGAGTGCCAGGGGACAACGCGGAGCACGTAGGGAACAGCTCTCCAGTCTCTCCCTGCGGGAATGGGGTGGCCCAGCTCCAGGCTCCTCAGTCATTCCCTTCCCTCTGGCTGCGGCGGCACTTCCTGCGCTGAGCTCGGCTTCTCCAAGCACACCCTCCTCCAGCGCTGCTTCCTCGGGACACTTCCTCGCTCCTGCTGCACCCAAACAGCCCCCTGACATTACATTAAAAACGTAATTGGCTGCTCTAAGATGATATTAAAAACAACAGAAGTCGAACCCATTTAAATGCAAAGATTTGGTGCAGATACTCCCCTCAGAATCCCAGGGTGGTTTGGGTTGGAAGGGCCCTTAAAGCCCATCCACGGGCAGGGACTCCTTCCATGGACCAGGTTGCTCCAAGCCCTGGCCAACCCGGCCACTTGCCACGTCCAAAGCCATCAGCCATGGGATAACATCACTGCAACAGACCTGGAATCGTCCCTGCAAAATCCACCCCAGAGATCCACGTTTCTTTTCCTCTTTAAGTGCCCAAACACAGCCCTTCTCTCCAGCTTGCATAAACTTTGAACCCAACCAAAGGAACACCTCCCTCCTCTCCATCATCAAGATCATTCCACTAATCCACAACCTTGGTTACAACAAAGTGCTCCATGACATCATCGTGGAGTTTTCCTTATGGAAAGGGGCATTTTCCTTGTGGAAAGGGAAGCTCTGCAGAGCCCTTTGTTCTCCAGAGGGCTTCAGAAACCGTTGGACCAAAGAGCTACTGGGCTTGAAAAAGCAAATGCTCCAGTAAAAACAAAAACCAAACAGGAAGGCTTTGATCACTGTTAGACCATCCCTGTTTCATGGAGCTTACTTTGCACACCTCCTTCATTTCATGCTTCGACTGCTCAGCCCCTTTTTGTGCTTGCTGAACTCCTCAAAATATAACTGGGGAAGTCAAGGACTACAACTGAGTGTTACCAACAGGCACTGCTGCTTCCATTTCCCCAGCAACTTCCAGGCTCGATCCCAATCCTTGTGTCCTCCACACAACCACCTTTTTCCCTGGGGTCCTACACTCAGAACATGCTGCTAAGTGACAATTAAGCGTCTTCTGTACTTTCCAAATCCCTCCCCGCGGGTATTTCCTAGTGCAGGGCATTATCAGTCGTCAATATTCCCAAATCCACAGGTACAGATCACGTTCTTACCCATTTATCCGATAGAAAGATAAATAATAGTGTCAAACCAGCCCAACAACCCCTTGCCTACAACCCTCAGGCACAATGGAGCAGAACAAATATCTCTGGCTTATTCTCCCGCTATGGAACAGTTTGTTTAATAAATACTACCAAGGGTTTACACTTTTTTGACAAACCCAACTCTTAGTGCATCTTTCCGGCTCCTGCAGTGGTGTCCCACCAAGGCTTCGTGGAGGCTTGAGGGAACTTCTTTACCAGCGAGGGAAGCGAGCGTGGAAGTGAGATAAGGAACTCTGAGCTTATCAAATATTCTGTAATTATGGAATCAAAGCTGCTGGCAGCAGCTCCCAGAGTGCCGGGAGCAGAACGGATCCTCGTCCCTACCTTCGTCCCCTTCCGGCGCGTAGGAGGCCGTGATGATGTCGATGTCGGCGCAGTTCATCACGATTTGGTTGGTTGCATTTTTCACCTGGAAGAGAAATTCCGTGAGCGCCGGGAAGAAAAGCTCCCCGAAGAAGGCGCCCCCACCCACCCCAGCAGCCCTCCAGGACGCGCCTGAGGTGGGGTTTGGCGCTTAGGAGCGGTGAAGAGCGCCCGGGACACGCGCGCCCCATCCGCGTTCAGCCAGCCCAGGCCTGCTTATCGCGCCGTAAATTATTGAAGGGAATGAACTGCCGGGTACAAACGGGTCTGAAAGCCTGACAATAGAGCCCTTGTACACGCCTGGGAGTCCAAGAGCAATAAAAAATGGATGGAGAGCCCGTCAGCCTCCTCTGGAGATGATCTGCAGGAGACCAGAGCAAAAACCCGGGGTGGGAGATGAGCAGAAACACAACCTCTGTGGGTACTCGACACTGCAAGCACTTCCGAGGTTAAAAACATCTGCCAGGAGCTTCTCCTTCCCGTTTTCCTGCGAGCTTCCCTTCTGCCAGCCCTTGGCTCCGCACACTCTGCTTTATTTACCAAGTGCCAGCTCCCGGCGTAGGAATAAACTGTGGGGCTGTGCCAGCTTTCTGTTTGAATGCAGAGGAATTCAAATTAAACATGAATTAATTACAAAGGGGTAAAATATTTGGGAGTTAAAGTGGGAATTATTTAGAAACTGATGGCTAAAACCACTAGAATGGTCACAGTGGATGGAGCTGGGGATCCTGATCGTCCTGGATAAGATTTCGAGCAGGAGACAAGAGTAGTTCTTTGAATAAAGGTGTAAAAATTTCTGTAAAAACCAACTAGATTTAACATGGGCATAAAGAAACTGCTTCCTATCCTGGAGTTGGCTCCTCAGAGCACAAGGACCTCCATCCCTTTCTTTTCCTTCACTATTATAACCTGAAAACACCCGTTATCACCCGGATCCATCATTCCAGCTATCCGTGTGTGAACAGGGCAGGAACCACCTGGAACTGCCTCCAGCTCCGGGGTCCCAGCACAGCAGGGACATGGAGCTGCTGCAGTGAATCCAGGGAAGGCAACATCCAGAGGGATGCAGCGGCTCTGCTGGGAGGAAAGGCTGGGAAAATTGGGATTGTTCAGCCTGGAGAAGAGAAACTCTGGGGTGACCTGATTGTGGCCTTGCAGGACCTGAAGGAAAGGTGGAGAGACACTATTTACAAGGGTCTGGAGTGACAGGACAAGGGGAAATGGCTTCCCACTGCCAGAAGGCAGGGTTAGATGGGATATTGGGAACAAATCCTTCCCTGTGAGGGTGGGGAAGCCCTGGCACAGGCTGGGCAGAGAAGCTGTGGCTGCCCCAGCCCTGCAAAGAGTCCAAGGCCAGGCTGGACAGCACTTGGAGCGATCTGATCTAACGGAAGGTGTTCCTGCATGGAACTGAATGGTCCTAAAGGTCCCTTCCGACCCAAACCACTCCATGATCCTGCCCATGTGGAAGTGCTCCGTGTGCCCAGCCCAGCTCACCCCGCTGGCATCTCCATGGAAACAGGTTTATGGCATGGAAAGCCACAATAAACAGCTCAGGGGGCCCAGCTGAAGCAGACACTTCTCCCTCTGCCACCAGGGCTGGGGATCTGGGCGAGGAGGAGCCGGAAGCAGATATTCCGTGTGGAGCTGCTCTGCCCAGGAACGGTCCCTTAGTCATCTGGGACATAAAAACCAGATTCCAGTCTAGTCACTGATAAGGAGGCTTAAGAAATTTAAATGTGTAACTTCATAGGCGTTCCCACATCCATCTGTGAGGCAAAGGGCTCCCACCAGCTCTTCCAGGGAGATCCAACCCCGCAGCGGGTGGGGAACACACACCAACCTGACCAGGAGCTCCCCTCTAACCTCAGACACCAACCTGGCTCCTGAAGGAAACCCCTCTGGCTTATTCCCAACCATGGAATTGTTCAATTTCCTAAATAAAGGTTTAAAGGTGTAATTATCAGAGCATCGCTCCAAGCCCTGCAGTGGGGTCACACCAAGGGGTGCAGCAGAGCCACGTTGCCTCTTTATGGAATTAAACCCAAGCCAGTTTTACCCAATAAACCCAACCTGGTTCTGAACACAAAGCACAAAATGAGCAACTGCAGCAGCTGAGGTGACAGAGAGCAGATCTGATGCTTCTAGCAAAGATTTATAACCTGAAATCTCTTTTTTTTTCCCAATTCTGTGCCCACAAAACCAAACAACTGCAACGCTCCCTCAAGCGCAAAATCGGAGCCCAACAGTTTTTATCACAACATCAGCGTTTGGGGTTTTTCAAGGTCCTCTAAAACACAGAAAAATCAGAATGAGAAAAGCTTTTTATAAATGTCTAGAGACCTTTATTCAATCTATAAATCCAAATCTCTCTGGATTCGGAGTTCAAGATGCATTAAGAGCTGTCCAAATTGCAGACAATGTGGGTTTAACAATAGGCTTGATCTTTAAAAAACAGCCTCTTCCGAGGACACAACTTTCAATGGAGCACTGTGCCTGCAAAATAAGAAAGTTTAGGTTTAAGCAGAGACAATTCAGAGGTTCCTTGGAAAGAAAAATCACCTCTTCTTAGATTTTTTTTTTTTCTTACTTCCTGCCAATATCAAGCCAGTTCTACACGAGTGCAACAACCAGGAAACACCCAAAGGGACCAAAGGAACCTGCAGGCTAAAAAAAAATGTTTATCGTCCACCTCCCAAAAAACCACAGGTGAAACTCACGGTGCAGGCAGGAATTCTGACAGTGGGGTGCCCAGCACTTTGTGAGGCTCCCAGAATTTAGTTCAAAGGGGAAAATGAGTTCTGTTGCCACACAGGCTCCAGCATGAGCCTCCTCCCTGTGATCCACTAAACCCCTCAAGTACAGACACACCTGCGAGAACAAAAACAGGACCGGAACCCGCCCAACATACTTAACTTATGACCATCTGATGTCACAAGAACCTCCAGCTTTAACAACTGCACACACCAGGGACAGCCTGGAAATGAATTCATGGGTTTTGCTGGAAGTGATACCTCCAGACTGCTTTTCTCCCCATTCCTGCTAACGGCACCTTGCAGACAGATATTCTGCCCGTGGAGTGATTTTCATGGATGAAATCGTATCAAAGGGCAAAAAAAAAAAAAAAAAGGCGTCTCTCAGCATAAGGAATAAGCAATTAGCCAGGTGAACATGTGGGACTGTCACCCTGCTTCACCTTGCTCTGGAGGATAATAAATGTGCTCTACAGCAAGGAGAGGTTAATCAAGGGAAGAGCAATACCCAAATGCCCACACTGAGCAGATCTACACAAGGCTGACACCGGAAAATCAGATGAGTCAACGAGAATATCTGAAATAAAGGAATATAAACCTCTGGCTTTCGATAAAACTCTAGTAAATTAATCAGAATTCCAATACTTGTTGAGATCAGCCAGGCACAGACACCACAGGGAAGGAAAATCCCACCCAACAGGAGGTAACAGCTGAAGTTCCCCCCAGAAGTTTTCCAAGGTAACATCACCTGATGGCAGAGGAGCTAAAAATGTTGATTCTTTGGCTCTGCCAAACAGGACTTGAAGAGTTTCATCAGAGTAGGAAAAGGGTTTGATGGAAAAACCTTCTTGGGACATCAGGAACAAGGACCTGAATGGCTCCAATACAGGATGAGGTGCATCCAGAGAGATCTCCCACAGTCCAAACTAATTCTCCAGAGCCCTAAATATGACCAGATAATTCAAATCTTCTCACACGGCCCCGCAGCCCTTTTCTAAAAGCAGCATTGTAACAAGCATGTGTGTTTTTAGCAATTTACTCTCTAAAAATAGACAACTAAAATTACCTCGGTTGCGTTCTAGGGTGTATCTGCTCAAGAATTCAAACCTGAGCAAAGAGATTTATTAATCTGCATCTCCGGCAAATTTCTGGGAGCCAAGTGGTAAAATTAGCAACGCCAGGGCTAATTGGCCCACTGGAAAAATTCCCTTCATTCCAAAGAGCATCCAGCTCTCACAGAGGTGTCAAATTCACACAGCCAAGTAAATCCCTTTGTACATGAGCTCTACAACCTCCCAGCCTTAGGAATTACAGGGCTGGGAGAGCCCTTCTGGTGGGGGGAGAAGGGCAAGACACCCCTAATTTTGAGCTTATGACAACCCCGAGGTGTTGGCTTTGAAGCACCAGATTTGAACATTCAGCTCAGTACCTTTAACTCTTAAAAGCAGGTTTAATTTCACTTGCTGGAAGGGCAAATTCAGGTTTAATTTCCACTTGCAGGAAATGCAAATTCAGGTTTAATTTCACTTGCTGGAAGTGCAAATTCAGGTTTAATTTCACTTGCTGGAAGTGCAAATTCAGGTTTCATTTCATGTGCTCGAAATGCAAGTTACAACACAGGATAACACAACCATGTATTATTTCTCCTGGACAACTTCCCCTCTCCCCAGGAGACACTGAGCACAAATACTACACCCATCAAGCTTCATTTTTCAAGGATTACACACAAAGAGTGTCACAATTAATCTTTAACTGGCATCCAGCAGGATCAGACTATACATTCCTTAGGCTGGCACACACTGCATAATTAACCTATAAAAAGCAACAGATACAGGTTAAACATTGCTAAATATACCTTAAGTTATGTTAAAGGGACCGCAAGAGAGATTTTAAAGAGCTGTGTACCTCGGGTTGTAAATTCTTCCCAGATAAGTTGCTCTGCAACCAAGAAGCACCTCAGAGTAGTTTCCAGTGAGAGAAACGAATCACCCCTCGACACTCTCCAGGGGAAGGGAGTTTATTCCCAGGGAAATACCAGGAAGTTGGAAGACAAGTGTGCACCCTTCTGGAGCTCTGCCCCCTGCGCCAGGCAGGTGATTTGCTAAGAACTCGAATTTAAGAGATTAAAACCTTCGGGACATAGCTGTTTTTGTTCCTGCTGCTGGTTACTCATGTTTGTGGTGCTGCAGAACACAAGGGCCACACATCCCCTCTTTGTTCCAGCCCTCCCAGGAGCCAAAAGCAGAGTGGAAAAAAAAAAAAATAAAGTCGACCTGCCCTGAGTAATGCGAGTGCCCCGCGCTGATAACCAGGCCTGGAACGACTCAATCTCAGAGTAACAGATGAATAAAGCAAATGAACTATTTCCACCCAGAAAAACCTTAATTGTGCTCATTCAGAACCATCCCCACGCCCTCCACAAATCAAGTTTAAATGCTCCAAGATGACATAACTGGCAGAACAATCACAGGAGTGCGAGCAGGCGCCTCTGTCTCAGCTCCAGATCCGCTACTGACTCTCCCACATCCACACTTTGTCCCAGCTGGGATGAGGGATCCTTGTGAAATAGTTCATTTAAGGATTTTTGGGGGTTTCGACTGTGATAAATGGGAATTATGTACTGTCAGTTTATGTAATTGTTACACAACTCTACAGGCTTCCAAAAAATATTCACAGGAGCACTAATTACATTATTTAAAAATCTTGAATAACCGGACGAGATTTAATAGATGGGTCAGCAGATACTTCACAAGCACAGCTCCAAAAGGCTACAGAATCAAACCGTCAAAGAGACAGATTTCAGCCCCACTCCTTTATCCAGAAACAAGCAACGCTGGACAGAAGGCCAGTTCCTAACCTGACCACCAGCAGCGCCACAATAAACCACGAGCAGGTATCACTCCTTTTCAAGGCCTCGCAATCACCCTGGTCACTGCTGCCACCGAATCACCCCCCTCAGCTTTTGGAGCATAAAAGGTTTTATCCTCTGGAGATTACCTGGAGTTGCCATAGAAGTGTAACATTTATTACTGTGGCCTAAAGACAGAATGCTTTAAGTTATTTATAGGTGCTAAAGCCACCACAAGTGCCCTGCCCCAACGCCAAGGCTGGAACGTTTGTTTAGGGCTCGAGTCGAAAGACCAAAATTCTACACAGAGGGTTGTAAATCCTATTACTGGTGTGAGTAAGAGTGCTCAAGTGTTTACTTGTAATACCTTGACTAAACATCACAGCCTGCACTAATTCCACTTTGCTCTTAAAGATGCAAAACAACAGAGCAAACAAATGACATCTGACGCAAGAAACGAAGTTTTCCTGCTTTTTGGGGGCTTAATCTGGTGTCAAAGTGCCAGAACTCACCCCACGAGTCAGAAAGCATCTCTGGTTTAAGTCCTTGATGTGGATTATTGCTTGTCAAGCCGTTATCAAACTGGAATGGAGCTGAGGGGCTGGTAATTATTGATTGGCTATAGGAAAACAACAGCTGCATCTTCTAGAGGAAGCAGCACACGTATTTCCCTACCCAAAATCCGGGAAATTCAAAGTCTGTGGCTTAGCACAGAATCCCTTTTGCCCCACTGAACACACAGTGATGCCAAGCTTTGCTGAAAATAGGACATCTCTGGTGAGCTCCCTTCCACCTCAGCACAAGGTGCAGACAGAAAGGACCAACAGGTCCCTCCCTGAAACAGGTTGACCCCAAAAGCACACGGATGTCTTTTTGTTTTCTAGACACAAGCCCAGCTCGATAAGAACACACTCACAGTCACTATTTTTTGTTCCCAGTACAAAAAGCATCCTGTCCACGCAGCACTGTGGGTGAGCTGGTTGTTCTTCTCCCCATTAAGGTGCAGAGCAGTTGCCCTCTAATTTTCTGGAAAATGCCTTCCCCGTGCTTTGCAGCCACAGCAAACCTCCCCAGGGACATTTCCAGCCTGAGACAGGCAGGTGAACGCTCACCCCCCATCCCATCCACCTTCCTGCCCTCCCTCCCTCCCAGGCAGCCCGGAGTGACCTGGTGATTCCCCGGTTCAGGGTGTTAAAAGTTATCCAAAATAAAGATACATAGTTAATTCTGTGTTCAAAGCCTCGCCCTGTGGGTTTTTTCACCCTCCTTCCTACAGGAACAACCAGGATGCGAACGAGGGGGTTGTGTATTTTTTTAGGACCTGGAACCTGCCAGATCCCTGTTGTTCCTCCAGACATGCCCTCGGTGGTGAGGGGAGGGGGGTGCCGGATTTCCCACCGCCAGGTGTATCCAGCGCTCCAGGAAGTCCCTGAGCAATCCCCCTGCGCGGCAAACAATATTAAAAACACCTCCACGGGACTACGACCTGCAAACCAGCCACCAGCGCCAGAGGAAGCCTCCGAGGGCTGGTTATCCCTGGATCCGAGCGGAGATCCCAGGGCTGCTGTTCAACGCTCCTCTCCTCAGCAGCAACGCTGGCTTAAAAAGCCACTGCTCCCCTCCCCCCGAGTGTTATTTTTAACCTGGATGATTTCAGTGATCCCATTTACAGCCCCACAGCTGTAACAGGACTGAGGAGCAGCACCTTGGGGTGCGAAGACAGGAATAGGTGGCCGGGATTAAGGCGGAAGAGGTCGGGAATTTCTCGGGCTGGCATTTTCAAACCGAGCCCCGCAAAGGCTGGAAACCAAACCCTGGGCTAGAACCAGATCTACGAGGAGATTTACGTTTTCAATATTTCTGTCACATGACACAAACTTACTCATCTCTGCTCGGGTTCCTCCAGGTCCCCAAAGTCACAAGATTCCCCATCATTCCCTGCCTTTCCCCCTTCCACAGACGCTCCCCAGGGAGCCGCTCGCTCTCCTCTCTACCTGTGCTTCACATTCGGCAGGTTTATTGCCTTACTGTGTTTATTACCTCATTTTAAAAAAAAAGGTTTAACCGCCCCCTCGGACCACGATTTAAATCTGCTCCCAATCTCAGGTTTAAAAATCTCCCTCAAACGTTTTTAAGCTCTCTGTGCAACCCCCTCGTTTTCAAGGAAAAGAAAAAACAACCCAGTTATCCCTTACAGTTCTGCACCCGTTTCAGATCACAAGGAAAGACAGGAAGGCAAATTTGGGTGCCAGAGCAGCCTGAGAATGACTGGGAGACTTCAAGGATTTCATCAAACTGACGAAACGAATTTCTGGCTTTGAAGCACGAGCACACAGGGAAGGTCTCTGCCTTTCAGAAAAGGCTGAAAGCTCGGTGTTTTAGGTCTGCAACCCCCCCTTCCCGGCGCTACCCCAGCCTCTCCACCACACCGAGGCCTACCCTTACCGTGCCACACCGGGCACTTCTCCTTTCACCGCATAAATTAGGCTTTTTCCAGCAAAATCCCGAGCCATCCGAACGCCTGGATGGAGGGCTGCCGGGGGGCCCGAGCACGGCAGCGAGGTGGGCAGGCGGGGGTGCTCCCCATGGGTTTGGGGGGTGCTCCCCATGGATCGGGAGGGGGGATCCCGGCGTTCCCAGCCGCTCCAGGGCTATCCCACATCCCGGGAGGAGCCGCCCGGGGGGACCCGCGGGGGTCGCAGCGGGGCTGGGCGGGCCCCCCCCCCCCCCACCACGGGTTTGGGTGGGGGGCTCGGGAGG
>JAWMRA010000076.1:238302-254208 GCA_035584735.1 Pseudotriccus pelzelni | reverse complement strand
GTTCACCCCCTTAATGGGGGTCCCGGTGCTCACCCCCTTAATGGGGGTCCCGGTGCTCTCCCCCTTAATGGGGGTCCCGGTGTTCACCCCGTTAATGGGGGTCCCGGTGCTCTCCCTGTTAATGGGGGGTCCCGGTGCTCATGGATCCGAGGGGATGGCCCGGTGCTCACAGCTTTCCCTGCACCCCACTTTTGGGGTGGCAGCCACAGCCCAGCCCTGCTCCCGATTTGGCATCAAGGAACTCATGCTCTGGGTCCATGTGGCATTAAACGGGGATCTGATTAATCTCGGCCTCCCAAAATCCATGGCTTTGGGGGGTGCCACAAGCTTCCCTGTTTGAAGGAGGAAGCGCAGCTGGCAGAGGCTGGAAATCATTCCTTGCCTTCCACCACTGGAAACTGGGATTGATCCTTTTTTTTTTTTTATTCTTCCTCCCCCTCCCCCCCCCCAAAAAAAAAATTCTATTTTTCCTGGAAGTGGTAAGATAAGTTAGTGCCAAGGCAGGGAGGGAGGGGGAGCAGGGATTGCAGAGGGATTCCAGGCGGGAAGCAGCAATTCCAGGGGGGGAGCAGGGATTCACCGAGACCTGGAGGAGCCAGCGGCACGAACTGGGGCAGGGAGAAAGTACAGACAGCTCTTACAAAAACCAACCGCTGGCGAGCCCGGGTTCATCTGGGGCTGCTGCGGGGCCCGCATTGTGCTGCAGAGCCCCGGGGAGGGAAAGGGAGACAAGGAAACAGCTGGAAACAGCTGGAGCGGCGCGGGGGGTTGGGGCAGCTGCCGCTCTCCTCCATCCCCACACCCCCCAGCGCCTCGGCGGGACACACGGACACGGGCAGGCCGAGGGATGGGGGGCCTGTGAGGGGACACCGGTGCTGGGACCCGGCCCGGGGGGTGTTTCCTGGCTGGTTTGGGAAGTGAGCTCCCAGCTGGATGCTGGAGGGAAAGTCCTGTCTGCCCCCCCCCAGTCAGCGAGGGAAGGGCTGGAGCGGTGATCCCACGGTTCATCGAGGCGGTTCCGTGAGGTGTTTGCAGCCAGGATGGGTGGGATAAGACTCAGCCCGGCCGTGCCACGCTGAGGACACCCCGAGGCCACCATGGATGGCCGGAGGGATGAAGCCCAGCCGTGCCACGAGGGACTTTGCCAGCCCCAAAATCCCCTCTGTTCGCTGCCCTGGCACAGCTCATGGCCACAGGCAGAGCCACGCTGAGGTCAGGGGCAGGATAAACCTATTCCTGGAGCAGAGCTGCTTGGCACCGCGGGAGGGAAGCGCAGGGGATTGTCTCCTCTGAGCTTTAATTCCCATCCCCGCTGGCCACAGGGTCACTGGGTGCCCTCCTAGCACGTGAGGGGGCTCAGTGGCCCGGTGGCCACAGGCCTTGTGCTCAGCAAAGGGCCCCGGGCACTTTTTGTGTGGCTGCTGGAGGTACTGCCAGATGACAGATGCTGCTGTCAGCAAGAATCCAGAGAGAAAGAGGGAAGAAAGACTGAGCCTCCACGGAAAGAGCCAGGGGGAAGACGCCTCCTCCACTGTGTCCCGATCAAACCGGGTCCTCCTGCAGCACCAGACTGGGCAGGGCCTGGGGACAAACAGCAGCTGTAATTACCCCACAGCCACCGACCTCTGTCAGTGCTCCCTTCTAACCGGGGCAAAAGAGGGGAAGAAAGCAAAAAGAAAAATTCCCTAGGGAGGCTTTTCTTTTCTTCTCTTTTCTTCTCTCTTTTGCCGGAGTTTTGGCTGTCCCTGCCCGGAGCGGGAGCAGCCGGAGGGCACTGGCTAATCCTGCCTCGCAGGTCTGGGCCGGCGGGCTTAGGGCTGGAATCTCTGGTATTCGGGAGCACCGGGGACAACAGCTTGCTCCTCGAGGTGTTCGCGGGGTGTTGGGAGGCGTTTTGCCTGGATTCTCCCTCTCCCCGCGTGGCCCTGTGTGCGTGCGGCTCTTCCCGTCACCTCCTGCCTCGCCAGGTACCCGGGACGAGTTGCACAAGGATGGATGGATAGAGGTAAATGTGGCCAAGCCCCTGCCTGGAGGTGGCAGGGACAGCTCAGAGCCCTGATCCCAGCTCTGATCCCGCTCTCCCAGGGGACAAATCCCTCGCAGAGTGGTGGTTGTGCCAGGGGAAGGTCACACGTGGGCTGGGGGCACCATCAAGTGGCATCTCCAGAGGGTGAGCTCCATCCCAAACTGCAGGCGGGGATTCTCCCAGACCGTGCTCCCCAGCAGTCCCCCACGGATAGGACGCGGCTCTGGGGGGGTTCCAGAGCCCTGAAACGCTGCCCACGGAGGTGGAACCAGCTGGGATGGCACCACAGGGCAGCTCTGCAGCCGGGAGAGCCGGACGGGATGGGAAAAATCCAGCCCCACGAGTCCCGAGCCGTGGGAAAGCGCCAAGGCCGTGGGGCATCAGCGACTCAGCCCCGTCTGCTCCAGGACTGGCCCCACAGCCCCAGGGCTTCATCCCTGTTATCCAGAGGGTAAACCAGGCCCAGCATCCCCCCTCGCCTGCTTTTGACCCTCCATGAGCATCACTCCCAATTTTGGGATGCAGCTGCAATCCCCGCTGCCCCCCACGGGTGCCCGGCCCCCTCCCTCGCCCCCCGGCTCGGCCCCGCACGGCCGCTCCCGGCTCATCCCGCTCCCGCCGGCACAGATAACAGCGTGGGCCGGGATCAACGGTCTCGGGCACAGCGGAGCCGTCACTACACATTAACCAGCTGTCCGATGGAGCAACGCGGCCTCGGAGCCAAGATCAACAGTCCCCAAAGCAAACTGGGAGCGGGGCCAGGCGGAGCCAGCGCGGCCGGAGCCTCCCGACGAGCCCCCCAGGGCCCCCCCCACCCCGGGCTTCACACCCCCGTGCTGGGATCGCCCGTGGCTCTGCGAGGATGGGCCGTGGGTGGGTGATGAGCATCCCCAGGGTGTCCCTGCGGCTGCCAGAGATGGAATTTCGAGGGGAGAGGGTGTGGGATAAGTCGGTTTGTGTTAGGGTGTGGGTGCTGTGCCCACGGGGACATTTGGAGGGTCCCCTGCCCCCTGAGACCCTCTCCAGCAGCAGCATCCTGGGAATGCCGAATCCCAGTGACCTGGGCTGTCCCAGGGTCATTTGGATGGACCCCTGCCCCTGAGCCCCCCTCCCCTGGCAGCATCCCGGGGGTGCTACATGCTGGGCTGCCCCGGGGAGGTTCGGAGGGATCCTTCCCCCTGAGCATCCCCCACCTCGCAACAGCCCCCCAGAAACGCTGCAGCGGGGGGGGGGCTCTGCGGGCCTGGGGGGACTCTGCGTGTCTGGGGCGGTGGGGGGGCTCTGGAGGTCTTGGGAGGGGCTCTGCCGATCTGGGGGAAGTCCTGCGTGTCCTGGGAGGGTCGCTACACCCGCAGCACCCCCCGTCATGGGGCAGGGTGGGGGTCCCGAGGTGGGATCACCCCCTTTTTCGGTCTCCAGCCCCCCCCCCCCCCACGGCGCCCCGCACGGGGGGGGGGGGCCGGGGGGGGGGCCCGCGGTGGGATCACCCCCTTTTGCGGGCCCCCGCCCCCCCCCCCCCCCGCACTGCGCCACGCACGGGGGGGACGGGTCACCCCCCCACCCTCCCCGGCAGTGGGGGCGGAGCTTCCCTTGGCCCCGCCCCCTCGGGAAAAAGCTCCGCAGCCGATGGAATTTTCCACTCGCGGCCTCGCGCGCGCTCCCGCGCGCTCGCGCCGGCCACTCCCCCCCCGGCCACGCCCACAAAAAGGCGGGCACAAAAACCACGCCCACCCCCCAGCGGGTCCGACTCCTCCACCTTCCCGGCAGCCCCCGCGCGCCGGGACAAGATGGCGGCCGCCATGGCGGCGGGGATGGGCCTGAGGGCCCCGCGGCTCCTCGGGCAGGTCGGGCTCGAGGGGAGCGCGGCGAGGGGCTGGGCGGGCTTCAGGAGACCGTCGGGGACGCGGGATGAGGGATATGGGGCGCTCAGGGGCGAGGGAGCGCGCGGAGGGACGTGGGACGCCTGGTGTGTGTTCGAGCCTGGGAGGTGTGAGGAGAAGTAACTCAAGGTGTTGGAGCTGTTTTTGTCACTCCAGGCCTTGTTGTTTCCCTTCCTTAGGCTGCAGGGTCCCTGCTGCGCCCCGGAGCGGCTCCGTCCTGCCTCGTTGTCCCGGTGAGAACGAGGAAGAAGAAGAGTTTTGCGGTCCCCGAGTGGGCCCGGGAACTGACCCCCGAGGAGAAGGAGCGGCGGCTCAAGTCCTCGGCGCCGATATTTCCAGATGAACACATAGAACGGACCTTCTACTTGGCTTCCACAGGTGGGGCAGCTGCTCTGGGGCCAAAAAGTGTGAATTGGCATATGAATCATCCAGTTCCACGCAGGGACACCTTCCACCAGCCCAGGTTGCTCCAAGCCCCGTCCAACCTGGCCTTGGACACTTGCAGGGATCCAGGGGCAGCCACAGCTTCTCTGGGCAACCTGTCCCAGGGCCTCCCCACCCTCCCAGGGAAGAATTCCTTCCCAATGTTCCCTCTGGCAGTTTGAAGCCATTCCCCCTTGTCCTGTCACTCCAAGCCCTTGTAAACAGTCATATGTTCCTTGTAGCCCCTTCAGGTCCTGGAAGACCACAGTCAGGTCACCCCAAAGCTTTTCTTCCCGAGGCTGAACAATTCCAGTTTTCCCAGCCTTTCCTCCCAGCAGAGCTGCTCCATCCCTCTGTCCATCTTGGTGCCTCCTCTGGGCTCGCTCCAGCAGCTCCATGTCCCTGCTGTGCTGTTCCCCGGGGCTGGATGCAGTGATCCAGGTGGGATCTCACCTGGGCAAGAGCAGATTTTGGGGGGGGGGACACCCAGGGCCATCCCGTTCCTGGGCTGTGTGGCAGAGCAGGCAGCAGCTCCCGTTTCCACCTCGCACACACCGTCACCTGCTGCTTTGGTTCCTTCATCCTGCTGGCTCTGAGCCCCCTCCCGACCTTTTCTCCCTCTCCCAGGTGACATCATAGATCCGTACGTGCCTCCCGAAGGCGATGCCCGCCTGTCCACGCTGTCCAAGGAGGGGCTGAAGCAGAAGATGGATAAGCTGAAGCAGACAGCAGCCTCCCAGCTGGCGTGAGTGCCTCCTCCTTCGTTAATTAGCCTAATTCTGGCCTGCAGGAGCTCTGCTGGGTCTGTTCTGTGGCAGAACTGGTGTCTTTTGTCTGTCTCTGTGAGATATTGGGAGGGGGGGAGGTTGAGAGACTGCTATCACCCAGAACACCTGGCACAGCTCCAACCTGTTCATCTCCTTCCTTTTCCCGTCCTTTCAGCCTGCGGAAGATCAAAGATCACGACCCGGATTTCAGCACTAAAACCTTCCCAGAGAAGGCTCAGGAGATATTTATCGAGGCTCACAATTCCCTGGCAAAGTAAGACCCTTCCCTGACCGACGTGGGCTCTGTAGGGCCTGCCTCTCTTTGCTGGGGTGCTCTGGTTTCCATGGAATCGTGGAAAGATGGAGTGGTTTGGGTTGGGAGGGACCTTAAAGCTTATCCAGTTCTACGTCCCTTAAGACTGGAAAGACAAGGAGGGATTCCGTTCCTCCTCCAGATCATTCCATGAAATGACACTCCACTGCCTGGCTCTGCTTTCCAGTAGCAGGTTTCAACCCTGCCTCTCTCTTGGTTCCAGCTCCAAACATCAATAAAACGTTTAGGTCAGGACTGGCTCCCCCAGTTCTTGTGCCCTTTCTCTGCAGTTGTATCAGCTCAGCTCACGCTCCTGTCCTCGTTCCACTTCGTTTTCCACAGCTGAGGATTTGGCTTTTCCTGTTTTCCCAGGAGCCTGTGTGTCTCCTGGACAGGCGGGAATTTGGGGGGAAGCCTCTTGGTTGTGCTCCAGTAAGGGGGTGTGTTTCCTTTGCAGTTTCAACAAGCAGAAGCTTCACTCGCTGGTGACCGAGCGCTGCTACCCCGTAAGTGTCTGCCAAATAGTGTGGGATCGTGGAATATCCTCAGTGGGAAGGGACCCCCAGGGATCAAAGTCCAACCCCTGGCCCTGCCCAGGACATCCCAGCAATCCCTCCCTGTCCCTCAGAGTGTTGTCCAAACCCTCCTGGAGCTCTGGCAGCCTCGGGGCTGTGACCGAACCCTGGGGAGCCTGGTCAGTGCCAACCACCCTTTTCCCAAAATCCAGTCTAAACTTCCCCTAGCACAGCTCCAGCCATTCCCTGAGTCCTGTCACTGATCACAGAGAACAGAGATCAGTGCCTTGATCTCTTCCATGGCTTTTAAAGCTCTCTAAACCTGATGATGCCTCATTTCTTCTGGATGCAGCAAAGAGCTGGGAGGGAAATAATGGCAGCTGACGACTAAACAGCCTGTTGGATGCAGCACTTTGCCCGTGTTCTGAGTCGAGCTGGTGCTTGTTTATACCCCTTGTAGGAAATGGTCCGTGGGAACAGGTACAAGACCATCAGGTGGAGCTTTGTGGAGTCCCTGGAGCCCCCCAGGGTGGTCCACGTGCGCTGTGACAGCCTCGTGAACAGGGGCAACCTGTACGGGCAGGTGACAGTGAGGATGCACACACGGCAGGTACCGCCCTGAGCCCCCGCCTTCCTGGGAATCAGGGCATGGGGCGGGCTGGGAGGACCTTGGGGATCGTCCAGTGCCACCCAGGAACACCTTCCTCTAGCCCAGCTTGCTCCAACCTGCCCTTGGACACTGCCAGGGCTGGGGCAGCCACAGCTTCTCTGGGAGTTCAATCCCAGCACCTCCCCACCTTCCCAGGGAAGGATCCCTTCCCAACATCCAATACAAATCTCCCCTTTTTAGTTTAGAGCCATTGCCCCTTGTCCTGTCACTCCAGGCCCTTGTGAATAGCCTCTCTCCACCTTTCCTGTGGCTGCTGCAGGTCCTGGAAAGCCACAATGAGGTCACTGCAGAGCTGGTGACCATCTCATCTCCAGGCTGGACAATCCCAATTCCCTCAGCCTTTCCATGCGGGAAAGGTGCTCCATCCCTCCAATCACTGGATGGTCCCAGCCCAGCACAGAGAATCCCACACTGGGTTGGCAGGACCTTAAAGCCCGTGCAGTGCCACCCCCCTGCCACGGGCAGGGACACCTTCCCCTGGCCCAGGTTGCTCCAAGCCCCATTTTTTTTGGCCGTTTTTGCAGATTTTGGCCATCTACGACCGCTTTGGGCGGCTCATGTACGGCGGGGAGGAGGTGCCCAGGGATGTCCTGGAGTATGTGGTGTTTGAGAGGTACCTGGTGAACCCCTACGGCTCGTGGAGGATGCACGGGAAGATCGTTCCCGAGTGGGCTCCTCCCAAGGATCCCATCATCAAGGTAATCCCACTGGGAAGAGGCGCCGGCGTGGCTGGGAAATGATCCCCGGTGGAACAGGGAGAAGGACGAGGCTGAGCTCCCTGGAAGGGGAGGGTGGTGGGTTGATCCACGAGCAGAGCTGTCTGATGGTCGTGGGGGTGTCACCTGGAGCTCACCTGGAATAGGAGCCTGAGGGCAGGTGGGGGATAATTCAGGGGGTTGTTTCTCCCTGACCTGGCCAAGTGCTGCACAGGCTCTCCCTGTGGTTCTAAAAACAGATCCTGGAGAGGAAGGAGGTGAGGATTGCAGTGTGCTGCAAGGCCTGTCATCCCACCCCATTCCCCCTCTGTGTTTTCCCTGGGCTGCCTCCATCCAGTCCTTTCTTTCCAGAACCTTCTGCTCCCCTTCCTTCCCCTCTGCAACGTGGAGAATCCCCGGTGCAGCAGTTCAGGGCTGCTCTGTCTCCTGCTGATTCTGTTCCTTGCTCCTGCAGACGGTGATGATTCCTGGCCCAACCCTGGACCCCTCACAGGAGTATGAAGAAGTGAAGTAGGACGTTCTGGAAGCTGCACAGGGACAGCAGTGCCAACAGCCTGGGAGGGAGGGAGGGAGGACTGGGAATGTCTGTGGAGGCAGCGGGTCGGATGTGGCTGTGCCTGCCCTGGGAGCAGCCAAGGAACAAAGGGGCTTCAGAAATGGACTCCAGTCACCCCAAATTTGTCCTTAAAGGAGCGAGAGGGGCTTGGGAGAGGGATCGGAGTGAGCCCTGAGAAAGGCTTTACTCTGCCCAAGGACTTTGTGTGCTGCAGCTTCACCCTCCCTGTGTTTGTCCTCAGGACCATTCTCTGTCCTGGACTTCCATTGTGAGAGCCCTTGGCTCTTGGAGAGGCCCTGGAAGTGTGTCCAGACGTGGGACATTTGTCACTTCCATGGGAAGTGTCACAGACCTGCCGGTCATTCATTAAAAGCTCCACCAGTAGCCGTTGGCACATTGTTTTCCCATTCCCCCTCCCTTTCCCTACTGAATCCCAACCTCCTTTCTTTCAAAACCAAAAAACAGGGAAAAGCAGCAGGAACCCTTTAAATCCAGTTCTTTGGGGAGGGGTTACTGGGACTGGACTCCTGCTGAGTGGGAGTTTCCCCGAGGGGCTGCAGCACAGCCCTGACCATTCCATTTGATTTCATTTTTGGCTCCTCGCAGGGCGGCCTTTCCCCGGGCTGGGGGGTTTGGTGTCCGTGACAGAGCTCGCGACTCCTGTGCTGTCAGTGGGGGACTGGCACCATCCTGTGGACACAGTGACATTTGCATCAGGCCCTGGTTTTGCAGGATGGCTTGGGAAAACATCCCCAGGGGTTGCCTTTCTCCAGGGCTGGGAATAAACCTCGTCCCCGCTCTGCTCTGCTCAGCCAAGTCCCTCACAGAGCCAACTACTCGCTGGTCACCCGGTAGCAAAGCGTTTTCTTCTTCAGCCCTGTCTTGCTTTTTAACTCAGCCATTTCCAGAGCACATTTATTTCATCCCTGAGAGTCCAGGGCATTTTTATTCCTGCCTTGAAAGAGATTTTGCAGAGCTGTTAAAAAAAAAAAAAAAAAGAGTTGTGGCTCGTTCTGCTTGCGGCGTTTTCGGCCTTTTTTTGTGAATGATGTTCTTTTGGAAGGGCAAGAACATCATCTCTCTGCTGTGTTGGGAGAGGAGCCAGCGATGGAATCCCTTTCATGTCTTTTGGAAGCCAGAGGGGTGTCACAATCTGTCTGTTCCTGAAAGAACTTTCTAAATGGAGCCTCTGCCTCCGCCTCGCTCGGGAGCTGAGGAGGCACCCGGGGCTCTGGAGTGTGGGAGCTGAGCCAGGAGCAAAAATAACTCCGTGTGAGCTGCTGGCTGTGTGAGCTGGGACAGGTGGGGGTGTGACTCCTCAACCCAGACCTGCTCAAGGGTGAGAGAACTGGGGTTGTCCAGCCTGGAAAAGGGAAACTTCGGAGTGAGATAATTGAGACCCGAAGGAGCTCCAGGGAAGGTGGAGAGAGAGTGTTCACAAGGGCCAGGACAAGGGGATGGCTTCACACCCAGGGGGTTAGATGGGATATTGGGAAGGAATTCTTCCCTGGGAGGGGCCGGGATGGATTTCCCAGATAAGCTGTGGCTGCCCCCGGATCCCTGGAAGTGTCCAAGGCCAGGTTGGAGGTAGTGGAAGGTGTTCCTGTCCATGGCAGGGGGTGGAAGGAGATGGTCTTCAAGACCCCACCCAAACCATTCTGGGATTCTGTGAGGTTCTCCAGCTCCGGCTCTTAATGAAAAGGGTTGTTTTTTGTGGAATGTCTGGCTTTTTGGGGAGAGTGGCCTTTCCGTGGCCTTTCCATGGCCTTTCCTTCCAGTCGAGCAGCGATTGGCGCCCCATCTCCCTCTGCAGCTATTCCTCCATTCCTGGGTTCCCTCCACAGCCCCATCCTGGGGGATCCCTCAGCTCTTCCCCACCCCCACAGACGAGCCTCTCAGTGCACACCCTGTCACAACACCCTTTATTTGCTCTATTTACACGTCCTTAATGTTGGTGTCGGACCAGCACAAACCTCACGCTGAGCACGGGGGCTCTGGGGGTGGGATCAGCCCCCAGCCCCAGCCTTTCCCTCCCTGAAAGCCACGTCTGCACTGGGATTTATGGATGGAGCTACTGGTGGTCCCACGGGCACACGTCGGGCTGGGTTTCCCTCTCGCCCCCCTCTCCACCCCGTGGGGTCCCCCTGGCTCTGCCCTGGCCCTGGTGGGTCGGGGTGGGATCCACGCTCTCCTCCTCCCAGGGACACACCTCGGAGGTTTTCCTCGTGTCTGTGCTGGCCTTGGGAGCGGCTGATGGAGCCTCTTCTGCTTCCCAGGGACAAACCTCAGCCAGGCCAGTGCCAGGGCTGGAGCTGCTGCCCACCCCTGGGGGCTGGATGCCAGGCAGGAGCCGGCACAGGGGCTTGTGCTTGGCCTCCCCATCAGAGCTGCCCGTGGATTTTTGCAGCAGGGCTGTTGGAGACTCAACACTGGCTCCTGCCACCGGCTTTGGCTTTCCCATCCCGGGCTGGGATGTTCTGTCAGCTCCCTGTGGGTGCACCTCTGCTTTGGAGCTTTCCTTCTCTGACCCCGTGGGCTCTGCTGCTTCCCAGGGGCAGATTTCAGATTTCCTGCTCTCTGTGCAGTCAGATTTCTTGGATGGCTCCTTCTCCATCTCAGTTTTCAGGGAGGGATCCTCCGTGTCCGTGCTCTCCCAGGGACAGACGGACTCACGGTCTCCGCTCCCCTTCTCCACAGGTTTGGAGGCTTCTTTTGGCGGGACTCTGTCCTTCCCTGGAGCTGTTCCCTTCTCCTCCTGAGGTTCAGCCCCTTCCCAGGGACAGATTTCTGCTTTGTCACTGGATTTGGGCTCTTGATCCTCCCAAGGACAGATCTCTGCCTTCAGGCTTTCCTTGCTCTGGGATTTCTTTGAAGGCTCTGTGCTCCCTGCACGGGGTTTGGCTGGAGGCTGCTCTGTGTCCAGGCTCTCCCAGGGACAGATTTCAGCTCTGTCACTGGATTTGACCTCCTGAGCCTCCCAAGGACAGATCTCTGCTTTCAGACTCTCTGTGCTCTGGGATTTCTTTGAAGGTGATTTGGGCAGTGCTGTGCTCCCTGCATGGGGTTTGGCGGGGGTTTCCTCCGTGTCCGTGCTCTCCCAGGGACAGATGGACTCACGGTCTCTGCTCCCCTTCTCCACAGGTTTGGACGTGGCCACTTCTTTTGGTGGGACTCTGTCCTTCCCTGGAGCTGTTCCCTTCTCCTTCTGAGGTTCAGCCCCTTCCCAGGGACAGATTTCTGCTTTGTCACTGGATTTGACCTCCTGATCCTCCCACGGACAAATCTCTGCCTTCAGGCTCTCCGTGCTCTGAGATTTCCCTGAAGGTGACTTGGGCAGCTCTGTGCCCACGACATGGGGTGTTCCCGAGGGTTCCTGTGTGCCCAGGCTCTCCCAAGGACACACAGCCTCCCTCTCAGTGCTGCCCTTCCCTGGGGATCTGTCCGGGCTGGCCAGCGCTGCCTGGCGTGTGATGCGCTTGTCCCCCCTGGAGCCCTCCTGGGAAACCTGCTTGGCCTTTGGCTGCTGGCAGGGAGGTTCAGCCCCTTCCCAGGGACAGATTTCTGCTCTGTCACTGGATTTGACCTCCTGATCCTCCCAAGGACAGATCTCTGCCTTCAGGCTCTCCTTGCTCTGAGATTTCTTTGAAGGCTCTGTGCTCCCAGGGTGGGGTCTTGCTGGGGGCTGCTCCGTGTCCAGGCTCTCCCAGGGACAGACGGACTCACGGTCTCTCTTTGCTTTCTCCTCCTTTCCAGACGTACCAATTCCAGTTTCTTTCAGGAGACCTTGACTTGCAGAAGGGCTTTTGGTCACAGTGGATGGTCTGGGTTTGTCTTTACCTGGTGGAGGTTCAGCCCCTTCCCAGGGACAGATTTCTGCTTTGTCACTGGATTTGGGCTCCTGAGCCTCCCAAGGACAGATCTCTGCCTTCAGGCTCTCCGTGCTCTGGGGTTTCCCCGGAGGTGATTTGGGCAGTGCTGTGCTCCTGGCAGGAGGTTGTTCTGGGGGCTTCTCGTTGCCCGGGCTCTCCCATGGACAGATCTCCTCCTTTATGCTCTCCATACTCAGGGATTTCTTGGACTCGGCTTTTTCCAGGCTTTTCCTGACGAGCTCTGCGAAGATCCCGGTGTCCCCACGCTGTGCCTGACGCCCACCCATCTCTGCCAGCTTCGCTTTGCTATCTTCCACTCCTGGTTTGCCTCCCCTTTTGGAGGTGTCCTGCCTCAATCCTTCCTTCCCTGCTGGAGCTGCAGCCTCTTCCCAGGGGCAGATTTCTGTTTTCGGACGTGGCTCATCCTCCACTTCCCACGGACAGATGGTGATTTTTTTGCCGTCCACAGATCCAGCTTGCCGGGATGAGGGTTTGGGGGCAGCTGGGAGCCCCATCCCAGGCTGCTCCACATCTTTTCTGGATTTGGGGGATCCCTGCTGCCCGCTCCCTTTGTCTGCAGCCAGAGCTGTCTCTCCCACTCCCCCCGGGGCTGCTGCCTGTGGGGAACCCCCACTTTTCCCTTGGGAAATGTCACCATCGTCTGACTTTGCTGCCTTGGACGAGGCCGTTCCCCTTTCCCAAGGGCAAACTTGAGCATCCTCATCAGCTCCCACCGCCTCCCAGGGACACACCGAAACCCGGGAGCTCCTCCAGGGCGCCTCCGGAGTCTCAGAGCTCCTGGAAGCAGCTCTGGGGGGAGGCTCCCCGGTGCTGGCCCTGCCCCAGAGCCCCCTGGCTGCTCCCAGGCTGCTCCCACCCTCCTGCGCTCTGGGCACATCCAGGGATGTTGGTCTGATGCTCCTCCTCTCCCTTTCCTGCCCCTCCCGCTCCGGCTGAGCCCCCTCCCTATCCCAGGGGCAGATTTCTGCTCTGACAGTCCTTCCCTGTTCCCGGGTCTCCCACGGACACACCTCGGCCCTCCTGCCCTCCACTTGCTCTGGAGCTGCTCCTGGCAGCTCTGAGCTTTTGGCCGGTGGTTTTCCCATTCCTGGCTCTTCCCAGGGGTGCTGGAGATCCCCCTCACTGCCGTCCTTCCCGGGGGCTCTGCCCTCACTCCGCTCCTCGGGGCAGGTTCCTGTTGCAGCCTGGCTGCTCCCCTTTTCCAGCGCCTCGGCCGGGCTCTCCTCGCCCAGCGGGAACCCGCCGTCCTCCCGGGAAGCAACGGCCTCTTGGCGCAGCAGGGCTGCCCTTCCTGCTGGGATTCCAAGGGATCCTGGGGGAAAAACCTCAGCCCCCGGCTTCTCCCTGGCCCCTCTCTGCACACTGGGGGTGGAGGGCTGGGGGCTGCTTGGGGGGGGCTTTGCAGGCGGCTGCTCCTTCTCCGTGTGGTCCTGGGGCTGGATGGGCCCGCTGGTCCCCTGGAGACCTTTGGCTGTTCCTTCCTCCAGTGTGACTGCAGGAGCATCCTTCCCTTGATCCACCGCAGGAATGTCCTTCCCTGGATCCACCGCAGGAACATCCTTCCCTTGATCCACCGCAGGAATGTCCTTCCCTGGATCCACCACAGGAACGTCCTTCCCTGGATCTGCCGCAGGAACGTCCTTCCCTGGATCCGCCGCAGGAACGTCCTTCCCTGGATCCACCCCAGGAACGTCCTTCCCTGGATCCACCCCAGGAACATCCTTCCCTTGATCCACCGCAGGAACATCCTTCCCTGGATCCACCCCAGGAACGTCCTTCCCTCGATCCACCCCAGGAGTGCCGTCCCCTTCCTGGGGATCCACCTGTGTTTTCCCACTGGGTTGCTCTGCCACTTCGTCCCCACCGGCTGTCCCTGGTGCCAGACTGTCCCAGTGTCCTTCTGTCCCGCTGTCCCCCCAGCCCGTGGCGTCCCCGGGGGTGGCAGCGTTGTTGTTGTGCTGGCAGGGGACCGTGTACCCCCGGCTGAGGGGCTCAGGCCCCCGCCTGCCCCCCTCGGGGCTTTTGGCAGCGGGGTCCGGGCCGATCCCCCCGAGGGACGCGGCCAAAGCCCCTGCCAGGCCGGACTTCTCCCTCCTGCTGCTGCCCCTCTTCCTGAAGCTCCCCTCGCTCTCCCTCTTCCCCCTGAGGCTGCTCTTCCCCCTGGAGCGGTTCAGGGCTTTGATGGCGAGGCCCAGAGACCGGAAGGTTCTGGCGGGGGCCGGCCTGGGGTCGGGGTCGGTGGTCTCCGTGTCCCCGGGGCTCCCCGACTCTGCTGCCTCGGCGGCTCTTTGTTTCCTGCTCAGGATCTCGTCCTGGATCAGCTCCCAGGGACAGACCTGTGCCGAGATGGGGGGGGGTGTCAGCAGGCCTCCCCTCCCGGCGTGTCCCGGCTCTCCCGCCGGTGCCGGGGGGTCCCGCGGTGGCTCCGCTGGCTCCAGGGGGTCCCCAGCTGGCACCGAGCGCCTCCCCAGGCTCTCGTAGCGGACGGGGGGCGCGGGGGGCGTTTTCCTCACGGCCACCCGCACCTTCCTGGGCGGGTGGGCGCCGTCGACGCTGACGCTCTTGACGGGCGCGTAGGTGACGTGTTTCTGCACCCTGGCGTCGCCCAGGGGGGACGTGTCCTCCTGGGAGCAGCTCTTGGCGGGGGCTTCGGCCCTCCCGGCGTCCCTGGTGGGTGCGCGGCCGGGGGGCTGCCTCGAGGCCGGGGCCGAGAGGTGCCTGCTGCTGTGCCACCCTTCCCGGGCGGCTCTGCCGGCCGCCAGCAGGGCCTCCTCCCGCGCCCCGGTGACGACGCTGTGCGACTTCTGCAGGGGGAGCGCCCGGGCCGGGATCCTCTGCCAGTGCCCCGAGAGGTTTTGGGCGCTGGCCGACTTGCACACCAGCGGGGCGGCGTCCAGGGAGTCGCTGTCGGATCGCTCCGAGGTCGCCCCCGCCGCCTCCGTCCCCGGCGAGGGCTCCTCGGTGGGGAGGACGCTGGGGGTGGGCGACCCTCGGGGGGGCCCCTCGGAGCTGCGGGCCTTGCGCAGGGCGGAGGAGCGGCGCCGGGACCCCTCGTCCCGCACCCTCAGGCCGGTGCCGCCGGCATCCCCCAGGCGCCGGGCGGAGGAGCCGCGCCGGGCCGGGATGCCGCCCCGGTCCCCGGCGCTGCTCCGGCGGGACGAGGCGTCGGGCAGGTCGGCCCCGCGGCGCAGGATGGAGCGGGCGAGGCTGCGGCGGGAGCTGCGCTTCCTGGGCAGGTGGGGGTTGTTGGCCGCCATCCCCCACGTCTTGTGCGCCTCCAGCTGCCGGTAGAGCTTCTTCAGCTCCTCCTGCGCCGGGCGCGGCAGAGAGAGGGGAGAGAGGAGGGCACGTAAAGTGGGGGCTGGAAAAAAAAAAAGGCCCCCCAAAAAGCGCCCAGGCCACCCGCACACCCCCCAAACCACCCCTGCGCTGCCCGGCCCCTCCAGCCCAGGTCACACAGAGGGTTTGCCCACCCGGGGAGGGACCCCCTGCACGCCCTTCTCCCCCCCATCCCCTCTGCGTTTGCATCAGGAAAAGATTGCGAAAGGCACCTCTTACTCTGCGCAACCAGCGTCAAAAGAAGGTCCTGAGTGTGCCACCCACCCGAATGTCATCGGGGTCGAGACTGTGCTCGCTCCAGGCGGACGCGATGCTGCTGTTCATGCAGGAGCCCGAGCGCCGCATGTCCAGCTCGTCCTCGTACACCTCGGCCGTGATCTCCTCCCGCAGCGGAGAGCCCGTGTGCAGGAACTGGGGGGGAAAGGGGGGCCAGGAGAGGGCACTCACTGAGGGGTCCCTGAGGTGCCAGGGGACCCCCAGCCCCAGCTCCCGGAGTCCCTGGGCTGAGCACTGGAGTCACGGAATTGCTAAGGTTGGAAAAGCCCTCTAAAATCGAGCCCAACCGTTAACCCACGTCACCACTAAACCGTGTGCCCAGGTGCCACACCTGTGGGTTTCTGAGCGCTTCCAGGGATGGTGATTCCACCACCTTCCTGGGCAGCCCATTCCAAGGCTTTACAACCCCTTCCATTAAGAAATTTTCCCCCAAATCCTAGCCAAACCTGCCCTGGTGCCACTTGAGGCCATTCCCTCTCCTCCTGTCCCTGTTCCCTGGGAGCAGAGCCCAACCCCCCCCCAGCTCCCCCCTCCT